>VWZP01010966.1:327227-381212 GCA_013396995.1 Dicaeum eximium | reverse complement strand
AAAAAAAAAAAAAAGGAACATATGAAAACATCAGGAAAAAAGAATCTGTTCGGTTAGAAAGAATATGTTGATTTTATGGCCTCACAAATAAATTGCATCTTTGAAGTTTCAAGGAAAAAATACCTTTTTCTTCAAATGGGATTAAAGAGAGTCTTTAAAAAGAACAAAGCTGAAAAACTCAAGTGTTTCACAGTTTGCTAAGCTATTCCTTTTGCCCTCGAGTTGAACCTAATTTAGAAGATGAAAAGAAATGATTGTCCTTACCTGTGTTGCTGTAGCCTGGAAAGACAAAATCTGGTGGAGTTGTGTCTATTTAATCACTTATTTTGGTTGTTTTGGTTGGGTGGGTCAGCAGGCTTTTCTGATGCACTTCATCAGCAGTGCCTGAACCGTTGTCCTAAACAACACTGCTGTTCACATCTCATCTCACTGGTGCAAAGTGCAACAAGGATTACAGACTTTGCTAAAGTTTACACAAATCTGGTTTGTACAAACAAGAGGCTGTGACAAATTTTGTAGAGATGAGATGTCTTCTGTGGTGAGACACAATTCTGAGGTCTGTTGATATCTACATTAAAAGTAAGTTAATGTGTGTCCAAGTAAGTAAATAAAATGTGATGGGACACATGAAATAGAACTCATATTTTGAATCTTTTTATACACACTGAACCCCCCGTAGTCTCCATATCCACTCTCTATACTCTTTACTCCATAAAGAAGTTAATAGGGATGGAACCCTAGGTTTCAGGTTTGGTTTTTTTATTGTCTAGTGACATATGATTTTTTTTTCTCCAAAGGCATTTTTATAAGTAATCAAAACAAAATTCATCACTACGTTTGGCATTCAATACTGTCAGAATTACAGAATTACCATCATAATTCCTGAATGCACCTTTGTATCTCTTTAACTAAGTCTTTCCACTAGTGGCTCCAGATCTGCTAAAATAAAGACTTTTTTAAAATTAAACATTGTTACTCAAATACTTCTTCAGCACCTTTGCAGCTTGGACTTTGAAGAGAATTAATAGCTACCATATAATGGCCTGGGTTGGAAGAGACCTTAATGATCTGGTTCCAACAGCCCTGCCATGGACAGGGACACCTTTCACGAGACCAAGCTGCTCAGAGCCCACTTTCGCCTGGCCTTAAACACTTCCAGGCATGGGGCACCAACATCAACATGCCATCAAGTTACAGCTTTGCAAACATCTGCCAACAATCATGATCATAAAAACTGAGAGAAGAGTTGAAAAATATGATGCCACTGTTCTTAAAAACAAAAATGATATCTGTCAGTATAATCTTATCTTACAGCAGTTATCACTAACCTATTCCTTCCCAACTTTCTTCTTTCAAGGTAGTATAACAAACTCCACATAAACTATTTGGTTCAATTAAAATCTTCAATTTAACTTTTTATCTTGTAAATAATTATTCATCTGCAAATAGTTGCATCTTCAATTTATTGTGCATGTAAATCAAAAGGTAAAAAAAAGGTAATGTCAAAAGGTAAAAAGCCTGACGTTGGTAATTTTGAAGGGGCTTTCTTTCCGAGTTTCAGAATTGGTTAGGCTGAGTGATACGATTTTCAGGCATAATAAGATTTTTAGACACATTTATTAGAAAGAGCAAAGTTGTGTTTACAAAACCAAAGGCCACTTGTCAATTCAGACAAAAACCTGTCTCTATTTCCCTTCGTGTCAGGAATCCAACACAGTTATTTATTGCATTCTGCCTGATTTACTTTTATATATCTCTGTAAAAAATTGGTGAGTTGATGTCATTTTAATGCACGAGTTTCTAGAGTGATTTAAGCTATTCCAGGTATTTGAGCTAAGCCATTTAACTATTTCTATTAAAGAAAGGCATAGGCATTTCCTCTAATTGCCTCAAATAAGCTAACTTAAGTCATATTTATACTGTCATTTAAGGGTTTGATTCTATTTCCTCTTTGTAGAAGAAAACCATCTGACTCTTCCCCCTTACCTCTAACCTGACCCTTGGCAGCAGCTATCAGGTGCATCTTCAGAGAAAACGGCATCCCCAGGGCTGCTCTCCTCCGAACATCAGGATTTAGTGAACTTGCATCTGAGCTGCCCTGTACTGCTGATGTTTCTGGCATTAACAAAGCTGCTGTGCCACTGAAGGCTTTCTGAAATTCAGCTCTCACTGCTTCATGTTTCAGCTCAGCACAGACTTGCTCACATTTAAGTGTTAATACCGCTGTTTTAGGGGAATTGCAAAACACTGACTCATTCAGACTTTTCTGTCTCATTTGTGAACTTTTGATAACAGGGTGTAAGCTTGATCTCTTTTTAAATTAAAAATTTAAATTTTTAAATTAAAAAAAAACCTTTTAATTATTTCTCTCTCTTTTTTTTATTTTTTTTAATGTGTGTGAATTAAGATCTGAACAAAAAAGGAGAAATAATTACATGAATGGATCAACAGCCTTCCAGTAGGTGTATGTGATTTCTTTTCTCACTAGGTTTAAAGCAATTTTATTCTTTTTATATACAGAAATCTTTAGATGAACCTCTGGGTTCACAGCTCTTACTAACACCGCAAATAGTCCAGCTGAAAAAGAGCTTTAATAAAATGACTGTTGTAGCTGCTCTGCTAGAAGAGATCAATGAATTTTCTGTGATAAGACTAATACTCATAAAGAGAGTTGACATACCTATGCCTGCTACAAGCCAAAGCTCCAGAGATCTACAGGAGTTAAAAAACTAAATCATCATTTGGTGCATAATTAGTCAAGGATGTATTGCATTTTAGTCTAAAAAAAAATCTTATATCACAATAATCATTATCTAGAAAGAGGGAAAGAGAGAGAGAACAAAACTCACGGGAAAAATATTACTAATGATACTTTATGCACCACTGAAAGCGGCTCATTATTACAGTTATGAAGGTAATATAAAAATAGAAATAGAATGGAATAGATTTTATCTCTGCTGATGAATATGTCACTAAATTAATGATAGTGCTAAAACTAGGAACAACGGTTTTTGCAAAAATTGGCTGTATAGCTAAGCATGTGTGTAAAATCAGTAACTATTTCATTAATAGATATTTAATCCAGTTACTTAGATATTATGATTACTTAATGCTTCATAAGTATAGTAAACAATCAGTATTTCTACATGCTTGAGTAAGAACAGACCATGCTGATCCAGCAGTAAAATGAGTTTACTGCCTAAATACTTTTCTACATTTTTAGATATGAGATATGTTTGTTAAATCTCTTGCTTGATTCTAAGAAATCACTTCTAATATGGTATTAGAAAGAGCAACATTTTATCAATTAATTAGTGAAACTATAGCATTTTCCATTAAGAATTTTGAAGTCTCTTACTAAATTTATAGATGAGATTAATAAAAGCTAGTGAATTCATGCCATTTCTCTGATTTGAAAAAGCAAAATTAGAGAAGAAAACAGCTTAAATGCTAATTTCAATATTTTCTCAACACTTGTTTTTCATTTTTAACTATTGCTTCATTTAGAAATTTTGTTAGAATTATAAACAAGAAAGGAAAACTTTACCAAAAACTCTTGCTTTGAGACAAAAAGTTTTAATTATATACAAAACCAAAATATTTTCTGGTTTTAACTTCATTTGGAAAATGAAAACATTTTTTTACTTTTGCCTGAAAATGTTTGAACTTCAAGACCTTTAACAAATAAGATGAAAATAAAGGAAGCCATACCTCCATTGATATGCTACTTTTTTTTAAACATAGCTTTCTTTTAAGGTAAAATGTTGAATCAAGGTTTTAGCTGAGATTCCTTTCACCATAAAATGAGGTGTACCAAAGTTATTGAACTGTCCCTTCCCAGCCACATAATTTAGTAGAGGGAGAAGACAAGTGATTGAAAGAGGAAATTTAGGAGAGGAGTACTGGCCAAAAAAAGTTTATTTTCCTTGATCATGATGTGAAGTTCTTCTGGTAGTTTCTTGGACGGTGTGAGGAAGAACTGAGTTTAGAATCCTCTCATTCTTGGTATCTTCAAGATGAAAAGGAAGGATGAATCAAACCTCAGTTTCATATGTATTTATGTATTCATATGCTACAAATATTTTTATAATTAAATTCAACTGCATTTTATTCATCCACAGGAAAAACAAAACAAAACAAAACAAAACAAAAAGAAACACACAAGAAAGTGGATGACAACAGGTGTTCTTCATATTCTACTGGTAAAGCAGAGTGTTTTAACATTGAAAAGCTTTGTAGGTCTGCTCCTTAAATTAATGGTGCCTAGGATGTGAAGCAACGATTGTCATTTCAATGCCTATGAAATATCAGAGTCAAACTAAAGGAGGAAGTCATATCTCCAGAGCACAGCTCAAATCGTGTGTAGGAAGGATTATTCCAGCCCCTTCCTCTTGATGTGGGATGTGCATATGCTACTGACAGGTAGATTCTTTGCCAAATGTGTTGATCTCCCTATTGTTTTATGACAGCAGAGAAACACAAAGCATTTTTTTTGTCCTTTTTCTACCCCCGAGGACAGTTTGTTGCATCCAGGTGTCTTATGTAGATCTCATCATTTCTTGCTAAACAATTTACTGTGATACTGTAACAGTCAGACTATTTGCCTGAGGATCTTCTACAGCTCCAAAGATTTTAAAGGAATTTTTCCAGAATTATCAACATAATCTTCTTTTCAAAGTCCTAGCTCTTTGCAAAGAAAACAGTTATCATCCCAGGATGCATGCATTGGAATGATTTAAGGAACTATATTATAAAAACATCAACTACAAAACCTTAATTCATACACTGTGAATATTCCATATGACTCAGGCATCTAGATGAAAATCTTCAAATGAATTAACTCAGTCTTAGAGTCTGAAATACCCAGTGGTGCCAATAGCAAATTCATTCACAAATACCTTTTAGCTACTGTTTTTCTCTCTGCATTTTACACGTAATAGTAACAGCAGTAATCATACTTACACATGCAAAGGTATCAACTCATTATTATTTCAAATAAGAAAAATAATGCAAGAGCTTGAATATCAATCTGTTCCTTTTAGGACAAAAAGCAAAAACAATTAGGTAACAGTATCTGAAAGCTGATAATTCCAATTTGCTTTGGGCTTGGGGGGTAGAGCAATCTGTCTTCAACCATACTGTTCATTATACTCAGAAGAAGATATAGGTACCTGTGATTTTTTACCTCCTTTTAATTAGAATTTGCTGCACAACCACAGATAATTTGTTCAAAAATTCAGGATTTTTGGGATCTTGCAATAGGGGAATGCTTATAGAAGTAATTGAATACTCTGGGCTAAATTCTCACCCACTGTCTAGATGGTGAAGTTTCCTTTGCAAGGGTTCTTACAGTGGTGTGTTTAGCTGGATTGGGTGAGATTCCCCACCCTGCTGTTCCACTCAGTTCTCAAATTCTTGTAACCAGCTAGTTTGTGGTCCTACATAAGCACTCCAGTTCAGACACAATCTGTCCCATTGCTGTTGACTTAAACCACACACAAACGAGCTAACCATGGTAATTGTATGCAAAAGCTTATCTTACTCGACCATTTTCTATTTGTAAAGGTCTTATCTATGTAGGATTTGGTCAGTCCTGCAGCAATAACCTTCCTAGGAATCCTCAGAAAGTCCAGTTTCTTCCACAGAATTTAAATCAACACTTTGAAATATGTAATTCAGTGTTGGCAATACAGGTCCTGCCTGAGGAAATCTTCAAGTCAGTCCAGAAATTCCTACCTGGAGATCTCTTGCAGCAGCTAATCATGCTTTGTTGCAAGGCAGCCAGGATTTCAGCCTCCTTGTGGGGCAGTCCATCACTCATCACCCCTATCTTGTCTGTGCAGATGAGTAACTAATGAATTTGTAGACTACCTGGGGAATGAGTGCACACAGCAGATGTGTGTGCACATAGCCACAGCCCTGACAACCAGCCACACCACTTTAACAGCACAAACAACTGAGATTTAACTTTCACGTCTCCCAGATTCCATGGTTCCACAAATGCTATTAGAATTTCAAGTTACACTGGTAAAATAGATAATTTTACCATTTTTCCTTAAAATAATGAAACCAATCATCTTAAACACCTTTTAAAATTTCAAAAAGGATCTCCAAACTAAACTGCTTCAAAATTACATTAGTATTCCCAAATGCATTCACTGTTTAGGAAAATTCTAAATTATTTCTAGTTCGTGAGTCTCTGAGTGCATTTAATGCCCAGAGTATTAGGGTTTTAACCCATTAACCATCTTTAATTTCAAAACCACCTTGGTTGATTAATTTTCTCCTTCAGGCTACCTCAGATATCTTGTTCAGTTTCAGCTTTTTCTGGTTGCATCACTTTAGACATATAGAATATAGGCACCTCAAAGTACATTTGTTTTAACTTCCTTTATTCCTGAGCACTGCTAATCTGCACAGTCTAGTGCCTGGTCCTCCACTTACTCCACGGGTCACACATCCCCATTATCCCAATCTCTTCTCCACTTTTAACTTTCTCATTTGCATTTATTCCTTTGAGAAACCCCTCCCATGAGCTGTTTACCTTACTGGCAATTGTCTAAGCTGCCTTACCCTCTCGAGTTCTGTGAATCTTTCATTGTCTTTATTCTAACCTTTATACTGTAAAACACATTATTCTTTTTTTGCAATATAGCACTTCTTTTTGTAAAAGACTACTTTGGTTCAGGTTTAACCTGATGTTTCTTTCCCACTCCCAGATCCATAATGTGTTTCTTCAATCTGTAAATTATTTATTAAAGATTTTTATTAAAGTGTTTATTTATAATAACTTGTGTTAAATTATTGTGCGCATTAACCTGATGTTTCGACTGGCTGAAAGATCATTCAGATAATGAAAGTATTCCTGATAAAAATCAGCTTGATTGTCTTGGAGATTACCTGGCATTTGTTTGGGTAAGAGAAGGTTATTTAATTTTTGTTCATCTGAAATCGGAAAAAAAGGAAGTTCCGGGAANAATTTTACAGAAATCCATTGAGCTAGTATTGCACAATTCTGACAATTATAGCTATTTTCTCCATGACATGTGCCCCTCACTCCTATTAATATATACTTATTAATTATTAATTATTATACTTATTATTATACTTATACGATAATTTCCTCTTTGTGAATGTTGTCTTTGGAGGATACTATCTTATTTTCTTTTTTAAATTTCATTTAAAATATAAGAGGCTTTATGATCTGTTCTCATGCTGTGTAAAGCAAGATAGAGCCTTCAAAAGAAGTCTTTTTCCATTATTGGGGATTTGCATCAGTCTTCCGAAAATCATCGCAAAAAACTGAACTATTCAGCCAAAATTCCCCTTAAAATGGTCATTGATGTTAATTAGTTTCAGTTTTGCCTCGGGTATTCATTCATGTCGTAAGGGATGTTTTTTCTGAAGATTTAGTTAAAGGTGGAACATTATCCTTGATCATATTTTCCCTGACTTCAGATTACAGAGGATTTAGGTCTTCTGATTTAATGTTCAATTTTCCCTTGCCATATTACAAAAACATGTAATTTTTGATGGTGGTGTATGCCTTTCCTGGTAGGAAGGAGAGCAAATTCTGATTGAAAACAACCAAATGTTCTGCTATTTCCAAAGAAACCCAAGTGGCGTCTATTTTGTGCATGTTAGTTTGTTGGGACTTTTTTTAATTTGCTGTAGGAAAATTTTGCTGCTGTTTCCATGTTTAACTTATGTATGTCTGGTTTGTTTAGAAGTTGTTCCTAGAAGGAATTGTATTTTATTGCCTCCAGTACTGCTCAGTGTCTAGGATAATGAATGCAGCTTTCACTTCACCTGGGTTTGCCCTTTGCTGCAACAGCAAAGTTCTCACTCTGCGAATCCCACTGAACTAACACTGTTTGTTACAGGTCATGGATCTTCAACCACGCTCTTAAAGGCTGGGTAAGAGCAAGCTGCATTCTGATGATAAACTCTACCTGAGAGGAGTGCTTCATGAGGTTCTGCCTTAAACCTCCCCTTTCCTTTGCCTGGAGATATCCTGCTCACAAATTTTTTCTCCGACAACAACATGGAATATAAATGGTGCTTGATGTAGTGAGGAAATGCAGAGCAAGTTATGTGCCTGTATTTGTTGTACTGTGACATCCTGGGCTTTCTGCTCCACAGGAAGGGTATGCTGTGCTGACTCTGGACCATGTGCAGGTCTAGGATCACACATGCCTCCAACATGTGACTGCCAGGACCCTCCCAAGCCATCTGTGACCAGCCTGAACAGAAACCGAAAAGGTTTTTCTTCCTGATTTTTTAATTAAGTACCAGAATTAGGACATGCTGATAATAAGTGATACTACCAACTTGAATATTGATGGGAAAAAGTCACCAGTCCAATGATTGTATGCAGTGTCTTTGTGATGAGATTTGTGATACAGAAAATTAAGAATGCGAGAGTAGAGGATTCTTGATGATGGGAGAAAAAAAATAAAGGTAGAGAACTCTATCACGAAAGGCATTTGTGGTTCTTAGAAAGGAAAAAATAACTGATAATGGCAAGAAAGGAATAACATTATTATTATTATTATTATTATTATTATTATTTCAGATAAGATAATAAATGTGATTGTTTTATAAGTGTAACACATAGATAATATAATAGTATTTCAATAAATTTTATTATTATCCTGTGAGAGTTCAGACACTTTGTGAATCACTTGGCTCAAGAGTCTTAACTTTCTGCAAGTAGTTTAATTTTCTAAATTGACATTATAACCAGTGATGAATGATGCTTGTTGAGAGACTAGACAGAAGCTTATCTAACATTCTGCTTACTCTTTTCAGTCAAGATATTTTGAGTTTTCCACTGAAGACAAGGAGGAAGATGCTCTTCCTGATAAGCGTAGCAACACATATTTATCTTTTTTTTTAACATAATATTAAAAGCTGCATATTTTCCCACTAGTTGTGACATGAAAAAAGTCTACAATAGCAGATTCCTAGCTATTTCAGTCTTTTTTTTTTTTTTTTGTTTCAGGCACTGTGTGACCTGTTCCTTGCCTCACACTGTGCAGTCTCATAACAATTTCAATAATACATTTTTATACAAATTTTTTATTTTCTAATTGTGTTTTTAGTCAACCAGATTTTCAGATTCAAGTCATATTTATTTCTCTGTTCACCCTTATTACACTATCATATCTTCATGGAAAAGTTAAGATGCTTGATTATAAATAATTAAATAATGAGGTAGCACAAATTTCTCATTTTTTTATGTTCATAAATAAGACTTAGTTGTTAGAAAAGATACTTAGCTTCTTTGAGTTTTAACTGATTTCTCTCTGCTGTTTTCAGAGAATCAAGCACCTTCTTCACAAAAGTGAGAGTAAACTGGCTGTGAGGTAGGAATAGGAAACTCCATCTTTCATTCCAAAATTGGTTGAGTGTGCAGATGAGAGTGCCAGACTAGCCAAATGAAAGTGTCAGCCTCATACTCTTTAATATGGAAAAAGGGTGATATAGGAAGAAGAAGGGAGAATTTGTTTCCAGCTCTTCTCTGTGCATGTTAAGTCCTAAATGGTTTCATGTAAGATGAATAAACCACTTTTAGAGTCTGACTAGAATGAGTAACATATCCAAAAAGTACATTAGGTGTCCTTGATTCAGGTAGGCCTGATGAAAGTAATTTAGTACTGAAGTGCTCAGTTGTAAAATCTGTTTTTCCTGAGCAAATGATTAAAGTGAAGAACTTAGTATCTAAAGCATTTACTATGTACAAATTATATATATAACAGTATTACAAATGCTGCAGGGAAACCTTTATTATTAATTCAAGAAGACGTTATGGATCTTATTTTGTAGTACTCATTGAATTCTTTCATTGTAAAAAATACCTCTGTCCTTAAAAATGTATTATTATTTATGGGATTGTCTTACACAGTTATCTTATAATGTCTCCCTTTACACTCTTCTCCACTTTTTCTAACAAATATGTCAGCTTTTCTGCTTATATTTAATTTTATTTTATCTTCGTTTTTTAATATATTTGTATAATATTTTCATTGCTACTGGCACTGTTCTTCTTTTGCTAGACTTTTTATTATTCAAGCACTAGAGGAGACAAGGGTAATGCCTAAGAGCTGTTTCAATTTTTACTTGCCTATTCAGATAAGGATTAACTCCTTTCACTGAAGTGATTTGGCATATAAATACAGTATCCTCACCATGTTGTTGACTCTAGTATGAGACAGGATTGAAAAAGAGAAACTCTATGAAACAAATAAAGGCCACTAAAACAGACCATCATTCCCCTTACTCCTGAGAATGCCACTTCAAAGCTCCATCAGTAAAGTTGCTCTTTGGGCTTTTTTGAATCCATCAGTGAGTGCATGGATTTTTTACACATCCAAAATCTGCTCCTAATTAAGAAAGAATAAAAATTATTTATCAGGCACCCTTTGGGTTACATAGCAAAAACATCTGCTCAGTGACATGAGTAGGAAATTATTGAGGGTGTCAGTAAATGATCAAATCTACTCTGTATTCTTTTTTTTTTTCCTACTGTCAGAGAGAATCACTCACTACAGTATTTTCAATGGACAAAAGCATAATTTGGCTGGTGAGTTTTTAACTAAATAAGTCCATCATTGCGAAGACTGTAAGCCACTTTGAGAAGTGGCTTAAAACTCTGATTTGCATTGTAAGAATATCTAGAAAATAGGTACAACTTATTTCAGGAATGAGAATGTTCACACTGAAAAAATCTTTCTTGAAAAATTTCATTTTATACATTTAATTTTATAAATGAGATAAACTTTGGGAGATACCTAAATAATGTACTATATTCAGATTAAATTCATAAGGAGATTTTTTATACATCCATTCAAAATTTACAAGATGCATTTTTATTGAAAAGAACAAAATTCACAGTAATTTATTTTGATGGATGCCATTTTCACTCTCACAAGTTAGCAACAAAACCTTTGGGTTTTTTGCAGTGACTTTTTAACCACCAGTCAGTGGCTTGTTCCCTGGAAAACCTCAGGGGTGTCTGATTTGAGAAGAACAATTTACTTTAATCTGGTGAGTAGCACTGGCTGTGCTCCATGGAGAAGTCCCTGCATCTGTCAAGTTTCAGAAGTAACTGAAGTTACTTCAAGTTTTAAGTTCAAGTTTCAGAAATACTTTACGTAGTCTAAAAGCACAAAGCTGAAAGCATTGTGACTTCAGAAAAAGATTATAACAGAATAGAATAATATATAGTATCTGTTATCTATTACATAAAATAATGTATAATACATTATATCAATCATTAAGTAATTATTAATAATCATAGTATCATAGAATGATTTGAGTTGAAAGGGAGCTTAAAATTATCTAGTTTCAAAGCCCCTGCCATGGGGGGGGGGGGCGGAATTCTAACAATGTACTAATATATTAAAAATATTTTAATATATTTAATTAACTAATCAAAGATTTTCTTGAAATATGGTTATTCTATTTAATATAAAATAATTAGATAAATTGCTAAAACAATTTACTATACAAACCATATCTATTAGCTTCTTAATATAACATATTAATCTATTTTTATGTACAATAGAATGTATATTACATATGTTATACCAGATTCTTCTATATTAAATATTATGAATCAATGCACAAGAGGAGCTGGAAGCTTTGATCCACTCTCAGAGCCATGGCACCATTGACATAAGTGAAAGGAGATGGGGTGAGTTCTGCACCTGGTGTGCTGTGATGGACGGTCACAGGCTGCTCAGGTGGGACAGCAAAGGCAGACAAACCAGGGAGGTGGAACAGTATTCAAGGGTGGGATTGCACTGTGTGGGGCTTGCAACTGGTGATGACAGCTGAGAGACTTTGTGTAAGGATAAAGGGAAAAGACAATAAAGTCTACCTGGTCCTTGTCCTTATGGGTGACTTTTATGTCCCAGATGTCAGCTGGGAATATCATATAGTGGTTACAAGCAGGTCCAGGAAATTCCTGAAATATGTTGAAAATAACTTTTTAGTGCAGTCACTAAGAGAGCCAGCTGGAGAGGATTTGTCCTAGATTTCTTGTTTGCAAAGAGAGGGACTTGTGGGTTGAGATGGGTGGATACCTTGGTCATAATGATCATGAAGTAGTTGAGTTTGAAATCATGGGTGAGAGGAGAAGAAAGCTGTTGGCGAAACTTTTGCCCTAGGTATGGGCAGAAAATACTTTGGGCTGCTAAAGAAACTAGTTAGTAAGGTCCCTGGTAATCTGCATTTGAAATTATGATGTCTATAAATGCTGGTTACTTTTTAAGAGACATCTGTTAGGGGTTCAGGAGAAGACAATCCCAAAGTGTCAGAGGTCAATGAAAAGGGGCAGAGGCCCAGCTTGGCTGACCAAGGATCTTCTTCTTGAACTTAGGTGGAAAAGGAAACTGTATGGACATTGGAGGCAAGGACAGGCAGGGCAGGAGGACGACAGTGACATTGTTCACCACTACAGGGAGGTAATTTGTATGGCTACTACTTGGTTAGAATTCTAATGTCCTGTGAAGAGCAGAAAGCGTTGTGAAAAATATCTTAACAGTGAAAGTTATAAAATAAAAGTATATATAAAGAAAAACTAACAAAACAAATAAAGATTTTAGTAACCAAATTAAACCCGTCCCAGTTCCCATAACAGTTATTTCCTTAATTTTTGTACTGTGTGGCCTGATATACAAATGGTCCCAGTAGAAAACATGTTGGACAGCAGCTGCATCTCTCAGTCATTTGCAGGGGGAGATGAGTGGACTGTGTCCAAAATGCTGTTATGCAGCTGCAACAAAATGGGGTTGGCTATTTAGTGACATGACATGTGAGTGCTCATTTTCATATTTTCCTTTTGGTATGTTACTCCTCCCATGAGATAACCAAGTTGAATCTCCAGAAATTCCCATTGCTCAACTCTATACCATTTCACTATTTGGTGTAAATGACAACAGATCTAATCAGTAAAAATGAAAATTGTGAGATAAATACACAGTATTGAAATATTTATCATGCAACTTTAATTTAAAATATGATTTGTTATAGGAGACAATATCTTATTTCGAATTTTATTTTCTGCAGTTTTGATTTGATTGTTTTATTCATTTCAGGTTATAATTTTATCATTAGACATTCTTTCTGGATGGTGTTAATCAGCATTGTGGTCACTTAAACATTATAGAAATAATCGTGCTAGTAGGTAAAGGAAGTTCAACTTTTTGTTGCTTTTCTGATATGATAGACACGTTCCACTGAAAACCACAAGGAATTATATGCTATAGAGTATTATAGTCTTAAAGTAAAATTTTCTCAGCTTCTGTATTGTAATATTTGATTTAAAATAAAATGTTCTGTCTAAATACGTACAATAGTTATGTAGTGAAAACATCTCAAATGTTATTCTGTGTTTACAGCTATAAATCAACAAGTAGAATTACTTTTTACTTAATCCCTAATGTCATATACCATAATTATCTAATGTAAATCTCAATACTGTATCACTTTACTATTCTGTATCACTTCAAAATCTGAGTAGGTGACACATGAATATATGTGAGTTTGATCCATATCTTAATTTCTCAGCTTGCCAAATTTTAACTTTGTGTTGTAACTCACCCGTGAAACTCAGGCCTTCATCAAAAGTCCATTATCATCTATTCTACAATCTTATTTTCCTTACTTATCTTCTTTTTATTTCTATAGCTCCAAAATAGACAAAATCAATTATATAACCTGCTTAATCTCAGAATTCCTTAAGGAAATTCATAATACTGTAAACAATATCTATATTATTAGTAGTAATGTCAATATTATTAATTATATTAATGTTAATAATAATCCTTGCACTCACAAACTAGGCATAATATCAAAATATGTGAAGTATGAAATATTTTGAAAGGATGATTTTATGTTAATGTTTATATTGTCAGTATCCCTCTCATTACAATGTTGTTGAGGGTTTTAATATGATTCTTCCAAGCTGGCTATTAGATTACTTGATTAGTTTTTCTAAATCATCAAACACTTGTTTAGAGGAAATTCAACTGTCTCAAGACAAGAGATATTAATAATCTGAGAGATGATATGTACCTGGAACCCATGAGATAAATACTGAATACTGTCTAATCAGGTAAAGCTGAATTACAAGTGGATCATCCATAACTCACATGAGAGCCCTGGATGCAGAACAATTCTGGGCTCCATTAGATGATAATGGAAAAGAAAAATAGCACCTTGAAAATCCAGTTCACAAAGAACACTCTTTAGAGAAAGTACTAGAGGATTAAGAATACAAAAAAAAAAAAAAAAAAAAAAAACGGGGACTATTTAAGAGCTCTTCTAACCAACTCAGAAATTAAATTACCTTGTGCTAAAATATTCAGAAATTTAAACACAAAGGAGGCTTAAGAACCAAAGATCTGACAAAGCTAAAATAAAGTAAAATAAGGGATGAGTAACCCAAAGATAAATTAGGAGTCAAACTTCGGAAAATTTTAAATGGGAGGAGTACACTTTCATATTAAATATGTAAGTTAGAGAATCACAGGAAAGGCCAAGTAAAAACATTAAAGGATAATCTACAGAAGTGGCTTCTTTGAGTAGCTTAGTTTTCCTCTTGTAAGTCAGTGCATTTCTACAATGAACTTGCTTGTGAAAAGTGGTAAATTGCATTCTAAATTAGTATATTACGATGAAGTTTATTAACTCTTGACTGGGCTCTACTGGCCCACTGTTTTCCATTCATCAGAATAAAATGATAAAGTCTTTCCAAGTTACAGATATAGATTGCAGAAGACGGTGAAATACACAATCACACTTCTGAATTTGTGTAATGGTTCAACTCCAGACATAACTAAATACCATGCAGACATTTTCTCACTGGCCCCTGGTGGGATGGGTTAAGGTAAGAAGAGTTTAATAATTGAAATAAAGATAATAATAATGATAATAATAAAAAAATATTATTGGTGGTGATGGTAGTAGTAGCAATGTATTAAAACAAAGAGCAGAGAAGAGGAATAAAACCCCAAGGATAAACAAGTGATGTAGAATGTATTTGCTCCCCATCTGCTGAAACCAATGCCCAACCTGTCCCCAGGCAATGATTTGCCCCTTCTAACCAACTTCCCCTCAGTTTATATTCTGGGCATTCATGGTACAGAATATCCATTTGGCCAGTTCAGGTTACCTGTCCTGGTAATGCTCTCTCACAACTACTTCTGCACCTGCTCACCAGCAGAGCATGGAAAACTGAAAAGCCCTTGACTTAAGCCCTTGAGCGCTGCTCAGGAACAACAAACACATCAGTGTGTTATTATTTTCATACTAAATCCAAAACACAGCACTGTAGCAGCTACTAAGTAGAAAACTAACTCTATCCTAGCTGAAACTCTCCAAGAAGAGTTGCTAAATCTTTAATTGTTTAGACTGTTGGAGAGATAAAGCCTAAAGCTACAACTGTGGTTAATTGAAACTCTATATTCCATATGAAAAATAAAATGTTGTGAGTGGAAATAAAATTGAGCTAAGAAAAGCAGAATTCATCTCACACATCTGAACCTGGAAATCTAAGCAATTATTGAGGATCTAATATAAATCAGTGCTGTCTTCTTACCAAACTCACTAGCAAACCTCAAGTGTTTTTGTAATCAGTAGGGAATCTTTGGACTAGCAGATTCTTAAAACTCAGTGATTTACTGCTGGTTACGGTGGAGCATTCTGTCCTGAAGTAATGTAACTTTGATTGAGAGCAGTGAAGTAGGGGTTGATTTGCATTGCCGTGTCAAAGGCCGAAGAGATTTTCTGAGCAACCGTTATAAAACCATCAGTGATAATCAGAATCAATAATTGTATTGATATATCCAGCATTACAGTAGGGTGCATGGTTCATCAAGGTTAAAACACACACATATAAGTTCATCTAACTTTTCAGAACTCTCTTTGAATCAACTGTAGGGATGGAACATGACACACTTGAGCAGCCAATACTTGCTCGTATAATTATTTTATGTACTTCTATTTTTAAAAAAGAGGCAATAGATAATAGAGTAACAATTACCTTCCAAATCTCATAAGTACCTAACACATATTAGTGAAGACATTCTGAATAATTGTGATAGTATGAAACTATGCATGAAGGGAAAATGCTAATATGTACACTTTTCAATATCTCATGCTAAAATATTGCTCTAAGTATCATCAAAATTGCCAATATATTTAAAATACAATACACGTATGACAGTACAAACTGCTTTTTCTCAGAATATATCCCAGTTGTAATGTCTAAATAGAAAAAAAAGAACATAATCTAATGAATATTGATCTAAACATGAAATGAGACTTCTCAGAAAAAAGCTATTTGCTATGTTTCTAGAAGGATTCTGTAATACTGCATGTAATGATCAAAAGTAACTGCTAAAATAAAAAAAAAAGGTATCTTGAAATATTTTATTGATAAGAACAATTCCTGTCATTAAAAAAGACAGGCTATGAAATTACTTTAGAATTAGGGTTCAAATAATTCAATAGACATTGCTTTTTCAAGCTGTATTTGCAATTTCAAAATAATTGCATCCTATTGTAAGCAATGAGGTGAAAATTAACATGAATATGAATTGGAACATGTCAGATTCTGAACTCATGGCATTTATCAGGATTGAGAGAAAACTAATTATGTTAATTATAAATCAGGCAAAATTTTCTATTACAACTGAGGTGGACATGAAACAAGTCCTATAACAGTCTAGATAAGTGAAATTTAAAATTAGTGGAAGTGTTTTGCTTATTTGTTTTCATTTTCTTGTACTAAGACAGCAATTGCTATGAATTAATGAGCACATGAGCAAAGTCAACATCCAAAGGATCAAATTAGATGTATTTCCCTACAGAATGCACCTTTCAAAAGATAATGTGACCCTCCCTCTCTTAAACATCTTTTCTGGGCACCTTCACTTCATACAGAGATTCCACACAGTTTCTTTAAACACAAGATGGAAGTATAAGGTAGATACCAAGGAGTAACACACATGATAGATATTTAAGTCAAAGGAATTACTCAGCTAACCAACAATGTGTTCACCATCCCCAGTAAAGTAGCTGGAGGGTCTTTGCAGACTTCTCAGCCATCAGGGAGGGCAGCAGGTCGCCTTCCATTGCACCTTTGAATGGACTGATACACATTGCTGCTGAGCTGCTGTCTTCTGACTTACTGTTTGGGTTTTTTTCTTTAGGATTTTATATATTTTCCTATCAGTGTTTTTCCTCTCCTACCCTTGAACTATCCCTGTATCAGCAATCTTATCTTTCTCATCTTACATAGCTCTATGCTATGTACTTTTTCACAGTCCTTTTTCACAGCTTGGCAATTTTCATGTTTGAGTCAAGGTCATGGAGTTGGACCACATCAAAATTATATCAAATGCCAAAAACCTCAACTTACATACAGCTGGATCCCTACGTCCTGTAAGTGCCCATAAGTTTGGTAAATATTTTTGACCTGGCCATCTAATACTGTATTCAATTTCTTTTTCAGTTTATATATTTTTTGGACATCTAAGGCATCCTGTGGTAAGGAGTTTTGCAGTTTGACTGTATTATAAGTAAATGAAAGTAATTCCATTAAGTTTTGTCACCTTTTCTCTGACTGTTTTTGATTCTACAGTATCCTTTTTGAGGTGAAGCAATTTGAATAGCCTATTTCTGAAATGATGATACTGTGTCTTATGTGAGAGATGATGATACAACAGATTTATTCATGTAAGAGCAGGTAAATGCTACTGCTTATGCATGTGAGAGGCCTTTTCAAGACTTTAACTCTTGGCCTGGAAGAAGGAGCATTGAAATCAATAATAGCTAGGCCTATGTAGAAAAGAATAATCATAATGAAACCCACCAGATAATCATGACTGACCTTGATCATCCAGAACTAATTCACAATGGCTTAAGATAATCCTTTCCTACATTTTATCCTGAACTCACAGAAAAGTGCTGATCTCTGTTATCCAGTACAAGGCATGCTCTGTCTCAAGCAAGAAAGTTATTCCTTTACAGATGCTCTATTTGCCATCATTAATACCACCCTTAATCATAAGAAAGAACTCAAATCTTGTTCAGCTCAAACTGCAGATCAAATTATAATCTTAATTTAGAAGTTTAAGTCAGAATTTAAAGGGCTGTCTTTCAAAACAATAGAACTATATCTTGTATAAAATTAGAAAAGTTTGCCCAGATATCTCTTTTGTTATTCTAATGTCTTCCTTACTGTTTTCATGCTCCCAGGCTCCTGGATTAGAACCAATTAGAAATATGAGAAAAATAATTTAAACTTAAAAATTAATTTAGTCACATCCCAGTAAGAAGAAGGTAGATGTTAATAAAAGAATTTTTAATGAAAGCAAAACCTCTACAGGAATTGAACCCACACCCTTTCATAACACTGTTAGTTACCCTATTCACAAGGCAATAGAAAGCAAGAAGCACAACAGAGTCAAGTGTTATTAGCCAACAGAGGATGCTCTTTGATCCTTATGAAAGTAATAAAAATATATTAAGAGGAGCAAAGTAATTAAAATTTTCCATGACTATAGAATGTAGATGAAGTACATTCCCTTGGTTTTTCCAAGGACTATATGTGTCTAATTTAATGACATTTGGAGGGAATCTGCTCCTCAGTGGCAAAAAACACCTGAAGAAAAAGAAAACTTATTTTTTCCAGCTTCAGTTCTCTAAATTCTGTCTAGGATAATGATAGTATATGATTAGCAGAGATGATCTTCCCAAAATACCAATAACATTCAAATGTTTGGATTATTCATTGCTGCAATGTCTGCATAAGATATTTACACACGGTTCAAACCACTGGGAACACTATTTAACTGAGAAAAGTGTATCTAAATGACATAACAAGTCTGTTCCATTACTAATGCCCTTTTTCTTCTTTTTTTTTTGCATGTCTTACAGGGTTTATTCTCAAAGTCAGAGCTCTTTTTACATTGAGAAAAAGTTTCCTCATTGCTTAACCCATATTATTTTGAGTGAATAGCTTCTGTAATGAATAGCCTTTATTTCAGAGCTTGAACTGCAATGTTAACACATATAGAAAATAAAGTGACAGATCCAGAGATGAGTATCTGTACTTATAAACACCCAGTGAACATCCAGGTGGAAGACTGAGTGGCAGCATCAAAGGATTCCTTCAGCCTATAATTTTTATTATGTGAAAAAAAAAGTATCATTTAAATTTAAGCATCTAAGGTGCTTACATTATGACACTTTTCATTTTGGACTTTCTGAATAATCTTTGAAGAAAAACAGATGCTTCATAAGGCTGGTGTAGAGCTTACACTACTCTTGACACTCCTGGAGAATCTGTAGAATGATTGGCCTTATGCCCAAAGTTAATTGAGGTTAATTACTTTGTCCACACCCACCCCATTCCTGGGTATGTAAATAAACTTTTTAGAATACATTTTTGTAGTTTGTAATGAGATCTAACTTATTTATCCATAAATCCAGAGTGAATCAATACATGTCAGTAGAGTCATCAAAGTCAAATATTTGCTCCAGCCAAACACTTAGCTGTTAAAATCAGGCTCACTGCTCTTCAGCTTTGACTAAGAAACCATCACTGAGTGAAGAAGTCATTGTACAAAATTAGAAAAATAAGGCTTGAGTTTAGGCTATCACAATCAGATTTGTGTTTATACTTTTACTTAGTTCACTAGAAACTGCTACTAAGAGTTGATGCACCTTGTTAGTGCATCACCCATAAAGCAGACTTAAAATAAAAGCCTTCTCATGCTTCACGTTTTCATTTAAAAAGGAACAGAAAACCTGCAATATTATGAGTATATGCAGTTTTTATTGTATATATTGATTCACTAATCTTTGAAAATAACATTTTTCAAAGAGGTCCGCTCTCATCAGATGAGGGGTTTGTGAGATTATTTGCTACTATTTTATCAGTTTGACAAAAAATACCATCTTCTCCTTGCAAAACGTCTTGAACACATGCTGCATTTTGCTAAATAATACTCATAAATTATTTTTTTATGTTGCTTTCTTGTTCTGGTCTTTTGGCTAGTTTGATAATTATTGTTCATTTTTCAATTTGAAAACAAATTTCTGCCCTTGGGTCAGAGCTTTAAAAGGCATCCAATAGATGTTCAGAAACCCATTTTACTATGTTTACATGTCTCAGGCATATCAGTCACGAAGTCTGTAAAGGCAGGTAAGGAGATCATTCCCTACATCCTCATGAAGAAAAATATAGACGTATGTTTGATTAACATTTCTTTTCCAGCCAGATTATAAATTATTGTTGGAGTGAAACCAACAAGAGTGGGGACAGGATGAGTAGATAATTTCTGTCTTGAATATTGTTGTAAGTTTTTTTTTTTAAATATGACATTTGTATTCTCTCTTTTTTTTTTTAATGTAAACCTCTTGGAAAAAGTAATGAGCTTTTGTGTTCTGCGGGAATGTACTGTTTGAATTGTATTTCAGAGTTTATATCAGTGTGACTAATTACTGGGGTGTTGGCTGTAGAGAAGGAGTAAAAGATTTGTATCAGTGGGGCTTTCTTCTCTCAGGGTGATAGCCTCTTTCCAAGGAAGCAGCAGGCAATGCTAGCAGACAATGATCCCATTCTTACCCTTTCTTGTCCTAAAACCCACTTTGCAGCAGCAGTCCAGAAGCCCAGTTGTCAGTTAATAATGTAGAAAGAAGGGAGTTTAAAGGTCCTGCTTTTCTGTGTGGCATGTACAATAAAATCATATCTCAACAGGCAGTGTCCAACACAGGCCAGTGGCTCAGAAAAACTATCATGAGTAGGAGTTTACACTATTCAAAACACTTCAAATCTCCACTTTAAGGCTGATTTTGCTTTTCCTAGCAACTATTCATAAATAGTTTCGGTTTGGCCATTTTTTTCTTTTTACAAAGAGCAACATAATCTTGGGGAAATCAAAGGACTAGAAAGGGTTAGCACTCAGAAGAGCACGAGGTTGCAGGTATAACAGCAGGCAGACTCAGGGCCTAGGCAACAGGAGGAAAAACAAACTCTTGGGACACAAAACCCCTCAAATCCTGGAATCTAGAATAAAGACAAAGACAACTGAGGAACTTATATATTTTATAGCATTATTTTTTAAAGGTTGTTCATAAATTTAAAGTGATAAAGAAAGCTTACCCCCTAAACATGATGAAATAAAGTGACTCTGGCTAGAGTTTTTCAGGTGATTCAATATCTCTTTGGGAGAGTGTGTATGTAATTTATTCCTAGGCACACTTGCAGTTAGGCTTGCTTCATTGTGCTTGAATTATCAATATTTAGGAGAAGATAAACGTGAAAAGCAGCAATGTTTAAAACAGGAATATGCATCTGTCACAGCACAGATGCATATACTGATGAAGGGCACTTCATCCTTCCAGCAGCTTACACAATACCCACAGTGCACTGACACACAGGTGTTTGTGAGCACAGCTCTACAGCTTACCTCAGACCTGACAGAGAGCAGACCTCGAATATCAGCAGCATTAACAACTGCATATTAACCACTGCATTCCTTCTCTGCACTGAAGACTACTGAACATTCATTTTACTTCTCCTGCACTGTCTCCAGGCCCATGCCCTATGTATCCACAGCACCCTGCAGGAGCAATAACTCCCTGCTATCCTGGTGACTGCATCTCATCCCATCTACAGCTGCTGCTGCATTTACCTAAATATGTCAGTGAATAAATTACAGCAAACAGAACACGTGATGCAATGTGAAGATTAATTTTTGTCTGTATGTCACCATCTATCAAGCAAGAAAATCTGCTCTGGGAATATATTTTTTTAGCATGCTTATATTCCACCAACAGTATACTTTTATGGAAAGTATTTTCTATGTATACTGAAACCAATATGCAGACTGTGGGAAAGTGGTTCTCTATTCAAAAGTGTTAACATGTTGATCACTGAGCTAATATCTTTCTTATTTATTTGTTGTTTGGGGTTTTTTTCAGGGTTTGGTTTGGTTTTGGGGTTTATTTTAATTAAAAAACACTGATTTTTTTTTTATTATGTCAAGAAATTAGGATTCACTGATGCTGCAGTTTTTTTAATATTCTTAGACAGAGGTTTAAGAGGTATAAGACAAACTTATACCAGGTTTTGGAAAGTGGGCACAGAGGGAAAGGGCACAAGGCAATATATTTATTTTTCAAATTTGATATTTGTTTATCATGTTGCAGATGTGTGGAGTTCTTAAATATTAAAATTCATAAATATTTATCTATTTGATACATTGTTTATCTTGAAGAATATTTTTGGAACCATACCAATTTTAAACTTCTAATCATATAATATTTTTTCTTCTTCAGCATATATATATATATATTTCTTTCAGTATGAACCAAGAGAAATGAATTCACATAAATACCTTTATTCCTCTATGGTTAGACGGTATATTTTATATAAATAAGGAAGATAAGTAAATGTAAAAAGTATTAAGAGTAAGAATTAAATTTATCTCACAATAGCAATTGTTATACCTTTAATTTGTGCTCTGGAAAGTGTTGCATTTATTTATTTAAATTTTGTCTGTGATATAATTGTGTTCATCAATGACTTGACACAGTTTTTATATTTTTTAAAACATCAGTGATTTTAACTCAACAAATGGCTAGAAGTTTCAGCACCATAAAAATTAAAGAACAAATGAGAGTACTTTACAAGTCATGTATTAGTCAGGGCTGTGAGATCTCTTTTCTGCCGTACGGGAACAAAGCACACATTCCCTGCTTCTCTTCTACCTCATTTCCTACTGCTTCTGTTTAGGTTTCCTACTTTTGGGGAATCAAATTTCCAATTGCTGTTTTATCTTGTTAATATTCCACAGCATCGTAGTTGCTGTCCCATGTAAGCCTAACAGCTCAGACTTCAGGGGATTCATCTTTCTGCGCAGTGTGTAGGGATATTATCTCTCATTGACACAGCATGGGCTTCTTGCACACAACAGCTACCATAGAAATGTAAAATGTACACTTTAGATCTTGGATTTTGTGGGTCTGATTTACAGAAAAACTAAATAACTGCAATGATAAATCTATCTAATGCAAAAATGTGTTTGAAACCACAGTATGTGGTTTGTAATAGAATAAACTTTACTAAAACAGAGCTTTCTAAAATGTCAATATTTGTTAAAATACAGTATAAAAACCCCTTGGGAACCACAAATTGTGCTGTATTTTTCAAAAAACATGCAGGAATGTGCTTATAAATACTTTTTAAATTATGATGATTGTCAAACTGAAAGCACGCTTGCAGCTCCTTTGAAAATTGTTGTTTTGGGTAGTTGGTGCTCTGTAACTATCAGAGATTTAGTTGAAACTTCTCTCTGTATGGAAAATTCATTGTTACTTCCAGGTTTTGTTTTGCTTGATTGTTTGGTTTTTTGGTGGTAGTGACTTTTTTTCAGTTTAAAGAACATTTTAAAGATCTATTTTCTTTTAAGATTAAGATAAATGTTTGATTCAGATAAAACTCACTAATCATTTTTCACAGAGAGTTTTTGGTCTCCTGTTTTTAGGGTTTTATTAGAGACTGTCTGTTCTTTATCCTACACCATGAGAAGGGATGACAGAAGCCTTCAGCAGAGCCTGTTGCCCTTAGCAGGGCTCAGAGTGTGCATTGAAGCACAGTGAGCTCGCAGTGCCTTCAACACACAGCCCCTGGACACACACCAGCACTCACTGCTGAATCTGTTTGTGACCCTGGCACCTTTCCAGCTCAGGGAACTCCTCCCTTCAGCCTCTCAGAAGCTGGCTGATATAATGTGCATACAGCTATATGATTGCCCTCTTTTCAGCTGGGATAGAGTTGATTTTCTTCCTTAGTAGCTGGTATAGTGCTGTGTTTGGATGTGGCGTGAAAAGAATGATGAGAACGCACTGGAGTTTTGCTTGTTGCTGAGTAGTGCTTACCCTAAGTCAAGGATTTTCAGTATTACATGATCTGCCAGTAAGCAAGTGCAAAATAAGCCAAGAGACAGCATTGCTAGAAAAGGTGACAAAAAAAAACAAACCTGGCCAAAGGGATACTCCATACCATAGCATGTCATGCCCAGTACGTAAACTGAGAGTTGGCCAGGAAGAGCTGCCAGTCACAATTCAGGGGTGGCCTGGCATGGGTCAGTGGAAGGTGAGCAATTTTATTATAGATATCTTTTTTTTCTTGGGGTTTATTTTTCTCTATTTGTTTAATTATTATTATTAATAATAATATTAATATTTTGTTTTGTTTTGATTATTAAACTGTTCTTATCTCAAACCAAGAGGCTAGGATATTTTTCTGATTCTCCTCCCTACTGATCAGGGAGTGAATAAGTGAGCAGCTATGCAGCCCTTAGCTGCTTTCTGGGGCAGAAATACAGCAATGGTGTACAGAAAGAAACTAAATGAAAAATTAAGTAGACCTGTAATGTCAACCCACCTGGCCTCAAGGATTGTTGTTGGGAGCAATTCAAACTGATTTCCATAAGGGGCATGATCCAACAGGAATCATTTGGCTCATTAGCCTTGTAACATAACAATGCCCAAAATTTTTGACTTTGTTTAATTACTTTCGGTTTAACCTTTAATTATTTTTCCCATTAATTTTTACTTCATAATGTTTTGTACATGCACTTTTATGAATCCATATAACTATCTTTTGTATATAAGTATATACAAATGCAAAGTTATATATAAACATACCTGAAGTTTATCTATATGTAAGTATTAAATTTTATAAATATTTGTGTACTTACTTACATATGTGCATGTATGGAAAATTCTTTATATGTTTTGTTTTGATTATTTCCTGAAGTGCTCATGTCTGAAAGATCTGAAGGCAAAAAATATGAACCATCAGAGGCTGCTCAGGGAACAAATGGACATGACAGTTTCAACAAATGGAAAGTTGCCAACTAAAAAGTCATATGAAAACATGTGGAGTATGATGCTGACAGAAGTGGCAGCTGCTGTTTATGCTGTTTATGTTCCTTTTCTGTCATTTTTCATAAAGTGGGAATTGTGTCTAGTCACAGTCCCACTGTGCAAGCACAGGGTTGTATGAAAATATTTGGGGTTGTGACTTTGTCAGAAGCCATAGCTCCCTAAGCAGCATTGAAAAAAACCCAAACTGGACAGGCATAATGTGTGGGACCCAATGTGGTACAACCAACCTGGCACTGTAAAGCCACTCTCAGTTGTTAAACGTCATGGCAAGCAGAGGAGGCCCTTGAGGCTTGGAGGAAAGTAATGACCATTGTCATCTTCAAGAAGGGTATGAAGGAGGATCTGGTGATCCTCTACTGAGCTAATGAGTCTCACCTCATTCCCCAGGAAGGTGGTAAAGCAAATAATCCTGGAAACCTTTACTAAAATATGAATGAGACGGTGGCTCTTGGGTGTTGTCAGTATGGATTTATGAAGGGGAAAGCATGCCTAATCAACCTGATAATCACCTTCTATGATGAAATGGCTGACAAGGTGGATGAGGGCAGAGCGGTAGATGTATAACCTGACTTCAGCAAGGTTTTCCTTGTCATAATATTTCATTGACAAACTGTTGAATTCCACACTCGTGAAAGGGACATTGAAATTATTTGTAAGCTGCCTGAACTGCCCGGATCAAAAGTGGATCCATTAGTGGAGCAAAGTTCAGCTGGAGGGCAGTCACTAATGGTGTGCCCTAGGGATCAAGACTGGACCTATACTTTTTCACTTAATTAATGATGCGAATAATGGGATATATTGCATCCAAAATTAATTTCCAGAAGATACAAATGTGGGAATGTTGGTTAGATCAGATCATTGTGCTGCCATTCAAAGGGATCTCAATAGGCAGGGAGGAATCTCACAAACTTCAACAAAAGGAAATGTCAAGTATATCTCGAGGTGGAGTATCTGGTGAGGGCTTTGCAGAAAAATACCTAGTGATCCTGGTGGGCACCAAGTTGAATGTTTGACTTTTTGGCCAATAGCCTCCTAGGCTGCATAAGGAAAATGTTTCTTACAGGCTGAGGAAGGTGACCCTTCCCCTCTGCTCAGG
Source organism: Dicaeum eximium (assembly GCA_013396995.1). Classification (NCBI taxonomy): domain Eukaryota; kingdom Metazoa; phylum Chordata; class Aves; order Passeriformes; family Dicaeidae; genus Dicaeum; species Dicaeum eximium. The sequence goes on along the minus strand of VWZP01010966.1, from coordinate 355,141 downwards.
ACTTGTGAAACACTTTTGTAGTACAGTTCTCAGTCCTGGTTTTGCCAGTTCAAGACATGGACCAGAGACAGTCCAGTGGAGGACCACAAAGATAATAATCCTTGCTGATTATATCGAGAGACTGGATCACCTGTGGTATGAGGAGAGGCTGATCTGTTTAGCCTGGAGACAAAAAGGCTCAAGCCATATCTTACTCGTGTAGAAATACCTGCTGGGGGAATCGACAGCTTTGATATGTGAGGAAAATCATTGCANAAAAAAAAAGAAATTTAAATTAATGTAAAATTACCTTGGGGTTGGGAGATATGTGTTGTAAGAAAGAGAACTGCACTCTCAGACAGGCTAACTTCTATCAGCATGAAGAGATTCAGAAAAACAGGCAGGGCCAGTTAATTTGATTTCTTCTATTGCTGCTTTGCTTTCTCTGCTCTGTTTCTTCAAGCTACCTCTCCCAACAGAAATGAAGGTCTCCTGCTCTGAGGGTGGGATCAATTCTGTGTATTATATACCTCTCTTTACCAATAGCTGCAATTGGTTTTCTTGCAAAACTTGACACATTTCATTTCACATCCTTCCCTCCATTGTCCCTACTTGTTAGCTACGTACTCTTTTTCCCTCCTCACATTCATAGGTTTTTCCTCTGTTCCACCGCTCTCATTTTTTAAAATTGTTATTATTCCTCCATGAAAGATAAAAATCTATCTAAATAAAAAGCTATCCAAAGCACCATTAAAACTGAGGATTTCATAACTGATGTATTTCCTTCTTTCCCTTTATTCCCTTCTTATTATTTCTTTTGTTTTACCTCCTCTCATATGATTGTACTTATGTGTAATGAAACTCTTCAGGGGCAAGGATTATAGCTAATTTATCTGCTTGTGCAATATCTTAGAGTACTGACAGATTAAGCAGTAGTACCCTAGGGTAGACAAGGAAGCTTAAGATAGGAAAAGAAATTTTGCAAAAATATTGCTGTTTTTGTAGAGTGTTGGGTCAGAAAGAAAAGTGCTGTTTTGTCACTACAACATAATGACACATCTCCTACTATGTTTAGTATTTGAAGGTCACAGAGTAGAATTTATTTTAAAGTTCTTAAGATATGTTCTCCCAAACCCTTTCTATAAATATCCACTTTCCCATATTGAAGACTGTAATAGATTTTAATTTTAACCATGATAGAAGTATATTTTTGCAGAGGCTTCAAAGAAAGGAGACTTTTTAAAGCTTGGATATAATAACCTGAACTTCACTGTGCCCTAAGATTTGTTCTTCATGTGTTAAAAAATACTAGGTACGGGCTCTGGACGTGTGTGCACTTCCAGTTCCAGGAGCACAGGAGCCTGCTTTGCCTGCTTTCAGCTCCTCTGACACAAATCAGCTCTCACCCGAGATTTGCGCTGCTTCCTGCAGGGTCTTTTACCTTTGCCACTTTGACTCAAGGTGGCACTCATCTTGGCACTCAGGGCTGCCTTTTAACTGACTGGTTCATAGTTAGGGCAGATGGGATTTCTCTATTGACTTCTCTCTTCTAGGCAGTATCCATATTTTAAGTTTCTAACTGAGCCATTTACAGCATTCTTAAATGACCAGTGCTAATTATTTTTATGTACTGTAGATGAGTGCCTGGGAGACTTTTACTTTAGCCTCACAATCACATTTAGGAGATGTTCACAAGGAGATGTATGACTCCTTTTTGATTTTTCCTCTTTATGATACAATGCCCAAAGTTTCCTATCCCTTTTTTATTTTCTTTATTTAGTTATTAAAAATTTTAATTAAATATAAAAGTAAATCAGAGTACAGACAGCTTCTCAGGGAAAGTGGAACATAGAATAGTTAGATACACACACATGTTCATAGATACACAGATAGACACATAAATATATATATAGAAAGAAACACAGAGCATACTCACTGAACACACTCTTCCCTGAGATGATTTATTCGCTCCAAAAATCCCCCCACAGAATAAACGCAAGGAAAAAGTTATTTTTAAAAATACAAACAAAAAAACAACCTGATATATAAAATACTTAAATTTGTTTCTTTTTTTTTTTTTCTTTGCTCCTCTCTATTTTTATTCTTAAATTTCTACCAAACATTTCACTTTTTCTTTTGAGTCTGTCTTCTACTTTTTTTGCCCCATGTCATTTTCCTTCTTGTTACTGATTCTTAACTTCTGCTATTCAACATCCCCCTGAAACTGACTGTCCTGTGCCAGAATTTCCTCTGCTGATCAAAGGCTCGAGACAGCAATACTGTATCAGCTTCCAAGCAACATATAAAAAGTTTTCTGGTTTAGAATGCTAGAAAACACTGTCAAAAAGTACCATGAAACTATGCTAGCCAGAATTTACAATTATTTCAAGGTTTACAGTGCAGTCTTCATATAAAGTAATCTGGAAAAACAAGTCTTGACTCAGTGAACTGCAGCATTTCATAAAGCCTGGACTTGTAATATACACATCTTTGAAATAGGTAGGCTGTTGTTATTCTTGTCTTCAAGCATAAAGCAAGCCTTAGGAATGCATTTGAGTGATGTATGATGGATTTTCAGATTTCTAGGAATATTATGATGTAAAGAGATCAGAAAATAATACGCAGTGTCTAAGAGGCTGAAGAGTAATGGGAAAGATTACTTCATTTTATCACAAAAAATCCCCATACCATGTCTCTGCTATAAGATAACCGGAATTACTTTGCTGTAGAACATTTTTCGAATGAGCTTACAAAAGTCAAGGATTCATGTAAGATACTTAAACTAATGTTTTGCTGTCACAATTTGTGTAATACTTAAATTGTATTAAAAAAAGTAAAAGCAGATTTTCAAATGCTGTAAAAATGACCAGTATAGGGTAATCTAGATACAACAGAAGATTTACAATATTATCACCATATTTTCCTCACATGTTTTATTATAAATTTCTGATAATTACTTGTCTTTTGAATTAATCTCTGGAAACTGAATTAATTTTACTTGCAGCCTTTGATTTTTCTTCATGTCCTCCTCATATCTCCTGCTATTACTGGTGTGCTCTTAAAATATTTTCTTTTCGGGTGGTATTGCATTTAGTTTACCTAAATTTTAGAGGCCAATTCTTATTTTGTACTGGAGCATTTACCATTGTTTGAATACTGTTATTGTCACTTGAACATTGCTTCTTCAAGGAGTTAAGTGAAGGCAGTATGTTCCTAATACTCATGTTGGTCTGATGATGTCCTCTGAAAATGAATGGTGAAGTGCCATTGCTTCCAGTGACAATAAAATTAGAATATTGGCTTTCAGAAATAACTGAAACTGCTCATACTAAGCTAATTCTACTATAACAAAGAAAAACATACTTTCATCTGTGAAATATTTTAATATTCGTGGCAAGTCCTTTATCAGTAAATGTCAAATTACAAACTCATACTCAAAATGAGTAATATGTTGAAACAATTATCTGTTATTCGGCAAATAAGTTCTGTTTTTTATATCACAAAATTTTTCTATCACTAAATTGTTCTATCATGCCCTGTAAGTTCTTTTTTATTTCCTCGTGCAATCTTTAATTTTGTATAATCCTTACTAAAACTACAGTAGTTGTGCTCCAGGCATTTTAATAAAGCATGCTTCAAATGTTTCCTAAAGACCCTATGTTTTAATTTGATTTAACAGCTTTTTTCAGCTACAAATTTTCACAATTATTCCAGGATTTGGTTTGTTTGATCAAACAGTGGCATCCAGTGGGAAAAGTAGATGTTTATTCTCAAGACATGTAGCTATTGATATATGTATCAACTATGTTTATTTTAGAAAGGGAAGGATATAAATAACCTATGAGAAATCAAAAAAATTTTTTTAATTTGTAAGTAAGAGTACAGCAGGCTTGTTAAGCTAATTCAATCTTTGCTGCAATAAGAACATGACTTTAGTCACTCTTTGATTCACCTGGTTTTTGCTGGACTCTTTTCATTTTATGAAAGCACAATTTGAATCATTATCAGTTTCTGACAAATGCTTCTGCTACTGCTGTCTTCCCTGAACAAAATGTACAGTATTGACTACAAGCTACTAATGTCTTGATGAGAAATATGGATGATTAATGCCCTTGAAATCTATTTTTTTCTGGCTTTAATGTACATAAATATATCATGCCTCACTCAAGCTAAACTCATGTTAGCCATCTAGAAATTATTGATTTAACACTTCAATCTAAAATAAAAATAAAATCTTCAGAAATTCTATGACAAAAGCAAGATAACGAAAGAATGCAATGTCTGGGAAACATTAATGTCCCCAAGTTCAGGTCTTTCAAACTCACTTTGTACATTTAGACTTCCCTCAAGCTGCCCTCCACCATGGTCCCATGTTTCTACTTGTTGGAAGCTCTCTGCTAGTAAACACTGATCTAATCAGCCTATGACAATTTACACATATTAGGCAAAGAAAAAAAAAAAAAAGAAGTTACGCAAATGATTTTAATTGTTAGACACACAGAGTTCTTCCAGTTTCCATTTGGAATCTGGTCTGTACCAGTGTCCTGCACAAATTTCATATGGTATAATAGTGATTGCATTTACATAAAGTAAGTTTATTAGCTTTGGATTAAATTGTAAGTAGCCAATGTCTGCTTGAGGTTGAGTTGGTAAATTCTTGTTCAGTATCGTACATTGTTATTTCATTTCACTAGATGAAGGTTTGCATGACAGTAAACCAAGAGAAACCATTGCCACCATAGTTAGGCTGGTAACAGGACTTTTAACCAGAGAGCCCAATTTACTGCCAAGAGGAGATAGACACTAATGACAGATTTGGATAGGGAGGCATACATTTGTGCATAATTGCAGTCTTTATCAATTGGTGCAGATGTCAGTGTTACCTAATTCTTATCACCCAGGAGAGTTCCACTTGGAAGACAGGAACTAAAGAAAGTAGAAGATTCTATCACAGAGTTCACACAGGCACTCACAGACACAGATACGTTACTGACAGGAAAATCATATGAGGATTTAATTTTAAATGGAGAATTTTAAGATTCTGATTTCTAGATCATATTGAGGTCCATAAGGGAGGAGTGTTTAGTAAGTCAGGTAAGTAACCTTAAAACTACAGACAAGAAATACAGACACTATAAAAGGAATAGGCAAAGCCAGGGTCAGAAAAATATGAGATCAATCAAAATATGAGAAACAAATGAAGAAAAATTTGACTTGTCCTACCCTTATCTCATCTTTTAATGATTATTTGGTTAAAAAGTCAAAGATAGAAAAGTTTAGGTAGATTTTTGTGTGGTTTTTTGGTTATCTTTTTTCAAAAGATTGCAAGGGCCTTCAATCACAGGAAATTAAAAAAAAACCCAAAATTAAAAAGACAAGGTCCCAAAACAAAAAATCCCAAACTCAAAACATAAAAATTGAACAAACCTGAAAGCATCTCACAGTCACCCAGTTGTGCCACTGCCAGCAAAATTCCTAAAATTTTGCAAGGATTTTTCAAAACCACAGTACTGCAGTTTCTCAGACTTCTATTGCCTAGACCAGTTTTGACTGGGTTTGGGTTTGAATCTATTTTTTAAAATTCATTTATTTGTAGCTTCAATGTTTTCTGAAAACAAGGTTTCTGCATCTACTTTGTTTTACCTATGTTTGTATGATACAATAATAGGGTTTTTGTTGTTTGTTTGGGTTTTTTTAATTGTATATGGTACCAGGCATTTATTATTGTATTTAAGTGTTAGGTGGATGATAGATGAAGGGAATTTAAAAATTATAAAAACAAACAAACAAACAAAATATAATAAAATTTTAATCTAAACACATCTTAATATGCCTAATATCAGACAAAATTATCCTCTTAAATAGAAAATATTAAGAAACCAAGCTTTTTAAGAATTCGTAAGTTACTAAATGCTCTCTGTGCAATCAAAGCCAAACATACAGGAAACATAATGTAATCTGAAAATGACTGATAAAATACTTCTTCCAAATGAGAAATTCCTTTAGGATTCTTTATTAACAAGCCATCACACTTTAGGTATGCTGACAGAACCCATACAGGATTTTGAAGAAGTTAAAATTAAAAGCACTGTGAGCTAATCTTAAGAAAGAATGCGACATTTGAAGTTTAACCTCCCTGTTGTAACACTTCTTTCTTGACAGTCAGAGAGACGGTTCCTCTATATTTTATGATACTCCTAATATTTTCTGATACTGTAAATCTTGTTTCTCTGCATGCAATGAAGTTAAAAAGGAAGTGGGCATGTATAGTAGAAAATGATAAGTTGTTAACACCAGCTTTGATTCATTTTCATTCTAATACTGAAAATACAAAACTAGAGTTTCGTTTTCACCCAACCATCTTTGTTGTGTTTAGGAGGATGAGAAATAGGAATCATAATTCTCTTTAATCATTCAAAAAAAGGAAAAAAAAAGTAAGAAAAATCAGTCTGTCTGTAGAACTGACCAATGTAACCCACTGTAACTATTCAAGCTGTTTCTGAGAGAAAGAGATAGATTTCAGGAAGAAAGAGAAAGAGCTGTCTGGTGCTTTTGGGGAATGCTAAAATTCTTATGTCCTACTCATCATGCTTTCTCATAAGCCACAAGAGCATCATTCTGCACTCCTAGGTACTACCCTGCATCTTTGGGCCAATACATACTTTCCATCACATTCTCACTGTTCTGTTTCTCTTTGTCTCCCCAGTTGTAGAGGCCTTGATATTCCTGAACTCCTGCTCTTTTGTAAGTACTTCTCTCCACTTCTGTTGAGTGGTCATGATAACTGTTCTGTAACAAAGTTCAAATTAAGATGGGCATGGAGGGAGGGGAAGAGAGAGAGACGATGGGGTGGACAGGAAGAAAAGGTGAATGAAAAAAATGGTGAGTTTTCACTAGATGCTTGTGCCTCTTTGTTATGTGTCTTCATGTTAATTTTGCAGTGGAAACACTGCAATCTGTATTTCTTCTTTGAAGGTTTACAGCAATTCTGTACTTTGGGGGGAGGTTTCTTCTAATTAATTGTCTACAGTTTCTGCATGATTTATTTCTCTTATTCATCATAACCTAATTGCTTCCCACCAAGAGCTAGTTGACAGAACTGTCAATTTCTTTATGTCCTTCTGTTAGCCTGACTCACTGATTCATCATCTGCCTTCTTCAGATACACTCAGCACCATTTTTGATGGGCTGGCAAGCAGGAAGATCTGTCACATTGCCAGCATATTTTTCATTCTTCAGATGTACCCTTTCCAGCTCTGTGACTGAAGAGGGTTTATAGATGTTTAGCTGACTGTCCATGATCAGCAAAAACAGCTGATAGAGATAAGACATGAATTTAAAATGTGTTCTCCCTCAGCATACTCAGCATTTTCTATTTGAAACATCAGCCAGTGGTAAACTGGGCAGTGTTATACAACAATTACCCTCCCAAGGCTTGTTGAGACAGCTACTATGTCTTCCTGTAAGGCAACCTGTTCATCTGACTTTTAGAAAGGAATTTCAAAGAGCTTCACAAACAAGGAATAGCTCTCATATTCTGTAGGGAAAAGAAACAAAAAAAAAAACAAAAAACCAAACACACACACACAAAAAAAAAAAACCACCACCAAAACAAAACAAACAAACAAAAAAAACCAAACACAGTTCTAACCTGATTCCCATAATACAGAGATATAGAAAGAAGGTTCTTTGGGATTACAAAATATTAGGTGTAATGGTAAATTTTTTAAAGACCCTTCTTTTCCCTTCCCTTCCCTTCCCTTCCCTTCCCTTCCCTTCCCTTCCCTTCCCTTCCAGCGTTAACTGACGCAGAAATTCTGTCAGTTTTGCACTGTGTATTACAAGCAGTAGTCGTGGAGCTGGGTTTAGAGAATATGTTTAAGCAACACTTCAAATGGCTGCACTGTGTAAGTAAAATCTTGGAGAGGGTTCACAAACGCAAAGCAGCAAGCTTCCAAACCCTGAGCACATTTGTGAACTGAGCCAGGCAGCAAACAAGCTTTGAAACAATGCAATTATGCATGCCTGATGGAGAAGAGTAACCCACATAGATTTATTCTGTGCTTCCTCACAAACATGTTTGATTAATTTTTCTTTACTTTTATTCCCCTTAGTTGTGTGTTCCCATAAACTCAAGTTCTCAATCATTTTTACATCTTGTGCTTGTACTGCTGCTTGCATTGTAAGGCAGTCTTGTGTTATTTATTATTCAGATGTAACAGAGATCAGACTCTAGTCTTTTTTACGTACTATGCAATATATCTCCTTAGACTTGAGAGCAATAATATAAAATATGCAAATGGATGAAAGTTAAAATCAAAAATATGGGAAAGTTGTTTATTTCTTTCTTGAAGCAGATCTAGGGACAAATAAAGAAAAAATGACAGTGTTGTTAATAAAATTTACTGTGAAAAGTATTTAGCAGATACCATATAATAAGATTTTTTTTCTGTAATAATTTGGAAATCTAAGTACACTTATCTCACCTAACTGCCTTATAGATACTGTGGCAGAGCATCCTGTAGGCAGTGACCTCTCAAAGCTTCAGATGTGCAATTCCCACAAATCACTTATGCTAAACAGGCCAATGAGTAGCATTCAGAAAAGGGAACCTTTTCTCAAATTGTCTCCCTATCTAAGTACTAAATTCGGAGCTCCAGCTAGGTACTTTGGAGAACTTAGTGCCTAAAAACTCCTCTGGGAGCTATGCAGTTACATCTTAAAATAAAAGATTATTTTTATGCATACACTTACCAGTGCTCTAAAAACCCTTCTGTTTGGCCTTTTTCAGCTAATAACAATGGTAAGTGAAAAGTGTTTTTCAGATAGCTTAGCCATGTGTTCTCACAGTTAATATAACAGGCTTTTGGTATTTTCATAAATATAATTGGGTAAGAAAAATATCCCTTCAAATTTTAAATTGAAAGTACAGATACACAGCAGATGTTACTGACATTTCTTTAGAAGCAATGAGCTTTGTTCACAAAACATCATACTTTGTTTGATTGATGTCCTTAATATAAATTTGTTCCAAATTTTCATATGAGTATTTTTCTTTTTTTTTTTCTCAGTGAGAAAGAAATTTCAGTAAAAAATAAATAGAAATAGAAGCAGAAGTAAAAATGCAATTATTCACCAATTGGCTGATCAATTTTACAGATTTCAGCAATGCAAACCTCAAGGATTTTCCAAATTATTCAGATTTCCCTTCTAAGCATATAGAGTAGATCTCAGTTTATATTTGGAATTAGGTCTCATTTCTCTTTATTATTTCAAGGAAAAAAACATCAAAAGGAAATGGAAATAAATCACATACCTACCACTGTCTGTGGACAGGTCAAGATTCAACATTATATTTAAAACATGATAAATGATGGAGATAAGATTGAAACACAGAGTCCTTCCAGAAAGAAGGTTCCAGTTAGCCATTGTTCATTTAGAGAAATATTCGGCTACCCAGCATATGAAAATATTAGTAAGTTATTGAGACTGAAATTGTAGAAACAACACGAGTCACACTAAAAATGTTAAATAAATTAACCTCCACTTGAAAGTTTTTCATTATATTATTATATATATTTTTTGTTGTTAGTTATTTCTGATCATATGCTTGTGAATGAAATTTAACTATGATATTTAGCAGACCCTAGTTACTAAAATGTGTGTTTGCAATTGTCTTTTGTTATTAATTTCTTTCTAAATTATTGTATTATACTATAAAATAAAGCAAAATATATAATTTAAATAGCATAATATGTCTTTCTTAGTTAGCTTCACTACCTGGTTTTCATTTATGCAAGTAATAATGAGCTTTTACAGTTTTTATAATGATTTGTTTATTTCCTCTGAAACCAAAGAGACCAAGACCTGTGGTTAATTGTTAATTTCATGCAAATGAAAAAAATATTATTGCACTTTATACACACAAAATTTAAAAAATAAGATAATAACACTATTTATTTTATTTTATTTTATGATGGTAGAAATAGGTGTGTCATTCTAAGCATATATGACATAGCAATAAATCTCCCTGTAAATATTGACAGAACCTGTCAGTTCCAGACCACAACTTAAGCTGAAGGTTTTCAAGTAAGATCCAATTACTCTTTCTTCCATCTCTGTTGCTTTGACAGACTTGCTTCATTAGCAAAAAGTGTGTGCCCCATTGCAAAAAATCTCCATACTAATATGCATTTTACTACTCCTGAATAACTGGGGAATAGGAAAATTAGCTGGTGTGTTGTTGGCTACAGTAATGTGCATATCTCTTGAGTATTGCTTTACATTGATTTATTTTTAGTATACAGGGCCTTTGTTCTGAAAATAAATATTTTTTCATCTGTTTATCTGTGATTCTCATATTATGATGGAAACTCTGGGTATAATATGACTTGTGAGTTCCACTGATTCCAGTGGATATTAGGAAAAATAATGTCCAACCATTTTTGAGCATTTTATATTACTTTTGTGTTTGTTCTGAGTACTTTTGCTTAAATGCAATTCTCTTCAAGGGAATTAGCTGTGTTTATATAAGCTCAAAACCCAAGATGTGAGCTCAGTTCCAGCGATGAGTGCTTGGATGTACCGGGTTTGTGGGGCCAGGTTTTGGTAGCTGGGGCGTTACGGGGATGGCTTCTCTGAGGAGCTGCAGGAGTGCTCCTCCGTGTTCAGCAGAGCCAGTGCTGCCTCTGGCCAGGGCCATGCCAACCAGGAATCACAGGAATAATGGCTCTGGGATGGACTCACGTGGGAGATGTTTGTGAGAGGCACCCTGTGCTGGAGCTGGGGAAGGACTCTTCTCTCTGAGCAGCAGGAGGAACGACATGGGATGGAATGACCATAATCATCCAGTTCCCCATTCCCTGTCTCTCTGCACTGCTGGAGGGGAGGAGAGCGTGGGAAGAAGGGAGGAGTGGGGAAAAGGTGTTTTTTTAAAGATGTTTTCTACTTCTCATTATTCTGCTCATTGTTAATAACGAGTTCATTACTATCCCCAAGTTCAGTCTGTTTTGTCTGTGATAATATTTGGTGAGTGATCTCTTTCTGTCCTTGTATCAACTCATGAACCTTTCACCATATTTTCTCTGCCCAGTCCATTTGCAGAGGAAAGTGACAGAGCAGCTCTTTGTGGGTATCTGGTTTCCAGCCAGGGTCAATGCACTATTTCTGGTAATCTTTAAATACCTCTGACTATGTCAAGTTTTGGAATTCATTGGTTAATAGAGGAAGACTCAACAACTTTTTTTCTTTTTTTTTTTTTTTTTTTCCATTTCTATTCTCATGATATTCTCCTTCTTGGTTGAATTGGATTGCTTCTTTCAGAACTGCAACATCATTTGTGGAACTACAAAAAATATGTCCTCGATGGGTAATAGCTAAAGAAAGATTAAGCTGTGAGATATATTATATGCAATATGAAATCAACAACAGCCTTTTAGTAAATCTGCATTATTCCTCCTAGTCCCAGCATACATGCATTTATCCGTGTCTTAAGTGTTTAAACATAGTTACGCTCTGTTGGCAAAAGAGAAAAGGAGTGGCTTAGCTTATGAATTATGACCTGGACATCTTTCTACTTTTACTTAAGTATAGTTAAGAAATAATTTATTATGATGTGAAAATATTCCAACAATTCTTTAATTAAAAGAATCTCTAATATTTGACTAAAATGAGAAAATAACTTAAGTCTAGATATATTTAAAAAAAAAAATTGATGCCCTTGGGAACTGCATAGAAATAAACATTATTTATTTCACTCTCTTACTTAACCACTTAGTATTTAGAACTATAGAGTTTCTTTCCAGTAAATTTTTCTGGAGCAAGTGTGACTACTTACTCAGATCACACATAATAAATGATGGCTCAGTGAAATAAAAAGGAAAAAAAGGTAAAGGAAATCTGGAGACAAATCAAAAAATCTGACTGACCTTTAAAATCATTCAATAAATTAAATTATCATTTTATCAGTATAGAAAGACAATAAGGCAAATATTTAATCATATTTGTAGTTGCTTTGCTTATTATGTTAGGTCATGTGTCACTGAACCTCCAATGACAAAACACTGAATACAGAAATTTAAAGTAGTAAATATCTATAAAAACACCCATTATGCATTTATTTCCAACTAGAAGGAAAACAATCAATTCAAAAAAATGGTATTCACAGCTGAAATTAAATGGTGAACTGGCAAGGTGATATTGGGTAAGTGTCACAGTTATTCATGATCTTGAAATTGGGTGAGAGTTTGTCTGCATTTTAATTAGTAGACACTGCTAGCTTCTCACTTACAAAATATAGAGCATTTCTGCCCATATGTCATTATGCTTTTATAAATAAAACAAGTGGGCATTCTTATTTCTCAATATCTAACAGACAGATTGAGTATTTATTTTCCTTCCAGACACAAGTTTTCAATTACAGAATTGCCGAGGATCATTTTGAGTGGGAGTGATCACTTTCACTCAATGGGTGGATCTCACTGAGTTCAAATTTTGCAGTTTTGAATAAACTTGCCAATATAATTAAATATATAATGTTTAATACATTAATATATATTATATTTATTATATTAAATATATAATTATTTACTAAACAGTTGTAAAGCAAGCTTCCCTGTCAGTCTGTTCAGGAGTTTCTCTGGCAATCAGAAGGAGGTGAATGCCGGACCTGGTATGTCACAAATATGCAAAAGGAATTTGAAGGGTGGAGAAAGTATGCACAATAGTACCAACCAAGCTTGCCTGAAACATAAGCATATGACTCACAACCTGGGGTGAAATGTTAGTCAAGAGATGCAGTTGGAGAACCAGACTGAGATGCAGATTGAGCTCATTTTAACAAGTCATGTCAAATGTCTTAAACACTAAAAAAAAGTAGAATCATAATTTTCCCATTAGCACTTCTTGTGAAATCATAGCTGACCAGAAGTTTTTGCTTTATTTTCAAACTTATTTTTAATTCTGATGGTTTAGTTTTTTATTTCTGTGAGTTCCTTAAATAAGACGTTTCTTTAAATATTTACCAAAATTCTAATTTTAAAAATTGTATTTCTTTCTATTTTACAGATTTGTGATCATTCACAGTGTAAAATTTCAAATTTCAAATTTTAATAATCATTATTAATAGTTGGTCATTGCTTTTATATGAGTGGATCCTTTTGTTGTGCACAGGTCTTTCATTGTGCATAAGAAGACTCCAAAAATTGTACCTCTTTTTCTAATTTTCTTATAGAAATTAAGATGGGTTTCATTTGATTGAGTTTCTCTCATGTCTGGAGAACTTCTTAAAATCTATGAAGAAAATCTGAGGCAATGGTGTTTGTTTAGCCTGGAGAAGAGAAGGCTCAGGGAAGTCCATATTGTAGTGTAAGTGTTAAGGGCTTGTAAAAAAAGTGGAGAATGATGTTTTACCTGGGATGATAGTGACAGGACGGGCAACAGTTTTAAAGTGAAAAATTTAGGTTTAGATTTCAGCTAGAGAAGGAATTCTTGTCAAAGAGAGTGATGAGGCACTGGAACAGGTTGCCCTGGGAGGCTGTAGATGCACCATCATCAGGAGTGTTCAAGGTCAGGTGGAGTGGGGCTTTGAACAAACTGATCTATCAAAGGAAGTCCATAGCTCTGTTCATCTATTTCAGCCTTTGGGGGTGTTGAAGAAGGGTGTGGTGGTGGTGTGGGTGTGGTAAGTGGGTGAACTTGATAATCTTTAAAGATATCTTCCAACCCAACTCATTCCACGATTCCGTGGTTTTGGCTGATGAGAATTCTGGCTGATGAGAATTCTGTTTGATAAAACAGCTCATATGGGGCAATCTCTGAATAGTTTGGTTTTTCTGCAGGACATATAATGGGCTTTAAAGGTGATTTAAAGGTGATAATGGGATTTAAAGATGATAAAGGTGATCATCTAGATACTGTAGATCTACATGTCAAACTTTGTCTCTGAAAGAAAAGATGCTTAGATCCTACCCTAATTCACAAAAAAAAAAACAAACCAAATACCATGATTCTCACATCTACAAAAAAATTTGCACTCTGTGTCTACTGTTTGGCTCACAATTAAGTTATAACCTAGTCTGTACATTAGACTAGTCTTCTAAGTTTCAGGGGTTTTTATATGAGTAATGTTGTTTGTTAGTAAATCTATTTAAGTTATGGATTCTGACAATACTTTTAAAAATCTTAGTAAACTGAAACTGTATTGAAGCATTTTACTGACTCTTTTTTTACAATTTTGACCCATATATAGAAAAATTGATCAATACATTTATTGGGCAATTTCACCTCATCAAAATGTACTTTAATATTTTCGTGATGTGGAACCTACTATGTAGTGTAGATGCAAATCTGATGAAAGGAGCTTTTTCTTTCCCAAACAGACCTAATATTACAGCATGTTTTGTCATGGTGTTGCCTGAAAGAGTTTAAATATGTATTCATCTGGTATTGGGAGTGCATCATATGATAGCATTATTTGTCTATACAGGTTAAAATAATTCTTTTTGTACATAATTTATTTATAGTTGGAAGTAATTATATGAAAATAATGTTAAATAAAAGGTAAAAAAACTGGTTTAGATCTGGTGTGTTTAATTTTCCTTTTTTAATGAGAAAGTGACCCCTTGCACTCTCCTTCACTTTGGGATAATTACTATCTGCTGTTACTAACACTTCCAGAAATAAATGATGTAGTCAGGATTAGAATTAGCAAGCATGGTTGATCAAACCACTATGAACATGCCTTCCTTAGAGTCAGTTTCAGCTGATGTTGTTCTCAGTCTCAATTAGGCACTACCTTAGAACATTTACTTACTGAATATTTACTTGCTGACCAGCAGTTGCTAAAGCAGTTTGACGGGCTGTAGAAAAAACACTCAACTAGAATAGAGAAATGTACCTGTCACATTCAGTAGAGACCCTGGTGATATATATAATGGTAACTTAATAAATTGATGACACTGTACTGAAGTGGAATAATGCAATTTAACAATTCTTTCAAAGGAAAAGTAACATGACTTGTTACCGTCATATTTTGATTTTAAATGTAACAAATTGAAAATTAAGGCAAATCATTGTTTCTGTTGCATCCAGTGACATTTACTGTAAGTATAATCTAGCAGCTTAATATCTCAATTTCATAAATGCCCTTTAAAAATTGTTCTTGCATATGATATGTTAGTTTCAGATTGATCAATTCATTAATATTTACTCTTTTGATGAGAGTGACAGCATAATAAATTACTGAAAACATGTTTGTGGAAAAAAGAAGAAGGAAATGTTTGTTTACTACTTCAAATTTTGTATCTTTATACCATGATTTTAATTTATTCATCACAGTACTGAAAAACAAGCAGCACATTATGGTTAAGGACCAGAGCAACAGAATCACAAAATCATGCCAAACTGGCTGACAAAACTGCCTTGGTGGTTTTGAAATCACTATGCAGTAGTCACATATAATCTAGTGATGTAAATAGTTTGTTACAACTTTAAAGGGCACATCTCAAAGTAGGTCTAAAATAGAAACTCTCTGATTTTACAAACACACTTGGTTTTGTTCTGATGATATGATTTCAGGAGGCTTAAACTACTATTAGTAGTTGCTATTATGTTAGAAGTCTTCATCTCTTTCTTTCATTGACTCAATTTTTCTATCAAGGAATAGGGCTAGAAAACTTCAGACAATTCAGATATAATTAATTTTTTTAAATGCTATGCACTTTTATCAAAATAAAACAGTATAATACCAGTCTCAAAAAGAAATAAGAAAAATATGAGAATAAATGTTTTATAAAAATTTCAGAGTTGCCAGAGAGATATTAAAAAGAAGGAAGAAGAAATTATTTGGATTTATAGGTAGGTTTCAAATTCTTCAGTCTGAAAAACAGAAGAAACCTCTAGAAGATATGACAGATGGCTTTTATGATATGTCTAGAGATGGTAATTATGGACCATCTTCTTCCTGCTTCTGCTAATGGAAGAACTATGGGACATCAGAAGAAACTAATAGGTAACACAAAAGGAGACCATATCTTGAATTTACGCCTGCCCTGAGCAGGTGGTTGAACTAAACTTTCAATTTTTCTAGGATTCTATGAGATACTCAAAAATCTAAGCTATGGAAGACCTTGTCTCATGATGCTAAGAAAATTGAAAGCATATTTGGGCTTAAGGAAAGGTGGGACAAGTCTAGTTAACAAAACTGTTGAAGTTTCTTAAATTGTTGGAAAACACTTTGATTTAGGAAGTTGAAAATTACTGGACAGTACTAAAAAAAAAATGTGCTGTTTTAGATGCTGTTTTCTAGCCTAGGCATTGCTTATACATACTGTTGGGAAAATAAATGTTCAGATTGTACAGACCTTTGATTTTAACCACTGATATAGCTATAGTGTTTGTTCATATGTTATGGCATGTTACCATTTTTAGGACTAATATTATGAGTATTACTTCTATTAGAGGTCCTAAATCTGTAAGAATGTCTATGGGGTTAATATTAAAAAGTCTCATTTCTCAAAACTTTTTAACTTTTTCATCTTTTACTTTTCCTTCTAATTTCTTCTCTTTTTTTTTTTTTTTTTTTTTTTTTTTTTTTTTTTTAATGTCAGGAGGTATTATTGTGAGGAACCACATCAATCCACACTTTTTTCTTCTCTTTTCTCTTTAGCATGAGGTACATTTCTTCAGCATTCATTAAGATTCCTTTCAATGAATTTACCTAAAAGGCAAGGTATCCTATCTAAATTAGTTCCATAGCTTCTCTCCACAGACCATAGAGAGAAGCAGATAGCTTCTCTGTATCAGGTGAAGGAAATTTTTTTTTTTATTTTCTGTGCAAAGATTTCTGGTTATTTCTTTCTGTCAACTCTTTGGTTATCCTGTGACAAAACTGATGCAGATTTCCTCCTCAATTTCTATTATTACAATCCTCTCATCAAGATGGCAGCTAACTTTGCATTGATGATTATACAGGTTTCTTCCTTCAATCTTGTTACTACCTCCAGTTGCCTGCTATATAAGGTCTAACAATCCATTTTCCAGGGGGGTTGTACATTTCAGAGCACTCCCTGGAAATCAGACCATGAAGAGAGACGGTGCTGTGCTGCCGTGGCTGCCGTGCTGCTTTTTACCTCATGGGAGACTTTCCACTCGCTGTGGTCATTGCACATGAGCCATGTGAGCCACGTTCTGGTTGTCACCTGAGCTGCTTGTGCTGCTGGGTGGTGGTGGTGGCCTCTGCTGCAGTGAAAATGTCCCTTGTGCACTGCAACAGCTGAGGAAACAGCTGAGGAAGTTGTCACATACATGGGTCTCAGCAAAGCTCTAGAGGCTGGAGGTCATAGCTCCTCATGCACTAGAGCCTTAGTTAAAGACTTAGCCTGTACTCAAGTAGCCCCTGAAATCATCAGGGCAGTGCATTAAAAACCATTTGAAAAGTTAACAAGCTCTTAGGTATGCATAAGGCTTTGCATTTATTATGGGAAAGAACTCTGATAATGAGACAGAAAATTATTTGAAACTGACACGTAATGAAGTGGATTGAATACATTTTTATCAGTATATCTTACGGCAAATTAATTAAGTAACAATATAGCAATAGAGAACTGTCTGTTAGATATTAAAAGTTGGCTTAAAATAATTAGCACATTATAGAAACTACTTATATTCCCACTAATGATTATGACAAAACTGCCATTAACTTGCCAAGAACAAAAAGTTGTCCAGGAGCAGTAAAAGTAGGAGCAGAACAATACTTTTAAAGTTAAAATGAAATAACTTAGAAATTATTATGCACGTAGGGAAAAACAACAGAACTAGTAAACTCTTGCATAGTTCTGAATGTTCCATTTCAAGCTAAATTGAAGGCTGAGGTGATGATAATGAATCTTTCACATCTGCTTCACTAATTGGAATGTGACAACCAGCCAGACCCCAGACTAGGTTACAGAACAGTCACGTTGGCTTCAAGAGGGAATTGAAAGGCATCTGAAATTTCAACTTTGCCATGGCTTTTCGAATCATCTGTTGCCAGCCTGAGAAAGGAAGGAAAATAAATAGGACAAATGTGACCAAGGGGGCACTGACATAGCATATTTTTCAGGCAATCATCCTTACTGAAGCGCCTTCTTTTGGCAGATTAGCCAGATGGAACAATGATATTCTGCTTGAGTGTCTTGAAAGGGGAAGATGACTGCCCCTAAAGTGTACAATTTTGAATGCTGATGTTTGCACCTTGCAGTGTGTTTCTGGGTAGCAGTTGTCAAGAGATGTCAAATTAATTTTTGCTTGTTTAGAAGCTTCTGATTGTTTGGGGTTTTTTGTTTGTTTTTTTTTTTTTTTTTGTGTTTTTTTTTTTTATTTTTAATTGTTCTTTGTATCCTGTATGTAACTATGTAAACTGGGTCCTAGTTGCAGACATAATTAAATACATACAAATAAGACCAGCTTGAAAATAAATTTTCTTTTGCTTTTATTCAACAGTGTTTCTCTATATATTAAAATTACGTTGGTTTTAATAAATTCTTATTTGTGTAATTTGTGGAATTTTTCCCTCACAGTTTACTGTGCATCACACTACGTTCTGTAAAGAGATTGCTCTGGGACCAGGGCAGTGGCCCACTGGGAGAGAGAGGCTGTGCCAATGGGTGCAGTTTTATGGAATGTTGGTACAGGGGACTCACTGGCACTGGAATGTTTGCAGCAGGGTCTAAGACTGGAAAATTTGCAGGTTTGCTTGCTGAAGAGCCAAAATGTAGCCTTTGAACCAATGGATAAGAATATTTTTTCTTAGGTCTTGTGACCTAAGAACCAATTTAAATTGTCAGATTGGAAGGGAACACTGAGGGAAAATGTAAGGTAGGCAAAGGGAAAAGTTATTTCCAAGCCTTTCTAAGGAAAGAATTTCACTTCATACCTGTGAGAGAAAATAATACTGAATTTCATAAAGATGACCATTATTTCAATTCTGATGCAGATGAAGGTTTAGAGAGCAAAACGTTAAATCCTCTGATATTGTATAAGAATGCAACAAAACAATGCATTATGTTTGAGATACCACTTCATAAATATGTAGGCCTGTTTAAAATATAGCACTTTTCTTCCCTTTTTCTACAGAAGAACCAAAAATATCTCCCATGTTTTAGTCTGAGACCAGTACCTAAGTTTTCAAGTTTTACTTCCTCATAATTTTGTGGTGTATAAGAAAACATGGAAATGACTCAGTTTACTTACATGACCCGTAATACCACTATATATTTTGAATAAGGAACACCTTATAAGAGCAATTAAAAAAGCCTTTGTAATTTTACAGATATCTTTATTTTCTTTAAATTTGTTTTTTCTTAAGAGAGTGCAACCTTACATATTTTTTTAATTATGTACATAGAAACCAGAAACTGACCACTATACAAATAATGAAATATTTAGACTATTTTTATAGGTTTGGTTTCGTTTGTTTTTTTCCTAGATATGAGAGGGATTTTTAATATGAATAAAAATATTATGACTTCATAATGAAAGCAAAGACATTTAATATGATATGTACTTTACAAGTTCATTAGTGAAATGTACCTTCAGGCGTTTATGGGTTTAAGTAGAGTCTAACAAACAAGTTAAACTTTCTGGTTTTCAAGCAATAGGAATAGCTTAAATAATTTTGCACTTACATGATTTATAATGTCATTCAAACTCAGGTATCATTTCTATTAAGTATTATTTCAACTTAGTAACAGGCTTTGACTTAAATGAATAGCAAATTCTGGAGAAAATATAATGTATGTGATTTATTAAAATTCAGATCTCCTAATAGTAGGCATTGAAAATGACTTTGCCTAAAGCATGCAATATAAGTCAAATTATTATTAAATTTAAAATGCAGTTTTTTATTTTTAGTTTCAGTTTCTCTTTTGGTTTATTTTTTTTTACCAGTGACATGTTTAAAATCTGATGTAGATGTTCAGAAAATATTTTTATAACTGAATGTTTAAACACTGCATTTGTTCCAAGGAATGTAATTAGAAACAAAATAAATAAATAAATGAATATTTATGATCGTGCTTTCCTTGAACTTTTTATATTGATATAAGAAAACTTGAGTGACAGTGTAAATATTACAGAAGAGTTCATTTTTTTCTTTTCTTCAATCTCAGTTAAAAATTCCAAGAATTTCTTCTGTACATTCTTTGGGTGTTTTTCAGATTTATTTTCATGTCTATGTTTTCATTTTTCTTACCCTGAAGGTTACCTCAATATATAAACAAAATAATTTAGATTAAAATTATCCTGGTGGTATTAACAGATAAAAATCAACCTTACAACAATGTGAGCTTGTGCATTTTCATATTGATTAAGTCTATATGCTTTACCTTGCTAATAAGGGTGCTATATTTCTGCTACAACAGAAAAAGCAACAGAATTATTAGGGCTGAAAAATCTACAATAGACATCTTGTAATGCAAAGAGAAAGATTCATTCCTAACAGTGAAAAAAAATACAGGAAGTACTTCAGAGAATAGGAAGACAGAAATATGAATATCATCTTGATTGTTATACTAAATCAGAACTATTGACGTCCACGTAAATGCTTTCTTTATCAGCTTTACCAGGCATATATAAATCTAATTCTTTCTCATTGAACGTTAATGCAAAAGCACATATAAAAATTAACATGACAAGTGTCCTAAGAACTTTGCTGAAATTATTGAAGAGAGAAAATTTCATGCTAAGGCTGAAACCTATATTGTATTTGCAGCAGGAGAAGTTCAGGTTGGACGTTAGGAGTAATTTCTTCTTAAAAGATGATTAAATATGGACTGAGCAGGGGGGCTGAGGAGTCACCATCCCTGGAGGTGTTTAAGGAAGAACTGGATGTGGTGTAGTTGACAAGGTGGTGTTCAGTCATAGGTTGGACTTGATAATCTCAGATCTCTTTTCCAACCTACTTGGTTCTGTGGTTCTGTGATTCTATCCTTCCCTCATCCTATTGTGATAACTTTTTGATTGGTCAAATCTGCTTATTGCTTTGGGACATTAACTTTTGCTCTATCCAGAATGATTAAAATAATGTGTGCTTCATGGAACAAGGATGACTTTGGCATTAACAAAGATCTGAACTATCATCAGTGACCCAGGTTGCCCTTAAAGTAAATAGGACACCAGGAAGGTGGATAATCTCTTACGTAAATGTCATTAAATTAAATAGATGCTAATAGTGAATCTGAAATACCTATTATTCTATATAACTGCAAGGCGTCCTTTTCTAACATTTGAATGCTTTCAGCAACTCCGTGCCTCAAAAGTGTTTATGAGAGAGGCAATGCATAAAGATAGTAACAGATTAATTTTTATGGTCTGATAGACCTGCAGTTGAGACCAGAAACTTTAAAAAAAAAATTCTTTACACATATATTAGATAGTATTCTATGTTTAAGAACTACTCTTTTGTTGTGAATGCTACTTTAAATAACCAATATTGAGCAGCTTAATTTTTCTTCAGAAAGGACATAGTTGGTTGAACAAAATGAATATAACTACCCAGTACTTGTTCTCTCACAGCAAAAAGAGAGCAAATCCTTCTTAAGGACTCTTTGAATATTAGAGAACTTCCTATTGCTCTCTCAGTATATGATTGTATCAGGGTAGCCATGGTGCTACAAACTTCTAACGTATTTAAAGAAGCTCGTAACTGTTGAATGAACTTTGCAGAATTGTGAAAGAGTAAAGAGATGTGTTGTGCTTTTAAAAGGATGGAGCCTTTATATAAGATTATCTACAATGCAATGTGTGAATATTACTACACAGTGAAATCACGCAGATGGGAAAATCTACACATGAATTGCTAAAACAAATCATGGTTCTAAAATAAAATACCTGTCTTCCCCACCCCCCACCCCTTCTTCCCCAGGACAGAATATTGAATTTTGATTGTTGCAGAATTCTTCTTTTATTTAAAATCGCTCACATATTTGCTGGATTATTTGTCTCTTCATTTCCATTATGCTTAAATCCAGCAGAATATAAACATATGTTAAGGTGAAAATAGCTTCCTGTTTGAAACTTATTATTTCATTTATATGATTTAAAGTCCTATCCAGGCTTTAACCACTCTACTTTCACTGTTTCTTTAACTACTGATTAAAATCTATTACCATAAACTGGGTGTTTGGTGACTGCTACAAAATAGCCTTACAAGACACTAAATATCAACTGCATTTGGCTTTAAGAGTTGGCAATAGAGGTTAGCACTCCTATTGCCGGTCTCTGCAAGAAGTCATGAGCAGACTGTAGGTACAGATTAAGCCATGTGCCATCGCATTAAGCTTTTCACTTTGAGGACCTAAGTTTGGTATTTCACAGTGAAAAAGCCTTCCATTTATGAAACATCCTGTGACACGCACCAGTAACTTTATTTTCCAGTAATCATCTTTCTTCAACAGCAATTTGTTTATTGCATGTATTTTAAAATCCTGAAAGACTCTTTGATCCCAGCTCCCTATTTGAGGCATATTTTAAGAATAGCTGATGATTTAATGTGTAGTTTTCTAACAACACTGGGAACATAAATTTTGAATCTACAGTAAATGTAGGTATGCTTTTAAGGAGTCAGCCACTAATTTGTATCTAAATTGGGTGTCACAATGGGAGAATTGTAACTGTATATTATATTATTAACATAATGGAAATATCTAGAACTGTATGGTAGGAGGGGGTCAAAATAGATGAGCATGAAGTTAACAGTACAATAATGATTAAGCTCTCTAGATGCTCAAAGAAACAGAAAAATCACTCTTTTACTCTGTCTATATAAACTATGACAATAACCCAGATGTAAATATTCATGATAATGTTTATGTAGAGTTGCAATTCATTAAGATGGATAAAAAAGCTTTTTTTTGTTTTGTTTTGTTTTGTTTTTAATCTATGTATTATTGCAGGGAAAATATTAGGGCATTTTAGGAGGCTGAACATCTTATGTTCATGCATGTCTTGGACAATATTTTTTCCTGTCACAGCAAAGGAAGAGTTTTTCTCTGCTATGGGATACTAAAAGTATTATCACCTGAGCTTTAGTTCAGTCTGCTAAGCTGGAATGATGATACATTTTTGTGAAAGCTAATTTTGACCTCCTTCAGAACCATTGCCAATTGATCTCTCCCAGTAGCAAGTGCTCATATACTTACCAGGTATACTTTAATTATTTCTGCACCTTCCATCTTGTTGTGAAAGGAAATGTGATCTTCTGCTCTGGATTGAGTAGGACAAGTTTTGTTTCTTCATAACATGTAGGCAACATCTGCATCATATCTGACTAGATTAAATTATGTTTGGTTCCATTAGTAGAGCAACACTGAAGTTCATACAGCTCTATTTATTTACTCCCTTTGAAGGACTGATCTCATATTTCCAACCAAGCACTATCTAAAAGAAACATGTTTCATTGTGTCAAAGAATAAATTTCTTCAATAATAAAAAAGTTATTTAAGTATTCTTTCATGACTAACTTCTTCCAATTATTGTTTAAATTTTGAAAATGTAAATGATAAAGCTATCAGGAACTCTAGGCAGAACTGACTCTCTCACTGGCTTAGTTTGCATTCAGCGATTCTGGAGAAATTAAATTTGCAAAAGCAGCAGCGGTTCTGGATTTCATTTGATCGTCCTTTATTTATTACCATTGTGAATATGGCAAGAAGTACATGTTGCTGAACAAAGATAACTGCAGTTTACTTAACTGTGAATTGTGTTATTGCTTAAGAGACAATTATGTGTGTCTCAGCAAAGCTGCAGTGTAACAGGAAGCTGTGACACGCCTCAAACTGAGCTGTACTTGCACAGTGCCGATCACTGGGTTCCATCGTGCTGCAGCAAATTATTGCCTCTCTGCTGCATCACAGAAGGCACTAAATTGCTGCTGGACATAGATACATGCCTGCATGAAAAAATATTAGGCTACAAGCTGAGAGCCTTCTCAGAAATATTACAGTACAGGACAGGAAAAACACATTGTCATATCAGTGAAAGGGAGTGTTCTTGTATGAGATTTTGGGTTTTCCTTCACTCAGTCACTGTGGCTTTGATTTTTATTAAAAAAATACCAGGTAGTTGAGAAAAGTGGAAGAGTATTAGCTATGTGAATGTCACAAATTTCATGACAAAAATCCCCATATCTACCAGATAACTAATAATTTATAAAAAGATTACCAAAATAACTTTCAAGCAATTAATTATTTTACTATGGTAACAGAGGAAAAAGTGTTTTGAGTTCACTTTCTGTTTGATATGTTGAGAGAAACATTTAGATTGTATCTTAGCATTACAGACCTCACTCATAAGCTGCAATGTAATGGGAATATCACAGTCTAAAAATAACATGTATAAGAAAGTATTTTATTTGCATTTCTCAAAGTCTGAT
Organism: Dicaeum eximium; assembly: GCA_013396995.1. Classification (NCBI taxonomy): domain Eukaryota; kingdom Metazoa; phylum Chordata; class Aves; order Passeriformes; family Dicaeidae; genus Dicaeum; species Dicaeum eximium. The sequence continues at coordinate 330,753 of VWZP01010966.1, read as the reverse complement.
TATATTCTCTGGTCAGAATTTTATTTTATTAATTATTTTACTTAAATAAATGAAAATATTTGCACACGATATTTAGTTTAAAAGAGCACAGAAGAATAGAAGATTTCATTTTTGGACAAATTTCTAGAATTTTTTTTTTTTCCTCAAAATATCACCTCCTTGTTTTACAATGTCATCCTAATGTAGTTAATTAAAATTACATTGAATTTCCTTCTGTTTACTGTTTCTATGGTAAATAGGTTCAAACATCTTTTGGTTCATAGAGTTAAAACATTGGCATTCCTATGAATGCCATAGCATATTATTTCAGAGATGTTCTTTTTTGCTTCATTATATTAAATTGCATGCATTGATGGTATAGAGAGGAAAAAGGTTGAAAGAAATTGTTTTCATTCAAGCAACTGAGAACTGCATGCAATATGTATCAGCCATGAATAGTTTAAGGAAACAAATACTTCTTCCATAAAAAATGAGAATAAGAAAAGTAATATAAGTGTGTGAAGGAACTGCTCTCTGAACCACGTTCAGATATTTTTAGCTTCTCATTAAAATCATCCCCTACAGAAATGGTCCTCAAATCCTTAACAACTTCAGAAGTCTACACTTTCAAAGTATTAATTATTTTAAGGACTTATGATGAGTTTTCTATTTCTACAGCTAAGAACTGATATCATAACCCATTGAAGCAAAAACCCCCACAGATTACCAGATTGACTGCGGCATTGTTAATCCAAATTTGTATCTGTTAGACTAGAAATTTGCTTCCAACACTTTGATTGCAGTGCAAAACATATCTGAAATCACATAGAGTGCATCTTCTCAGTGCTCATCTTCCAGATAAAGACTAAAAGGATACTGAAAATGCATGCATGTAAAAGAACTATGACTACATGCAGGCTGAGGCTTTGGAAGCAGATATAGAATATGAAATTGGAAGTATGCATTTGAATTTGATGATACAGAAAATGTGTTTTTTTCTTTTAATTACTATAAATTTAGTAGAGTGGGTGAATCAAACAAAAAGATATATCTAAAAATATTCATTGTCGGCCTCTGTATAAATTTCAGCGTGAAACTTTTTCTCTTATTTTTGTTTTAGTGCCAGCAGGAGCAAGAATTGTATAAAAGTGTAAAAAAGTGCAAAAAGTGATGAAAACTATCAGCTTCAGATTCAGATTGTCTTTTAACCTTAAGTTAACCTTAAGCCATAGGACATTTCTATGAGGTGCAAATTCATATTTTGTATTTTAGGGGATTTGTTAAGTTTGAGAGTCCAAGAAATTAGGAACTTATCAGGTGCATGCAGTTGTATAAGGAAGGGTTCTCTCAGACATGACTGAATTTGAATACATCAATGAAACTGTGAAATCTTCTTTAGTTACAGTAAATGCTCATTTAGTCACAGTGGTAAATCTTGGAGTCAATATAGTAAACATTGTAAAAGTAATATGGAAAATCAAAGCATAATAAATACAGTAATAAACTACCTACATTAAAAAAGATGCCAGAGCTGTTGTGTCTGTAAAACTATTGTCCATTTGAAACTAGTAAATACCTTAGCCAATGCTAGAACAAATTTATATTTTGCCCAGGCAAAATACAGTTAAAGTATAGAAGGCTTTTTAAGGAAATGTAATGCCCACACTGAAAAACAAGAAAAAAATCTTCCTATCAGAGAAAGCTCCTCATTGGGACATCAATAGCATATTTCCCTGTATTCTTGAAAGATGTGACATGTCCCTAAACACTCATCATAAGTATGGGGGAAGAAAATACTAAAAGCTGTGACAGGAGCTGCTGTTTTCTTCAATATAATCTTTTTCTTAGCTGTTCACAGAGGAAAAAAAGGATAAGAGTTCTTCAGAAACACTGTAAAAATTTCATCTCCAGAGCTGAAAAAAAAAACCTGAGCAGGGAAAAACACCTTTAACACTGACATAGTAAGAAGGAATTTGAAAGAAACATTAATTTGGGCTCACACAATGGAAAAATGTCAATAATAAAGGTTGTGTTGTCTGTAATTTCTTAAGTTACTTATTCCTTCTTACCTTAAGTGAATCCTTGAAGTCTATTTATGGTATTTTTTCCTATGCTAGCACTTTGGACTCTTTTATCAAATACTGACAGCTATCAAATATACTGAAACAAGCAAAACTCTCATTCTTCTCTTTTTAAATGAGAGAAAGAAATATTTTTATGGACAAAATTTTTATCATTTGTGTTTGAGGGCTTGTCCAATAGCAGGAGTTTGAATCAGAGGTGAAACTGGTGTCAAACAGTCAGATCTATGCATTTTGGAAAGTGCTGATTTCCACAGCTCTTTGAGTGAAAGAAAGGTAAAGCTCCTGAGGAGCTCACAACAGCCTTGGGGAGTTGACAGCGTTTTGGGAACAGGCTATGGCTTTTAATGTTTATTTTATTGGCCTGGAGTGAACTGTTTTTAGGACAAAACCAGTAGACAAAAATTATGCTTGTGTGTAGAATCAGATCGTCCCACTTCCAGGAGCTACTGCCTAAACTACAGGCATTCACCACAGATCAAGATGCCTTGGAAGTGGAATAAACAGAGAGAGGAAAGTGGAATAAACAGAGAGAGGAAAGTGGAATAAACAGAGAGAGGAAAGTGGAATAAACAGAGAGAGGAAAGTGGAACAAACAGAGAGAGGAATGTGAAATGACTGACTGGGGAGCAGATATGCAAAAGAAGGACCTGGAGAACCTGATAGACAGGAAATTGAGTGTAAGTCTGTAGAATGCCCTTGCAGTGATGACAGCTGCCTGAATAAAAACAACAGTGGGTCCAGAGAAGTTATTACTCCCCTCAACTTAGCCACCCCTGTAGTATGTTGTCCTGTTTCAGCTCTCCCAGCTGAGTAAGACTGAGAACTGGGAAGAAACCAGTGAAGGACCAACAGGATGGTTAGGGAGATGGAGCACATCACATTAAAGAAGAAAGGAAGAGTAGTGTGTATGTTTACACTGGCAAGTCAATAAACTTCTGCTGTCTAAAAGGGAATTAAAGTGAAGGTTAAACTAGCCCTTGCCAGATGTTCACAAGAAAATATAAAGAAATTATTGATTGTGCTACAGAAAAGAAAACTGCTTCACTAGAAGATAAGTTAAGTAAGCGTCATAGGAGATTGCCTAGAGAAATGGGCAATTCCACTGTCTGCAGGGGTTTCAGGAGAGGAGAGGAGAGGAGAGGAGGGGAGGGGAGGGATAAATGTCCTCTGCATACTAATCTATTGTCCAATTCTGCTTTGAGAAGCTATGAAGAGTGATCTCTAATAAATAAATTACTGTAAAATAACATATAGAACTGCTCCTGTGCAAAAAAAATAGTTTTTGAAAAGGTAAGTAATTTCCCACTTCATAACAATACTGAGTCAGCCCCTTCTAGTTTCTCAAATGCAGTAGGAATACAGAAACTGAAAGTCTCATTCCATAGCTTTTCTTCCTATGAATCTACCTTTCTTTCTGTTAGTATGCAAGCAAAAAATTTAAATCTAAGTCTAAGGATCATCAG
>VWZP01010966.1:248185-327150 GCA_013396995.1 Dicaeum eximium | reverse complement strand
AGAGAAGAGAAGAGAAGAGAAGAGAAGAGAAGAGAAGAGAAAGAAGAGAAGAGAAGAGGAGAGGAGAGGAGAGGAGAGAAGAGGAGAAGAGAGAGAAGCAGTGGGCTAAGCATGATTTTCACCCATAACTGAATTCAGTTTATACATTTTGACTTTTAACCATCTTCTTGTTACCAAAAGAAATAACAATACTATTTCTGTGCTGTTGCACTGCTGGAAAACATGAAGCAGTAACAAAGCTATAATAGTAGCAAACTGAACACATAGTGCTGTTATGCTGGAACACTAAAAATGTATAAATCCATTGTATTTGCTTGAGATTGTCAAGTCATGAAATTGGATCTCAAGGATATATCTGTTGCCAGAAACAGGAAGTGACCAGGTGCTAAAGAATAATGCAAATGTCTGAAAGATCATGTGGTCAGATGGGAATATTCACCTGAGTATCAGAATTGAAGCAGTGCTAACCACCAATAAAAAAAGCAAACCTCTGATGTATTCTGTCAACCCACAGAAATGTCTGCTCAGCTACATGGTGGTCCAGATACAACGGTAATTCTTTGAAAGTGTTCTGCAGTTAGTGTGTATGAACATCTGAGGCAGAATTATTGCGAGTTCTGAAAATATCTGCTCATTCAGAAAAGGATATATTACTATATCCATGTCAAAGAATGTAATGAGAAAAGAAAATAGTATAAAATGAATTCATCTTGTGACAAAGATTATAATGGAAGTGGAGATTAGCTCTGTGGAATAAAATAGTCTGATATTTAATTCTGTACTTACATGTCTTAAAATAGACATGTAAAATCCAGAACTTCAGTTTTAATGTTTGTATTTCTGCTTCCTTGAATTTTTATGTGATTCCGCCTTCAGGAAAAATATGAAGTCAAGCAAATGGATACCAGAAAAACTCTTCTTCAAGCTATATAATTTCATAAATAATGTTAACCAAATGTTCTTAAAAATATGTTTAAACTATTGTTGTCTTTTCATGCTATGGCCATTTTTAGTTCACTGGTGCAATTTCAAAGCAAAAACAACCATCAAACCTGCTTTTGCACCACCAATAAAAAAAAAAGGGTGCTTGTGATTTTCTTAATTGATCTACTAAAATCTGCCTATTTTATATTATTTAGAAATACTGATAATAAAGCTAAAGTGATCCAAGCAAGACTTGCGCATTAATTAAATGTGCTTTTCATAGAACTACATCGTCTTGTACATTAAAAGTCTTTTCTACATTATAATGTCATAAATTACTGTTAACCATTTTTCGAGACTCATCTGAAATACAAATTAAAGGTTTTTTTAGTATTTTAAATATATTTCTGTAGGGTCCAGAAAACTTTGAAATGGTGAAACCTAAAGTTCACATACAGGGAGAAAGAAACTAAACCAATAGAACCCACTAAGAGATATTTTTACCACCTTCTATCTTCTCAGTAGGTAGCTCTAAAGATATGCTTACAGACAGCAAAAGTAGACAAGGAAATAGACAAAAAAACATATAAACTAATCATAGCATTTGTCTTTAATTGTACAATTTTGCTCCCAAATATCTGTTTCATATTGCTTGCAAGACTCCGGTGGCTGTGACCCTTGGGGTTTAATGGACTAGCTCTAGTCAGCTCTGTGTATATTACATTTTGTGACATGCTTACTTTTCATACAAACATCCTGCAAGTTGTGCCAATTACTGTCCAACAACTGCTGTAGTAGCAATCTAGTAAATCACCTAAAGAAACATCTGTCTCCAGAGAATGTCTTCCAGCTGTTCACATAAAGCATTTTTGGGTTTGGAATTGACAGAAAATCTGAGCTTGAGGGGACACTATGGATCTGTCAAAAATGCTAATGGTGTAAATACAGCACTGATTTTATAATGATTAGACATTGCAGCTCTTAAAAAAATGTTTTTGATATCACAGGGAAAAAAAAAAAAGAAAAGAAAAAATATCTCGGTTTTTAAACTAAAACCATGGCCAGATAATTCAATATTAGCACTTGATTTTAAAAAAAATTTTTTCCTAATCTCTGAAAGACAGATCTTTATGATTGTGGTCTCCATGAGTGTATAACTTCTTATGTGGTAGGTGTTCCAAACCACATGGAAATATGGGAAAGTTTAAGAGAAGGAAAATAATAAGCCTGACTTTGTCCTTTGGTCCAAAGAAGTTCTGTAAATTGGACTAAGTGAAAAAGTCAAAAAAGTATGATGTTTGCTCTCTACTAAAGATGCCTGATATACAACAAGAAACAAAATTCATTAATGTGCAATATAATGAAGATATAGAACAAATGAACCTTATGAGGCCATAGGATCTGCTTTTCAACTTAAGAAATCGCCTTTAATCACAAAGATTTAAGTTTTAATGAAACCAGTCACATATGTCTAATTCCATGTTGTGACTGAATTAACTACAAGTTACTACTGTTAACTGCTGTATTAAGTACAAGTTTCTGGAAATCGGGTTCTTCCTTTACATTGTGCCAACTCTTGCAGTTACCAGCATATTTTTTAGTATTTTGTATATTATTGCAACATTTTACCAGGATTTTAAACAAGTTCTTCTTGAAACAAACAAAAGAAGATGGAGGAAGGAAGGCAAATGCCATCTTTGATGGCAACAGAGTTTTATTCATATTTCCTGAAAAATATATATGCCACCAATATATTTATTTGCTGCAATTATAAGGACTGCCTGGATATTTTGACTCCTCTGTATCATGCCAGTGACTGCATCATTCTACATTTGCATTCTGCTCTAGAAAAGTCAAAAAGTTTCAGGACAAACACTGAAAGCCTGTTGACACTGTGTGCTATAGTTGGATAGGCCATGGGTCTCAGGGAGTTACAAAGAAAGTCAGACTACAAAGCAACAGCTGCTAGTGTAAGCAGGAAAAGGAGATCATCCATCTCTAGGACATCTCATTTCCACAGCCTCATTTTAAGAAAAGTTATCAGGAAGGGACTGACTGTAACAAGCATATGAAAAGCAATAGCCTTCACTTTCCTAAGCCACAGTTAACAGCAAAAATAATATTTCAAATATCCATTTTGCAGATCTGACTGGGTGGGAGTTTGTAAAAGCCAGAAAATAAGACGGTAACTGAAATTTCATCCACAGAAAAAATATTCTTTCATTTTAAAAGCTGGCGCCTTTGTTTGTATGTTTTGTGTTTGTTTTAAGGGCAACTGCAAGTAAGATTTTAGCCCATCCCATCTACCTGGGCTAGCCATAATTTGGCCATCAAAATTGAGAAAAAAGCTAAGTGTTGCTGAGGAATGCAGCCAACATTGATAAATTCAGATAATATACTTTTTGCCTCAAAAAAAAGGGAGTTTTCTCTCCACTCCCTTCCTACTAAATGTATACACATGTATAAATCCTTCTCCTAGGCTTAACAACTACAGTGTCTCTTATTTGTTTTCTAATGTGCAAAATGCCAAGCAAGCACCTTGCTTTACCTTGGGAAGCATCTGTACTTCCAGGAGCACACTTTAGAGTCCTGCCAAATGGTGCATGCAGTAATGTACTCAAGCACGATTTTATTCAGACAGACATTTTGAGCAACTCAAGGGTTTGCTCAGCTAAAGGAAACAGAGAGAACTTTAGACACTTCTTTGTGTACTGTACTCTCCATGAAGAAATCCTTTTCTGCTTAGCATAGCACCCTTTTTTCCCTTGAAGGGATGCTGTATTGGGAACAAGGATGCAAAGAACCTGCTACAAAGCATATTAGAGAAGCAATGTAAGGTATATTCAGAACAAAAAAGAGTATAAGAGAAAAACATCCTGAATGGAATGTACTCTACTTCAGACAATGCATGTAAAAATACATTAAAATAGTATTCAACTCTCAGTGGTAGTAAGAAGGAAACACAAGAGCTGCCAGCTGCAGTCTGTAAAGTTGAAAGCAGAAATGCTGCTATAAAACAAAAAGAGCAGAGCCTCAGGCACTTTGCTTGCTCTGTGGAGACAACACCCCCAGGCTCAATAAGGCTAGTTTGGTGTACACTAGATACCTTGAGAGGCAGAGGATAGTTCTTCCACCTGAGTATTTTTTACCTGATAGTTTTATCAGGTAGAAGAAAGGAAGCTAGATATAAACTCAAAGTCAGTGCTTAGCCATTTTAAGAGCAGAAAAAGTCACTGGAGAGAAGTCAGGAAGCCTTGTATTGCTCTGACGGGCAGGGCAGGAGTAAAGGAGACCTTTTTTTGGATTCAATGCCCCCTTCTCTGTAGCAGAGGCTTCCTGAGAGCCTTGTGCTCTAGGTTTTGAAGCCACAGCCTAAAACCTCCGGCATACAAAATAATGACTGCAAAGGAGGGCAAAAGAAGGAGCTTTTTTTATTTGCTGTTCCCTTTTCATCATAAAGTGTAAATATCTTCTATTTCTATGAATTTGCTCATTAAAAATCTCACTGACACAGACCTGAAATTTCATCTCACCTTTTTGTGACAATGTTGAGTCCCTTGGAGGTGATTGCTTGTTCTTTGGAAGAAAGTCAGTCAGGTGGAACAGTCTAGGCAGAAATTTTTCTTTGAGAGTGAGAGAGTTGCTTTAAGGACAAGACAGTTTCTTTATTCTAATATATTCCTTTTTTTGGTACCAGTGACTCTTTCGATTCTTTATCAAAGTCAGAGACAGAACATCCTTATAACTGTCTGTTATTTAATCCCCTGAAGGAGATGCCTTTAATATTTAAATCATATTAATGTACCACTTTTTTTTTTTGCCATCTGTATTAACCAATAGTTATTCTCAATTAAAACTGGAGATTATGAGTTTTTTTTTTTTTTTTATTATAAGGGTACCCTAATATAATATTCTTTTTTTAACTGCTCAGAAAAAAACTCCTTCACACGGAAGAAATTTCTATTCATAAGTAGCTTTATGAATCTAAAGAGAGATCTTCTAATGGTGTTCTCTTTCAGTGTGTTTTGTTCTATTTATCATTCCAAAAATATATATTTAAAAATATATATATAATGGGAGGCATATGTCACCAGCTGAGTGTCATTGCCAAACATCTACTGGGCAAATGTTAAAGACAGCTTGCCAGGTTATCTGAAAAGGTTTTTGGGGCTTATAATGCTATTTGATACTGAATGTGTATTTGTAACACATTTGGTAACATATGGTGTGCTAGAAAAACCATTTGGGAATCCCTGGGTACAGCAAGAAATGCATATTTTTACTAAGAAATTCTGGGATACGGATATTGAGGTTGTCAGTTTTCTGTATGTTGTTATTTCAAATGGGAAGGCCAAAATGCAGCCTGGGAGAGCTATTGCCCTTTTCATATCTGTCTGTCTTTGTGCTCACATGACTCAAATACAACTCCTTTTCCAGTGTAAAGCTCTTCATGGTTATTTCCTATATTCTTTTTTCCTAAGTTACTGTTATGTCCAATAAAATATCATGAAAAAAATTTGATTCTTAACTTTCTTAGTGGGGGACAAAAAAGGTCTTATAAATACCTGAATTGTATACTGGAACAAAAGCCCCTCACATTGTGGGGTGTAGGTGCATGTGATTGCAATTATAAATATCAGACAGATAACCCAAAATAAGTGGAGCCTCTTTAGCCCTATCCTTTGAGAAAATTATATGTAATGTGGGTTTCTAATTACCCAGAATGACTCTTTAAATGCCCTGCCATAAACTGTTCTCTGACCAATCTAATTACTTTCATTGGCTGTTACTCTATCTGTTTTGTTAGGATCTGTTTATCTGTTGCAATATTAGTGTGAATTCTGCATTTGCCTCCTTAAATTCTTTCTGTCTGATTTTCGTTTCACCTGTGGTTGTATATTAGGTGTTTTGTCTTCATGCATTAAGTTCCTAAATATTTTTTTTTTGAGTTCTCTGTCCTAAGAATCATCTCTATCAGTATTCTTGTCCTCTAAACTAACCTCCAATTTACATTTCCCTCCCATGTTCTTCAATATAGGCCAGTTTTCTCCTTGATTGTACTTGGACATCTATTGACTTGTATCTCTATTGACCAGACCCTTTCTTAGGGTTCAAATTCTTCTTATTTCTTCTGTCTTCCTTAGATTGAAACTGACCACCAACAGCTTCCTCTGCTATTCCCTGATCTGTACTTTGCTCCTTAATAATCATTTAGTCAGGAACTATTTGAGTATTTTTTTCTCAGTGTCACCTCTGAATCCATCTGTAACTCCAGTGACACTTCCTTGTCAGCAATATCAATTACAGAAGCATCTTTAATTTGTTCTTCTTTATCTGTCCCAAAGTTGCAAGACTCAGCCAGTTCTGACAAGGGCTTAACAAATGTTTGGTATTATAAATGGAAGTGAATAAAAACACTAACCACATCTAAAGATTCCCTGGCAGAGAATCTTCCAGCAACAGCTCTCAAATAGGAAATGCTCTAAAATACTCGTTCACTGGGATGATTTATATGATTATTTTTATTTGGAAAATAGTGCATTCACTTGACAAAGACAGTCAGAATGGTACACATATGCACAAAATTTCCATCTTGAGATGCAAGCAGAGTATTAGTGAATCTGTTTATGCATGCTCTGGTTAGGATGTTTCTGCCTCAGAGCTGACTAATAGGAATCACAGCAAATCCACAAAACCTTTATGCTCACAGTGGAAACTAATTCAAGGAAGATTTGAAATAACAAGATTTTCAAAAATTTTCAGTTATATTATTATCTTACAGTTATCTTAGTTTTAATGCAGATATACATCATATAATGTTTGTATTAATTTTTTCATTATCTTGTATAACATTGATGGTATTAACATTTAGGTAGGAAGTAATCATCATTGCTTCTTTTATGTTGTCAATATGATTACTGAACATGATTACATCCCTTGATTTGCAAAAATTTAAGCTTAATTATAAGTTTCTGCATAATTTACTTGCTACATAAGCCAGATAGCATGCAATGTGGGAATACATGGGAGGTAATATCTATATTATTGTTCCATGCCAGTCTCTACAATGACATTATTACATGAAAACTATTAATAAAAGTATTGTATATCTAATTTATTTATTAATAAATTCTTCTCAAGTCAGGAAAATTCATTAAAAAAAAAAGGGGGACACATTATTATTTGAGACCACCTTTTAAAATCTTAAAAACCTTTAGGTTTTGAATTTGTTTCCTTTCTTCTATATACCTTTGTATTTCAGAGTTGCAGGCCAGTTCTATTCCTTGTGTAAGTGTGGAAGCAACAGCAATTATAATTAAATATTTTCAGCAAAAAAAGGTGAAGAGAAGGAGCAGCCAAAAGTACGCCACACCCAAAAGTCCCAACTTCCATGTCAATATAAGACATAAACAAGCAGTTTCATTATTAAATTACAGATTATATGTCAATTACAATATTTTGCCCTCTTATGTCGGAAATTAACAGAAATTGATGGCTAATAAAAAATAAAATTATTTTTCTGTAATGGGGGCATTGATAATGGTTCTAAATGAACCACAGGACTAGGCAACAAATGGCTGTTCCTCTGCCCTCTGTCATATAGATTAAAAAAACCTAATTTTTCTAAAGCTAGTTTTTTTGCTTCGCAAAAAGGATTTCTCCTAAAATAGTTTTAAATGTTGGGGTGAATCAACATTTTAAAAAATGGCGTATGATCTAATAATTGTGCATTAATTTCAGTGAGCGGAAAGGAATTTGGTCTCTTGCTTTATTAGTGTCACATATTAGGGTTAGTAGACAATGATGGCCCTCACAGCTATAGGTAAGATTGTCAGAAGGGCAGTAGATGGGGAAGAAAGTAGCCAGGGTAAGTATATATATACATATATATATATCTCACATAAACACGTGTAAGTATTTATACATCAATATGTACTGCAAACCAGACCAGTGCCATGTTTTCTTAACAATTGCACTGGCGCAGCTGTAGTACATCAGTTTCATCTGGATACAGTTTAGCAGCAAACATCTCTGTGATTCTGTAAAGACCCATCCACATATTCAAGGGAAAAGCATCAGAAAAAAGTACTTGCAAAGCCAGAGTTGAATTCTGTAGTGAGTACCTGAATCTCAGATGCTGTCAACTCTTCTTGGCTCTGACAAGCATTTCTGTGCCTTTGACTAGAAAATATCTGTCAGGTGAAACTGATAGACTGTTTCTTAGAAATAGACATATGGATATCAGGATTTTCTTCTTTTCTTTCTTTTCTTTCTTTTTTTCTTTTTTTTTTCTTTTTCATAAATAATAGAAAATCAGAAGTACTTCTGTCAAAGGTCTTGGGTTTTTTTGGGTCTGAATATTTCAATGACCACCTATCTCCCTCTATTTACCTTCAGTGAAGACAAACAGCTGTGCCAGAAAACTAGCTAAAGGTTATCAGACTCTCCATCATTAAATCAGCTACACGGAGAAGAGAGTTTGCAATAATTTTATGGCTGATAGTTCATATCACACATGAGGTGAATTAATAATATGGATATGAAGAAAAACAATTTATTAATGTTAATAACTCTTCCAATAAAATTTCCAGGAGGACCTATAGTGATAAATTGAATAATTATGAGTATAATTATGACTAACTGGAACTGTAATTTCATGCTAATGCAATAATAATGACACAAAAGTGTAGGTCATGAATTTTAACTGCTCAGTTATTCCAAATTTCCACAAAGAGAGAAGAAAAAAAAAAAAAACACCCAAAAAAACCTTCTCAGCCTTACAATCTGATCAAGTTATGCTTTGCTGCCAGAAAAAAAAAAATCATTGCTTAAATAGATATCCCTTTGATTATTTTTAGTGGACTGCAGGAAAAAAGTAATCTCATTTAATTAGAAATCTAGTAGTATCTTGAAAGCAGGAAATGGATAGTCTATGTAGCACACTATGAATCACCTATTAATCCTCTGGTGGTCTCTGAGGAGGAAAAAAACACACCGAAGAATTATGGTTAAATTTCATTATTAACATAGAATTGTCATACTTGTGTTTAAATCTGGGGAAACGTATGTGGAGGATAATCAGAAAAAAGCGTGCAAGTGTTCAGTAATCATATCAAGTATAAGCTGTGCCTTACAAAGTAAAGGTCAGAATTATTTTTTCCCAAATCATTTTGGGATGGAGGATAGTAAGATAAGTAGAAAAAAAGTGGAGTTGGTGAAAGGTTTCTCTAAAACCAACCCGTTTCATTTCTGATAATTTATTACAAAAGCCAAAGAATCTCTCTGGCTTTGGGATGATTCAGAACAATGTAATACAGAGTCCAAGACAATTGCTGTAGTTTTGTTTTAATGTGTCCCACTGATGGTGTAAAGTGCTGTTTGTTCATTAAAACTTTTGGGAATTAAAAGTAGTGGAGCAAAACTATTATGTGTCTATAATTCTCTATTCCATTTGGTACAATAAAAACACCTTCTATGCTTTTTCTCCACAATATGGAGAAAAACCTTGAATCAAAACATGGTGTAAAAATACATATTTGCATCTTACAGGCAATGACTATAGTGACTTGTTTACTCTATCTAGGCACTCCAGCATGTGAGGACAAATTTCTACGGAAAGTATGGCTATGGTTCAATTGTGTTTCTCTGATGACCAGCTGATTAACCCAAAGGGCCTGAAGGACAAAAGACTCTTGTCTTCTCTTCTAACCACTAATCCTTGAGAACTACTTGAAAAAGCAGAAGTTAGTAAGGGCCAAATTTAAGCCAGGGCACATGCTGATACTCTGTCTACAAGGATTTTCCTCATTGCTGTTTGAGCCCATCTCCTGGTCCTGCTTGGTTAGAATAGATGTATGTGCCCTCTCCTCTCCTCTCCTCTCCTCTCCTCTCCTCTCCTCCTGCCTGCCTTGACACTTTGCATTGAAGGTCATATCAAGAGAGGGTTGTAGTTGATTTGTTTTCAGATAAAATGGTTTCAGGTCAAACCATTCTCCTTGTAGATTTTATTCCCACCATGACAAAAATCTGTCAGGTTTTGAAGATAAATTTCAAGGAGTACTTAAAGTGCATTTGTGTTTGGAAAGAAATAGAATTGAAAGGGAAATGAAGAGAATATTTTTTTTTATTGGAAGATATGCAAAAAGAAATTACAGTTATAAACTGATTATATCAATAACATTTGCAAAGAATGCCCAATACGTTATTTTAGTCCTGTGGGGAGATAGAGCAGTAATTTGGGTTATTTGGGTTTTGGTTTTTTTTGTCTTTCTTCTATACAGACATTTTTGGGCTGGCATTGGTGCTTCAACAAGGATGTGGTAGCTGACGGATTTTTTGAAGAATCACAGGGGGAATGTTTAGAAAAATATAAAGAGAAATGGGAATAGATAGTTATATAAAAGTAATGAATTGCACAGTGCTTCAAGAAAGCACTGTATTTCTTAATAACAGTGTAGGAAGTATCAAAGAAATAAAGTGGCATAGAAAGCAAGCCACACTAGGATAAATGAAGAGGATAGAAACCAGCCTGAGGCATGAACAAGAGCTTGCTCCAAATTCTGGCAGGGATTTAACTCTCATCTGAACAACCTAATGCAATCTCAGACCTAGAAGAGGGTATAGCTGCATTCAGTTTCCTGGTTCTCTTGAAATTAGGAACACTTTAAAGCATTGATCTCACACTTTCCTCATCAGTTTTCAGCAGTCTACAGTATTAAGCTTTAATTTGTAACATACAATGTCAGTATGGTTTCAGCTACAGTGGAACCAGATAACATTTCCTCTTACACAGACAGATAAAATAAAAAAATGAAACTGACCAAAGGTTAATAATTAATATAATTAATATAATTCCCAAGAATACTTTTTAAATTGAGAACAGACTACTTAAAATAAAAATAAGAATTTTCTATTTCAAAGGCTTTTATGCTAAGATTAATAACTCTAGTAGATTGAAATGGAAACAAAGTAGATAGCACATGTCTTCTGCATTTTTTCCGTCTTTTTTTGCTTTTTAACCTTGCTTTTGGGAATCAGAGAAGTGAATGAAATCTTTACTATGAAATCATTGAAATTTGGCTTGATTATATCTTCAGAAGGGAGAAAAGCTATAAAAATCATCTCATAGGATGCTTGATGGATTAGTATGGAGGTTTTTATGTTCCATGGACTCGTATGTTTTAACTAAAAATTTTAATATTATTGTCATTATTCCACATTTTATGGTTTCAAACATAATTTGCTTTTTCAGGTTCATATTTCTCAGTTAAATCTGTGGAGTTGTCTTTCCACTTGAAAACAGTATCTTTATTCTTGCTTTGAGAGTTTCCTAACTTTCTCCAAGTTTGAATGCTACCTATGTTCTTAATGAACATATGAAGATGGAAATTAATTTACTTTCATGGAGGGTTTTTTATTTTGCTCTTAAATAGTTACGAGCAGTAGTGAACATATCTGAATTTTTACACTCTCATTTAGAAGCCCATCTACAGTTTTGAGTAATTAGCCACTCCACCTGAGTGCACAACCACTGCAACTCCTGCATCAGGAAGTGCAAAAGCAAGACAATTTCTGGGATGAGATAGTTTAAAAATTTTTTAAAAGAGGAAAGAGGGAGGAGACTCCATTCCACTCAGATTCAGTACAACTTCCTTAGAACATCAGAAAAATACAAGTGTTTACAAAAATAAATCCAAACAAACAAACAAACAAACAAAAACAAAAAATCCAAAACAAAACAACAACAAAAAAGCAAAAGCACCAAACAAAACAATATCCATATTTTAATAAGTTTATAATATCTTTTAAATGTTTCCAATAACAAACCTGCACTGTTTAAATTACCTGTTTAATACCGTTATTCTAAATTATTTTTGCATGAAAATTTTTAATAAATATACAGTATGAAATCAGAAAGAATAGTTAAACATTGTTCTTTTGTGACCAATTTATTTGTGATTCCTAATCAGATAATCTAATAATCTAAAATCTGATTTCAAAAAGCATTACTTAAGAATAATACATATTAAAAATTAAATCTGTCTTCTAAAATTATTGTAAGGTGTTAGGAGTCTGTTGGGAGCAAGGAGTATTTAATTCTATGCAGGTCTAGTATAGTTCTCAAAAGATATGTACAAGGGCATGAGTAAAACAAAGACAATCAATCACAGTTTAAAAGCAATATACAAAGTAAATATACTGTTTATAGTAATATATCCAATTACTTCTGGTGTGCGTTGTAGGTGCATTATGCAGATTTGGTGCCTTAGAGCCGTACTTGATGCTTTTTTTTTTTTAAGAGACTGTTCCAAAATAATGGCCATACCTTAATTGCTGTTGTCAAGTACTGATATCAGATTTATCGTTTGTGTGTTTTGAGTTGTTCATTAACAAATGGAAAAATGCTCTAGCAATCCAGCCTTAACAAGAGATTAGGAATATAGCAAATGCTTTCACAAGCATGCCTCTTGGCTGTTGCTTACATCCCTGGAATAAAGAAGGGACTGACCTACTTAAAAGTGCTAAACACTTTGAAAGCTGGATAGGTAACAAAACTAATAGTTAAATACCTTGAATTGTACAGATTGTTTTGTAACTGTTGCTAAACATAAGCACATGAATTGCTCTTTTATTCTAACACAATTTAAATGCGCTGTAGTTAGAAAACTTAAAAATAATGTTTGCACTCTGTTGAAAAAAGTAAGATAACAGAAAGTTAACCACAATGAAAAGCACAGGATTTGAATCAGAAAAGAATATTACTGAATTCTCTGTTCTGTTCTTTATTTAACTATGCATGTTCAAAATAAATCTGTGAAATGCTCCATGAGAAACTGAACCCAGTGCCTATTAAAACCAGGAATAAATTTTTCCATGGTTCACTGAATTGCTCTGAGCATGCATCTTCCCGAATTGATTCTAACAGCTGCCATTGAAACAAAAGGTAGTCAGCATTTTGCATATTTAGCTGGGGACTAAAATGTAGACTTTGAAAGCTTTAGTGTTTCACTGTTTTAAACATGGCTGGTAGGTTTTGTTTTCTCAGTTACATATGGTCACAAATTAATTAATTTGTAAAGTGAATTCAAGAGTTAGAGCCAAAGAGTAGATCTCCTAATGTATGCAAAAGGTAGAATTGAGAGATTCAGACCTCTGAATCTTGGTAAACGGTTATAATTTAAATCCATTTTTCAAGACATAATTATATTTTCATTGGTATAAAAGAAAACAGTGTAAAATCTTCACTTCCAGAAAACAGAAATTATTAATGTCCTTTGTACTCTTGAAATAAATTGCTTACAACAAATTTAACTATAAATGACCATCAAACTGTGATCAAGGAGCTAGAAATTGATTTTCATTTTAATTAATTCTCTTCCTTTTTCAAGTTGTCAAACAAGTAAAGGCCATTTGCACAATGGGATAATTTACATAACTGTGATGAACGTGTTTTCTTCAGTGTTTTGCAGTATCAGTTTGGTAATTCCCCTGATAACATTGCGCAAATAAAATTACTACATTTGATTCCTTCATTGTTTTTGAACAATTTATATTAAGTTATGGTACAGTGCCATTCACCTAATTGAAGCAGCAAGGTAAGAGCAAATCATCTCAATTAATAGTTGTCCAAATGCTACTGTTATATTATTCAAGGGACAGTTGCTTTATTTAATTAATTGCTTTAACCCCTATTGAGAATTAATTTAATATTTTTTTGAGTACCATTTAAGAGAATTAATTTTAATATTTGGGAATGATGAGTGTAGATAAACAGAGCTTGTTACTATGTGAATGTTTTAACAAAACAATTACTTGTATGGTTTGATTTCTCACTGAAAGGATATGCATCATATATGTGTTTTGCAGTCATAGCTGCTTATTTCTTACAGGAAAAAAAAGTCTACATGAGTTTTTATAAACTCAATATATTATAGAGTTTTTCATTTTTCTCCTTTTTATTTCCTTTATGTTGCATAATAAAACATTTTGGGGAAAAATAAATGCATATCCATGGTTGCTAAGGAAATTTTTTAGAGAAAATGGTTGCTAATCAGGACAAATTCTATTACATTTATAAAGCTTCATTTTTTTAATGAAAAGCCAATTAATCATATAAATTTTGCTTTGACACAAAACACTTTTTTAAAGTGTTTTAATATTTTTACGGTACCAACAACAGTTGATACAGTTTTTTGGCTTTGTATCAATCACTTTGGCACAACTTTAAAGTTCAGTATAAGAATAGGTTATTATATATTTATTTTAAGTTCACATGCCATAGCAGAAAAAGAATGCTTGATCATGGAGGTCCATTAAATTCCATTTAAAATGAACAGTTGCAGAACTTTGTAGTGATTAATTTTTAATTCCCAAGTCATGGTGGCTTAACATACAATTGTTGATGTAAAATGTTTTTTGATAACAAAAGTAAATGAAATTATAAAGAGAAGGCAGCAAATTTTCTGTGACTGTGTTTTTTTATTTATATGAAAGCGATCTGTGCTGCGACTTTTAAAGCTGGACTATCAAGGCATGTAAACACAAAATTAAGAAGGAATAAAATGTTTCAGTGATTATAACTGTAATCCTATTGTGAGAAAGAGACTGTAAAATCTAGGGGAGGAAAGAACCAATTTTTATGTATATTAAAGGTGCTGTATTATCTTGATTCTGAAATTTTTTATATAACTAGCTGACATGTAGAGCTAAGTTTGTAACTTTCTTTAATCATATTAGAACAAATAATAAGGGAAATTAAAGGAAGTTATTTTAATTTTCATTGTCATACAGATTATCATTATCCGAATGGATTTGAAGAAGAGATGATTAAGAAGAGTTCTTTTGCCAAAAACCATAAATAGTTGAGTTATCTTTTGTGATTCACAATAGTTCACTTACAATGGCTGTTAAAAAGCAGCTTTTCTACTGATCTCTGCAGGTGACCAAAAAAAAATCTAAGGGGTGACATAGGCAAAATTCCCTTACATGGGCAATATCATATGAACAAAACCTTCTTTTTGTACCATGTGTTCTTGTGACAATGAGTCAAACAAACAAAAAAGAAGTAGGAAGAGGTGTGTGAGAACAGCAAAAAGATTCCTCCCTGCCAACTGATGGCTTATGGTATACACCTGCTAGTGTATCCTTCCTACTCATGTCTGCAAAGAAACCCACTTCTCTCATCACTTTAGTTATTAAATGGGAAAAACTTGGTCTAAAAAGTAGCTAAGACAATTTAAAAAACGACAAAAAATAAACTCTTATTAGCATCTATAGCAGCCATTTCTTCCCTGGTTGCATGACTTTTGCAGATTGCAGTGTAGTTTACAAATGCTAACTAGATTGTATGTTCTAATTGGAGTACTAGAAGCATGTGAACCATTGCAGCATTGACTGGTGCCTGGGTAAACTAAGCCACACTGAGCACTTCATCTTTGTTGTTAGACTGACTAGAATGTTTTCTGAACATGCCTCAGATGTTTGGGCAACACACTGATATCTGCAGCATAGACATTCCTTTTAGTGCAATCTTTCCTTTATCAAGACCATACTGCAATGTGGGCAGATATTTATTTAATTTTAACTCCTGTAGTTAGCATAATGACATCTAAGTTTTGTTTTTCATTTATAAAATTTAAAAATAGCTAAAAATTAAAAATAATTTAAGCTTAAAATATAAGCTTAAAAAGATTTTCTGCTTTACTGAAAAAAGAGGACTATTTGGAAACATCAAGCAGATATGTGTTCAGCACTGTTATTTTCTAAAGTCATCAGCAATCCTCATACAATTCCTTTAAATTGTGTGGAAAGTCTAACTTAGTTGCAAAATTATACCCCTGAAAGCAAAGTGGGCTTTTTTGAGTTGAACATAATATTGCCATTGTGAGAAGAACTTGGAAGGGGAGCTTTTATGCCAAAAATGGGGTTTTTTTTGCAGATTATCCAACTCAACAGATGGCCTCTTTGGGTGTCATGCATTTACTCTTGGTAGTAATAATAAGCACTGTCCCACAGAGTTTTCTGAAGACAAGAAAGGGTAAATTATACACCAAAGTCCCTAGGTTGTCTTAAACTATTAGTATATATCTTTCTGTTACATTTATGAGTATCACAAATTCTTCAGATTCATTTTCTTAAAGTGTCTTTCACAGTCATTATCACTTCGTTATGATGGAGTAATATGAAGTAATATGAATTACTTCACACCCCGAGTGTTGCTCAAGACTCTAAGAATATTTGGGGCACCTTCTGTGGTTGCTGTCTTCGTACACAGCATGGTGAGAGCTGCCTGCTGTTGTCAGGACACTTTTATGACTGCAGAGTGAAAGAACTGCAGGGGCTATGCTTGGAAGTCAGTTCCTCACACCACCATTAGCTGAAAACCATCTGGAGCATCTACAGATGCTTGGATCTGACTTATCCTGTTGTTGCCAAAGTGCTGTAACCCTATCTAAAGGGATGTCAAAAGGTGGTGACTTCCTATCAGAAAGATTTATTATCAAGATATCTACTGATATGCCATCTCAGTTCTGAAAAGAAATAAATTTTAAAAAGAAGCAAAACGCTTCAGTTTTCACTCATATAAACAGAAATATGCGCTACTGTTATGTTTTCAGTAGGTATTATATTGTCCATTCTAGACTTTGGTTTTGTCTAATTTTTTTATAGTCTATTAAGGTTCTTCTGTTTCTACTTTACTGTTCTTCACATGTATTCTGAATATTTCAAATTCAGACACTGCTATTCTAATCTAGGATTTTTTGAGAGTTTTTAAACTAATTTTTCTTTGGAGATTGTTTGAATTAGAAAACAAATTCTAGTTAATGTATGACTATAAAGGAAAGCCTAATGCTAAAGTGTTAAGATTGCCTATTTCTTGCCTATTAGTTTGCTTTGCTTTTGACTAGGAAGATTTTGAAGATTAGCAAGCCCTGAAGTCTATTTTTTTTTTCAAATGTAGATAGTCCTTTCTCTCTAGCAATGTTAATTCATATTAGACTAATCATTATGTGATTTTAATGTTTTGATTCTTTTATGAGACCTTCCAAAATAAATTACATGAGGTTCTATTTTCAATGACTAAATGGAGAATATCAAAGTAACAAACTGCCCAGGCACTCAGGGGTTCATTCCAGCTGGTTTTGAGTACTCATTGACCGTGTCTGTGATGTCATTTTCGCATGTCCCAGGGACTGAGCTGAGTTTTCTCTATCATAGATAAAGGCTGATTTACAAATTTTGCACATTGACAGATCTAACTTGTAGTGCACATCAACACTTACTTAAACAAAAAATGAGGTTTAAATCCTTTTGCATTTAGCCTCTCTAGCTTACTCCATGCTTGTGTCTTGTACAACTTCTTCACAAAACAGGCAGATTCCAGGTAGGGAATTCCTTATTTTTTAGTTAGTAGTCACTGTTTAGCACCTATTTATGCAGAGGTGTTGAATTTGGAGGCCATCCAAATGAGCTATCACTATCTGGTGAGTCATTCTTGATCCTCTACAACAAAGCCATAGCATATGAGGGTATACTTCAGGATGGTGCTGGAACCATAAGTGACTTTGGAACTTTCAGCGATGAAGAAAGAGCACTGGAGCAGATTGTCCTAGAAAATATTCACAACTAACTTAAAACCAGATTCAAATATGAGTAGGAAGAAGCACTCCGTTATGAACACAGTAATCTTCCTAGAGGAAGAAGTAAGGATGATTTGTCGTAACTCACCCACACTCTTTGTGAAGTCTCTTTGAGGAAGACCAGATAGCGCCGTTAAACCTAAGACTAGAGGAACATTGTGAGAGTGAGAACAATATCCAAGAAACAGTAGGAAAGATCTAAATATTATTGGAAAAGAACAATTTCAAACACATTATCATGGATAATTCTCTGTACTGGTTACATAATTTTGACTATCAGTGCTAAAATTAATTTAACTGGACGAAAAAGAACTGCTTGCTGTATTTTATTTACACTGTTAAAAGATTAGGGGTATAAACAATAAATTCTTGGCTCTGCATGCAGTCTGTGTTCCCCTGTGCTCATAACAAGAATTTCAGAGTGACAGTAACCATCTGCAAAGTGTTGACCATATGGCAGGTATGGCAAGTGACCTCCTTGTAATACTGTCGGGAATCCTCCCGACAGCAAGATTTTGAAGCAGCACAAGGTCCCTACAGGTAGTTGATCCCTACCAGCTTTTGTGTGCTGATACCTGGGACAGAAAAATGACTAATGAGAAAGCTTCTGCAACTCTCCAGATTGTTTTCTTACGCTGTGCTGAAACTCTGGCAGGTATATTGTCAAAAGTAGCATGAAAGCATGCAATGTGCTGTTGTGAAGAATGGCATTGAGTGGAGAAACGTAGCTTTGTATTGGAAGATGCTTTTAAGCTGGAGAAACAAAACTACCTATATTGTCTGGTGGGTGGATATGGGTGTGTACAGCTGGTCAGCTTCCCTGTCAAAAAAGCGTAAGTTTCTTCTTGAACATAGCTTGGGAATACACATCCCTGCAGGTATGATAAGGAGACTAGAGAACTGGAATAAAGCAGTGAAAGAACTTCATAATACAGATGCAGTCTGTAATTCATAAAATGCTGACAGTTAGTCAAACACAAGCTAATACTCTACTAAAATTCATAGCAAGAGAAACTTAAAATTTTCTGAAATTCTGAATTACTAATTTTCTCAATTAAAAATTAATTATTCTAAAAAAAAGTCACTATGACAAGTTTTTTTATTAGGATGGATTATATATGAGATTAAAAAATAACAAACAAACAAACAAACCAAAACAGCCAAGAAACATCTTTCCTGATCAACTAAGCTCCATGCTTCTTTTGCAGTTAATGAATCAGAAGGCTTGAAACACTGAAATGTGACTTTGCTATCCTGCTAGGAAAATGTTGGGAAAATTATCACTGGATTTCACTTAGCTCTTCTTCTGCCCTCTGTAGATTAATTCAAGAAACACCTATATTTCACCTCTCAATAGCACACATTGTCTGCAGGGCCTGACAACTAATAACTTGCAGGATGCTTCAACATCTGTGAGTCTTTGCCTCACAGATGTTGTCTTAGCTACATGAAAGAAATCCCTTGTCACCTCTCTCCATGCAATTCCAATTCTCAACTAATTATGAGTTTGTGTATAGTGATGATCACTCCCATGTGTCACTGAAGGAATTATGAATAAAAATTTTATGCAAATGAAACTCTGCTTGTGTGTCTCCACCAGGAGATGGAAGCAGAGAGTATTTTTTTTTCCATTTGGATGCATGCATCCATTTGGATGCAAACTTTATGGGTTTGCAATGAACCTTTTCTGTAGAAGTATGCACATATGACTGTTCTTTGTGTTCATCTAAGGTTTGCAATAAAGACCGCCTTAATCTAGAATGCTAACTTTAAAAATATCTATTTTTTCAACTAATTCAGTATTATAGCAGAAGAAGGGAATAATTCCTGTGAGCTTAAATATCCTGACAAGAGGTTATTTTTTTTTCTTAGTTATTTTCTCAAATTCCTAGGGGTATAAAGTCTTAATATTTCAGACTACCTTTATTTTTACTTTCTTGAAAAAACAGATACTGGACTCATACATTTATTACTTGAAGCATTTCTGAGTTGCAAAAAGAGAAACTCCTTTTTCCCATGCCTACTTCTCTGTGAATTGTTGAAACCATTATTTAAATGCTTAACTGAAAATATTTCAATTAATTCATTGCATTTTAACATGTGAAAATTGTGAGATAAAATTCACCCAGAAAGACTGATTAAATAATAAAGGGAAAATGTTGGAATTTTGTTTGTTTCCTCACCACCTTCTGAAAACACACAATATTACTGTAACACATTTTAGTGAAACTGTATGACACCTTAATTCATGAAACTCCTTTCTCAATTTCTTAAGGTCTGAATTTTTCCACTTGGGAATCTAGTGCAATATCCTCTAGAGACCTTCACAGAAAAATACAGAGCCAGGGAAATAAAGCAAAAAGCTTATGCTCAAGTATAGTTTATAGTTGCCCATAACAAAAACTTGGATATTCAATCAGAAAGATCATAGAGAAACACAAATCTGACCAAACAATATTAAACATTATCAGAAACATGAGCTGGTAAGAGTAGATGGAATACAGAAATGTTTATTTCCATAGTATTATCTGATTAAGGACATTGTTAAATGTAATACTAAGGCAAAGAAGGAATCCATAGACAAAATACATAGAAATAAAAACTAACAGCCAACATGGAGGCAAAGACAAGAAACTGACCTGATCAGTTGTAGCATTAATGAACAGGCCATCACCGGGGAGCAGGCAAAGAAGGACTTTGCAAACCTGAGGGATTGTTTTGAGGGTATCAGTGGGACTGTGATGAAAGAAACAAATCAGGGAGCTAAGGGGGAAACACAGGCAAAAGGCTACAAGAGTCCTGCTGTGTGTAAAATGGAATTGGTCAGTACAGTTGTCGGACTGAGTCCTATGTCTGATCACCACAGTCTATCCTACCTTCTTGTAGCTTCTTAAACCTCTGCATAACATCGTTCTCTATCCTCTGTGTGTGCTGCAAGGACGAAGTGCCAGCTCCTTGTGAGAATTCTGTGTGTGAGCCAAAGCTGGTGCCAGTTGCTGGAGTCAGATGGAGGGTGTGGGTGCCTCTGGCATGTGGTCAGCTAGGAGAGAGAGTGGAGTCTTGAAGCCAGCTTTGGAGGAAGTGGAGGTTGCTAACCTCCAGCAATGGGGCAGGAATGGTACATATCCCAAAAAACAGATAACGGGGTCACCATTGTGATTGAGGGTCTCAGTGCTGGCAGCTGTAGCAGGTCCTCAGGACACAGCCTGTGTGCTGGGTGTTGGCTGCTGGAGCTCCAAGCATCTTTATTTACCAGTCCTGGAGTGCTTGAGCTGTCCATAGGCATTTCCTAGAAAACCTCAAGCTGAACAAGCAGGAGAGCCTCAGGCTGGGCCACAGGTACCAGGTGAGTGGAGGATTCAGAAAATCCATGATTGTGGGTGCCCGTGGGATGAGTGTGCAAGTGCTGTGTGTGCACAGCCAGCAGCGAGGTGGAGCAGTAGGTGAATAGAACCAGAAGTAATGGGGCTGGGATGAAGGCAGGGGTGTCAGGCAGAGGGGCTGTGTAAGTACCCAGGGGAGCCACAAATGTGCCTGTGAATCCAGAGAGTTTTGTATGTATGTCTATATCAGTGAAATCCAGCCTCTGCTGGCCTAAGAGAAGGGGGTTTTGGATGTCTGTGCTTTTATTTTTGTGAGTTGTGTATGCAGGTGCTGTAGAAGGCAGAGCCTTGTCTGTGACAGTCTGTGTGGCTGGCTGTGCCATCGTCCTGCACGTGTGTCTGTGTGTGTCTCTGGGATATGTACTGAAATTCACTTCGGGTTCTGCCTGCAAACAGGAAAGTGGCAACTGTGTCCCTCAGCCTGGGCAAAACCCTGGGTCCCTGAGGAAATTAGCTCCAGTGGCTGTGAGGAGAGAGTCCTGAGATGGTTCTATTGGAGCCAGCCTTGTGCCTAACATCCTTTAACATAAAGTATTAGAGCTACTATAGGTTGATGTTTTAATATTCTTATCTGTTTATATGAACACTTTCATCTGAATGAGAAAAAACTGAGACGTGTTAGCAAACTCTTCCATCTCATCTCTTGTTGTTTCTAGAGGAATTTAAGTCACCATAATGCTTTGATACTCTGTATGAGACCTGTATAGATCATTAACTTCACCAATTTATTTGCATGGATTTTTCAATGACCATAAACTTCAAAAGACATTTAGGAAAAGATAAAATGGTCTCAGTTCTACTAGCCATGCATAAAGTGTCCCCATGAATCAAGATTAGCTGGAGGACTGTTCTCAGGAATGCTCTTATATATATGCAATTTCTTTGGGAGATAAGGGTAAATTATTTTAGATATAATAACTTATTTAATAAATATGTATCTTTGCAATTTTATATAAGAAAAAATGTGACACAAATAACCACTTTAAATATCAGTCACAAAAACTAATTTTGAAGTATGTCTGCTAATTTGTGATTTCTTTATTTATCATTTACTTCTGCTGCTGTCCAAGTAATTACTAAAATTATCTGGTATGAGTTTAATTTTATTAAAATCTGCAAATATTCTGTTCATAAGACATTCACAAATACCTTGTATCATCATATTGGGCAAAAGAAAAAATTTCTTGTGAGAAACTAAATAATCACCTTTTTCAAGTCATACATGGAAATAACTCCACTGTAAAATTACTTCCAAATACTTGCACTGATACTCAATAAAGTTAATTTTCCAGAATCTTTCCTACAAATTACAACCAGAGCATGGAAATATTTTGCAATAAAGAAACTAGAAGCATTATGAATCCTCACAATACAAAGTGATCTGCTTCCTGCCATTTCCTAGAAAAGCAGGCAGAATTTTTACTGTGACAACTTCCCAATGAGTCATACAGCATTTGGGTAGCTGATACAGTCACATAAATTTCACTCATTCATTTAAAAACTGTTTGTTATACCCAGCAGAGAAAACCTGGTTTCATATGGAGTTGTCTTGCATAATGATTTTAAGATTTACTGTCACATTTTTCACCCATGCTTTGTTACATTATCATCACAATGGATAACCACAGATACAGAGTTTTTTTAGAAAGAACTTTATAGCAGCTGTTATATGAATACAAAAAATTGAAATTCATACAGACCACATATAGGAAATTTTTTACACATTTTTAAAAGGCACATTTCATTCATTTCAGAAGTTTTGCCAAGTAAATTCTTAGAGGATTGAATATTACTCTTCCTATTTATCAGATAGAGAGATACAGAATTCTTCAATACTGTCATTCTTAGGTTTTGCTGTCATTCCACTTTGAGAGTAAAATGCAGGATGGGTCCTCCAATATTGATTTTCCAGTGGAGGATCAGTACCAAACAACAAAGGGTGAAATGGAGCAGTGCTGATGGCCACAAAAATGTTCCATTAAATTGTGAGGAGAGTGAAGGTAAAACTATCTCTAACAACCTTTCTAAAACAGCAAATCTAATCCTAGGTGGTAGTTGGATCAAAGTGACTTTTACACTCTGTCCTCTGATTCTTCCTTGAAAACACCTTTTCCTGATGGCATGGAAGTGAAGCTATAACAAAGAGCAGGAAAGAGGAGGCTTAAGAAAAATCTTTGGCAATAGGAGACTGTAGATATGTAATCTTCTTGATATTTTAGGAGGGTCTTCACTCAATCACTGGGAACAAGAATAAGAAAAGATTAATCTATAGCTCAACATAGTCAGTGATGTCAATATTGCTTTTGATCAATATCATAAACTGTCAAATCATATCGTGATAGTAAGCCTTTCCTCTATGATCATAGATAAACTGGATGCTGTTGCAAAGAATTTAAATTAGTCTTTTTTTCTTAGTAGGTATCAGTTCAAAACTACATAAATACAAAAAAAGAGGAATATTATTATTGTAGTACATTGCTTTGTATTGGAGCTCTTTCTTCCCAATGATAAAATGAGTAAACCCCTATTTTCTGAACATAAAATATTTTTTTTTATGTCATATACAAATTGAAAGCTACTTTTCTGATTATGTACCTATCTACTTAGATGATTTTTTTTATCCTGTTTTCCTGGATTATTTATTTGACTGAATTAGGAATTGCTCAAATTACGTCTACACCTTTTCGTAGATGTTTTCAAATTTAGTTGAGTTTTTTAAAATGTCAATGTAAAAAATAAAAGTCAATGTAAAAAGTAACATTTTTTACATTAGTCAAATTTAATGTAATTTGCATCTAATGTTCTGTCTTTCAGACTAATGTTCCATTGAGTCTGAAAGAAGATAGTATCCTCCTACCAGAAATGGCACTCTATGTCATTCTTGTAGCCCTGTAGAATTTATACCTGATAAGCCATCACACCTTTTGTCCCTGTGTTCTAAAGTATAAACAATCAACCAAAAGACAGATACACCAGAGAAACTGTATCTCTAGGACTTACTGTACTGGAGATCCTCTTTACTCCAAATTTGGTGGCTTTTTGAGCAGTGTTGGTAAAGCAGGAGTATTTGGAAAGGACCCTGGCAGGAAGGAGCAAAAACCCTGTTCTGTGATGATTACACACCTTCTATCTAGTGAGCGAGGCATTGCCCTTCCACTGCACCCCTTCATGAGCTCAGGAGTGATGAAGCACTCCCTTTCTGTGGAAGGGATAATAATTTCACCTCTTACAGCAGATTTATTCCATGCTTATGTAATTTAAAGTGTTGTTAATACTTTTACTGATTTTTATAATGTAGCAAGTGGATTTCTTTCTGTTTAGGTCAAGTTTCCCTACAGGAATTATGCATAGATTGATTCTAGTACTCAAAGTTAAGGAGTTCTTACAGTTGGTGATGAATTTCATTAAAAAAAAAATTAAAATATAAATATTAACATTATGTACTTGTAGTCTGAAAAGATATTTTTTGCTAGTGAGTATGAACCTGGGGTTAGACTAACATCTTAGAAGTATTTAATCTTGTACTTCAACGAAGTCCACCTCGTTTTGACTATGTTTTCTGCATCTGAGTTCCAAAATCCATTTTACCATCCTTTTTTCTTTATTGTTCCCCTATCATAAGATTAATCATAAAGTGAGAATTTTCATTTATTTTGAAAATAGCTGTAATTTTACTTTACTGATTTGACAGGTGCAGGAAACATAATGTCTGTATTTTCTGATAAAACCTTTGCATATTTTGGATTTCCTTGTGGGTCTGGTGTTACCACTGTTTTTGTAGATAATGCTTGCAGTGGCTGGAAGATCAAAAGTGTGTTCTTCATTTGTAAATACAGCTATGAATTTTAATGAGCTGTTAGCCTAACTACGTAAAGTAATGCAGGAGAGACAATGTTGATACTTGTTCTGTGTAAATCCCAGACACAATATATTCATTCATTAGTGCATGAGTTTATGCCAAAAAATTATGAACATTTTGATTATCTCATACTTGTTTGCTCAGCTGTAAGCCTTTTAAGGTTTTACTTTAGGAAGGACTTTTTCCCTCAAATACAGAATTATTTTTTTTTTTAATAGATCTAACTCAAATTGTTCTTGTAACTGTAGCAATAACAATAATGGAAACTAATCAAAGTCCCAAGCAAAATTTCTCTATAAATCACAGCCTGCCTTGATAATTTTTGGAAGGTGCTATTTCATACTAGGTCTGACTGGGATAGAGTCAAATTACTCCATAGCAGCCCATAGTGTTCCGTGCTTTGAATTCCTGTCTAAAACACACCACTGATTTTTGACTGTTACTGAACAGTACCTGCACAGTGTCAAGTTTTTCTCTCTCCCTTCCTCCACCTTCATTTCCTCTGCCCAAAGCCCCAGTGAGTAGGCTGAGGATAGGCAGGAGGCTGGGAGCATCAAAGCCAGGACAGCAGCTCCAAATTGACCGATGGGATATTCCACACCATATGATGCTGTGCTTAGGAATAAATGCTTAGGAAACGAGCGAGGGAAGGGACAGGTTACTGGTTATAGCAATGTCTTCCCAAGCAGCTGTAATATGTGGCCCTGCCTTTCAGGATGCAGATGGAAATCTGCCTGCTGATGGGATGTAGTGAATGAATTCCATTTTTGAAGTAATTTCATTTTTTTCCCTTTAGCTTCCACACACAGCCTTTGCTTTTTCTATTAAACTGTCATTATGTCTATCCATTGGTCTTCTCATCCTTTTATTTTCTCTCTGTTCTGTGGAGAAGGGAGTGAGAAAAAGGTTGGATGGGTGTTGCCTGAGGTCATCACGCTACAAATTTAAAAAAAAATATTTTCTACTCTAGAGCTTTTTAAGAAGTTTTTATTCTCTCTGTTACATTGCAGTGTATTCTGTTAGAGTTATTGCATTTCATCTGTGAACTGAGAGATTTCCATATAGACAACTTAACTTTACCTTTGCTTCCCATCAAATTTAAAGTGCGTGTCACTCGATCCAGGACTGAGAAAAGGTATGAACAGTTGTGAACTAGTGTGTTTGAAATTTGACTCTGTGTTTTGCAATGCAATTAATAGAATGTATTAATATTGTTCCTCTAAAAAAAAAAAAAAAAAACCAAAACCAAAAACATACAAAAGGGGATTTTTTGCTTTTTTCTTTTGTGTTTTTTTCCTTTGTATCTTTAAGCATAGGTGCTCTCTAGCCAAGATAGAGTTTTAGCTAAATTGAACAAGAAAAAGCTGTGCTTCTAGGGTGAATTTAACTGCATCAGGGAAGCCTGTTCATCTCTTGCAGCATCAGCCTAATGTGAGTAAAGTGTTTCTAGAATGAGTGACTTCTGTAACGGGATTTTTCTAACAATTTTATAAGCTGAATTCTTCAATCACAGTGCGTAACTGTTAGATTCTGACATCACAACATCATAAAATAACAACTGATTTATCACAGTTTTTTTTCAGAACTCTGGTTGGTTATAAAGACTCAGACTCTTTCAGATTCAGCTAAAGCAGATTCCAGGTTGGTCAGAAATATGAAGAACAAGACTTTTTGGTATGCAATCCCAAATATCACTGCTGTGGTAAAAAGAAAATCCATGTGCTGTAAGTATTCTAGGCTCACAGGATACGTGATCTAATCCAGCAGGACTGGAGAATAAAGTTCAAGTGTAGATCTGAACAAATAGCTGAAAGAATGTCTTGTGACTTGTTTATGCATTGACTGTTAAGCATGACTACCATAAGACTGAACAGATGATTTTCTTTTAATAGCTTCTTGTTCCAATATCTATATCCTGAACATAGCCTCTGCCTACTGAATATCTATGAAAAAGATATGCTGTTCAAGATCAATCTAATGGTCAAAAAAGTTTATTGGGAACAAAGGACAATGTTCAGAATATTAAAGAATAAATATTTGGCTCCTTAATTTTTCCTAACCATTGAAATCAGATTTTTTGGAGTATGAGTTTTTGTCTACTCCAACCATGGCAAAAGATAATAAAAAAAAAGAAATAGATATATGCATTAGATGAAAATTTGTCAGAACTTTCAATAATGAATCAGAAAGAACAGTTAGGGAGATGCATTACTTTTGCCAACAAAATACATGCTGCCAATAGATTAGAACTTCCTCCTTCTCTGTCCCTGCAGCTGGTAGATTCTTGCCTGCAGCTACAGCTTATTAAATTTTTAGGATCCCTAGACTACTGAGTGTTGTAACTTGTCTATATTTAATGCTTTCAGCATGTCATAACTGCATAATGTGATATACCCATTGCAACATTTTCCTGTCTTCTAAAAATTTACAAATTTCACCAAATCAATGTTAATTTTAGAAATTAATGAAAAACAAGCATTTTTGTAAACTGGTTGATCTAAACTTGTTTTGGAGCTACCAAGACTCATGAATTACAGTGAAATGTGATAAAATAAATAGTGTCCCATACGTAAATTCTCCCTGTTATCCATCTTGACTTCAGTGGCCAATAAAGTATTTTAACTCTCGTATTGGTACAGATTCTATTATACTACAAAGTTCATGACATAAAAGTTCACCAGCCAAAACTTTGCTTTTGTAGTTATCAAAACTACTCCGCCTATCTGACCTATCTAGCCTTCAGTTATCTCTAACATGATGATAAAGAAAAAATTTTGGCAGTAATGCAGTATTAAATTCTGAATTCTATAATTCAGAAGTGAATTATATAATGTATAAGTAAATCCTGAGTCTTATTTATTCTGTAACCACTTTTCTGTTTTGAACAAGTTTACATGATGCTTTGACATTTCATGTTTTATAGACATTGAACTATTCAAACATATTCATAATCAGAGAAATAGTTGATGAACATAGGTTCCAAAGGGCTGTATGATTTATATTATTTTTCTCCTTGAAACTGTGGCCCAACAGGGTTTAGCCTATCAGATTATCAGGTTTTTTTACCTAACACAATAATCTGCTGAAAAGTATTAGTTGCTTTACTAATTTCCTTCTTGTAATATATTGTTTAAACCATATGCTTTATTCTTTCTAGCTTTTCCCTAATTACACCAGACAATTTTCTTTAGTTTATTCTTTAGCTTTCTCTACTTCAAATATAGGACATCACGAAATCATTACCCTAAAGAACATCAATATTTGCAGGGGGAATGTTACTAAAATGACCAGATCAAATAAAACTGATTTCCTTGTTCTTTTTCTACCTAATTATTTACTAGACTTTATTTCTTAGAGCAATGAAAATTGTATAAAGCTGCTATTGTCTGTCTGCAGGAACTACTGTTTGTCAAAAGGCCTAAAATATCATTACTCCAGTGAATTATGATTGTTAAGGAAGATTTAACCAGTTTCCTGTGTTTTGCCTTTGGCAATAAATACAGCACTATATTTTACAGATCTGTGACTTCTCCTCAGCTTTCTACCCAAAAGGTTTGAAGCTATTGTAATACATCCAGGAGAAACACAACTTCAATGACTTTAGTTTTCCTTTGTGGAAAAAGATTCATTATACTTGCACCAGAAAAAAATAAAACACTTGTTAATTTCTTTAAAACCTGCTTTGCAAGGGAAAATGAAATTGTTAGATGCATTTAACTGGGACAAAGTGATTTACTCAGACATTATTTATTTTAATTTGTCCTTCAATCTCATTTAGTACATGTATTGCCTATGGCTGCAATCAGAGCTGCTTAGCATCCCTTGAACCAGATTAAAGATCAAAATCCTTCTTAGTGCCAGCTTATTGCGCAGCAAATACAAACTCAATGCAATCAGCAAGCTTAAAACAAGACTCAGATGTTAGCAAAGCCAGGGGAGATCAAGAAAGAAATGCACAAAACAAGGTGACCCAGAACAGAATATCAAAGACTCTTTTATTTTTCAGTTCTGGCTAAAGCCATGAAGTCATTCTTGTGAACATAGAATTATCCTAAAAAAAGAGATAGTTGCTGGGAAATTTAAACCTACTTCTAGTTTACATTTTCAACCACTGGATCTTTTTTTACCTGTTTATACATTACTTTTTCTCTATGCTTTGCATACATATATCAAAGCATCCTCTATCAACTTTTCACAAGAAGAAATTGGTCATTTCTTCTTTGTGTTTTTATAATGAATAGAGGTTCAAGACAAACAGGAATGGCTCAGAGTTCTGGCAGGTTTGGCTGTCTCTAATGAACAGGAAGTTTCCTATTTAGCACTGTGCTACTACTGGTAATGTCATATTATTTTGTTAAGACTTTAAAAGATTAGTTCAAAAATTTTCTTTATAGATGACTTTGGGGTTTCCTTGCACAGCTTGTATTGCAGTGTGTCATTTATTTACTTATTTATTATTTATGAAAAAAAAAATTCCCAACCCAAACACCACAAGCTTCAAAAATTATCACAAATGGAGTCTTATCCTGCCATCTATGAAATTAATAGCAAAGAGAATTCAGCTTTTTCCCCCCATTAATTCACAAACTCTCAATCTCATTTTTCTGCAAACTGCTAATAATCCTGTCTAGAACTTATTCTTTATTACATTCTTAGGAAATGTATTTTCTGAGAAAAAAGTTACTGAACATACACCTAACTTGTTAGCACTTTATGAAGAAGGGGTTTCTGTCCTGCAGTTGATACGCACTTACTCAATATAAGAAAAGCTACTGGATGATGTGAATTGAGACAATTTGTGCCATCCATCAAGCAAAGGGATGTGTGCCTATCAAATGAAAAGGAATGTGTTTGACCAGGTGATTAATGCACATCCAGTCATGCAGGTGTGCAAACAGCTTTGGTAGCCTGACTTACATACCTGAAGAGTGCCAACACCTGATGAGAGACAGTGTATTTTTAAACAGCTCCTAGCACCTCTGAAAACAAAAGGAATTATTGACTTGCCTAAAAAATATATGCATGTGTCCTTGTTCATTTAGGTTTTTCAAAATGAAATGGAAAAAAAAAACCCCATAAATTAGTCACTTCAAGAACAAAGTTCAAAATTATCTTTTGCCAATTAACCCCTTCCCAAGGATTATACACATAACTGATTGTGTAGCATGGAATTAATATATTTGAAGCCAAAAGGACACTAATATTCAGTAATCACTGAAAAACAGTGGTAACTTGGCCTTTTATAAACTTCAGCCTAATGATGTTATGTCTTTGTGTGGATCCAGGTACTGATGTTCAGATGTACAGACAAAAAAATGAGAGTTTGTTAGCTACAGCATAGCAACAAATGAAATCTCTATAATATATTTTGATTTCTAAACTAATTTCTGTCCTTTTAATATTACTGTAGAATGCTTGAGCTGTCTTAGATTGCAGATACTTTATTTGATTTGTGCCTCATAAATAAAGAGAAAATTTAAATTTTTTCCACGTTCACTTTACTGAATTTTTCCTCAAAATATTTAGGAAGTGCACCTCAATATTTTATTAACATGCCACTGTATTGTAGTGTCTCTTTAACAACAGAATAATGTGACTTACAAGAGGGATAAGCTTCAGGCTATAGTAGAATGCAAACTAAGACCTCAAAGACAATGTAGTCTGGGTTTTTGAATAATTACTTTTTTTAAAATTTGAGATGATATATAAGGCTACAACAAAAGTACAGTGTATATATATATGTATATATATTTACAATAAAAAAGAACAAAACCAAACCCATCATCATTCTTAAAAAAAAAAACAAACACCCAAATACTTGAAGTTCACAAAGAGAGAGGTTTCACTGTATGTTTATTCTGGGAGTTAAGTCTTCTCTCCTATCAATATCTCTGTTGGGAATATGGAAGAAATCTCCTTACATGATCAAGATCTAACTGTACACAGAACCCAAACAGCACAATGTTATGCTGCCAAAAGTCTTGGCTTAGGAAGAAGGATTCCCAGTCCTGGTGAGTAAGTTGCAGTGAAGAGTGAGATCGAGGTTTCTAACACTGACATTCACAGCAGTTGACACCCAAAATGTTTGTAAGAGGATATGCACTAAAATGAATTTCGGCACTAACACAAGAATGAAGCAAAATCTCTCTGGGAAATAAAATCCAAAGGCTGTTGCAATTTTCTTCATGTAGAGGCTTAAGTCACACATTTGGCTCCACCTGGTTAGTTCCCAGGTTTTCTTCTCCTGCAGCCACACAAGGAGGACATGCCAGTGTCAAGGTTTTTCATTAGAGGCTGAAAACTGGCGTGGGCTAAGCTTGGTCTACATGGTCTGAATCCATATCTTCCTAAAAAAAACTATTTGCAGGCTTTGGATTTTTCCATTTTCTCTACAGCATTAAAGAGATTGCGACTTATCCAGAGTCCAGAAAATGCCCTATAATAAAAATATCAAAATACACATTTTCTAAAATAATAACAACACTTATAAATTTGAAAAAGCCACAGGGATGAAATCTTTGCCACTTAAATATCATCAGAGTGAGTGTCTGGTATTTAGGTCTGAGACAGAAATCCTCTTTGAGTGCTTATAGGTTTTCTGGACTGCTGGATAAGATGGTTAAGCCTAAAATATTCATGGATGACTGATTTTGTGCTCATGTAGATCTTCAGAATTGTCTTTCCTGAGTAGATATCTGCCTCTCAGAGCTGTATTCTGAACCCTGTTTAGATATCCAGCCTATCTTCTTTACTCAAATATTTTAAGAGTTAATGGGAGCAATGCAAGAAGGAAGTGATTGTAAAAGTAGTGCCACCATGATCATAAGAGTTTGGTAACTGGGAAAATTGCCTTCATATAGCAATTTTATGGTAGTCTTGCACTATTGCCAGTCAAATAATCTAAAATATTTTTTAAATTATTTTTACTCAGTGTTAATCCTGAAAAAGTTGGTTCTGAGGTATTTCCCAGGGGCATGTGTTCAACCACCCTCAGGAAATCAGGGTCCCATCTCGCTTAATGGGGACTTGGAAAGGCAAACACCAACACTAAAATGTCCCCCCTTTTTTCTGCTTCACCCAACTTAATATACCGAGCACGACGTCATATGGAATGGAATATCCCTTGAGGCACCTGTCCTGGCTGTGTCTTCTCCCAGCCTCCCCCATAGCCCCAGCCTCCTTGCCAGCATGGCAGTACAAAAAGCAGATAATGGCTTGGTGCTGTGCAAGCCCTGCTCAGCAATAAAAACATCTCTGTGTTATCAACTCTGTGTTCAGCACAGATCCAAAACACAGCCCCATATCAGCCACTGTGAAGAAAATTTACCTCAGCCAAGACCAGAACACTTATGAAAATAGGACTTTTGATCTGTGTCCCTTAAGTAGTCCCTAACTATAGTACTGTGGATGGTTTTTACAAAATATTTTGTTTCCATAGACCGCTTGAACTAATCCTGTGACTACCTAACAAAAATGCAGATAAATTGCTGGAACAGTCCACGTAAAGTAGGAAATAAGTCCCTAATTCATTAAAAGTTTAAGATAAATCACAGATGCATTCTTTTTATAGTTCATTAAGAGTTATTGGAGATATACAATCAGTTTTTGCTGTGTAAAATATTAGGTTTCTGTAGTGGGCCTTAGCTGTGTCAAAAGGAAGTTTGACAGCTACAGAACTGAATTTATAAACTGTTAAGACATGCATTTTTATATACTTTAATCTGTGAGATGAATTTTTTCTTTCATGAAGACATTATTTTAGGTTACTGAGCTTCCTTTAGGCTTTTCTCTGCTGCTTAGCATCTTACAGAAGATTTATAACAACTTACAGAAGTAAGTATTGCACTAGGAAAGGGAATACAATGCCTTTAAATTTGGAGAAGACAAAAGGTTTTCAACCTAAAAGAGAAATTAAAGGAATGGGACTGTTTCATTGTTCTACTAGGGTTTATTTATGCCGTGTTTGTAGGAAGCGATTTTTTAAATTTAGAAATGTTCTGCATTCCTACAATTAGATGATTCACTGTGTAAAATTTAAAGAACATACATATTATAATAGATGTTGGGGTTTTTTTCGTTTCTACAGGAACACAGAGGATTGTTAGCATTTTTTAAGCTGTTTTTTTAAACTTTTGCATGCTCTAGAAGTTATATTCACAGTGCTTCTCTATATTTTATGAAATATTGTCCTTCAATATGAAATCATTAATATTTCTAAAAGGGTCAAGGTGACAAGCTTTGTTCTTGCCTAGAGCATAGCAGAAAAACAGATGGCAAGAAAAGCAGGAGAGGAAAGTGGACAGTGGATTTTAGAGTTTCAGAAAGGATCGTGGACTCAAACACACTCAGATTACTTCAGCAAGACTTAGATGTCTGAAAAGTGTCAGTGCAGTTGCTTGCTTAGAAAGGCTGTCTGTTTAACTTTTACATCAAATGCAAATTGCACATCACTTTATTCTTTCCAAATACAATGACTTTACCATTATACTTTCTTCAAGCTAGCAGATTTTGCAATCAGTGTGAAGGTCTTTACCTAAGAATGTATAAGTGGGTTATTGAGTGAAAGCTAATTTAAAGACTTTGTAAGTGTTGAATGAATGCAAAGTTTCAAAGCAACAGACAAAGTTAGTTGGATAAGAACAGTGGGATTTTTGCATCCCACTGACCTATTTTTGCTGCAAAGTCATTTAAATAAGTTCATAAATCTAGTTCTATTTTTTTGCCACCATTGTGAAAGAATTTTGATTAAAGAGCTTTACTAAGAATGGTTTTGGATTAAAGTATGATTGCACTTATTAAGATTCTTTTTAATACTTGATTTTCACAAGTGATGTGGAGAAAATTTTAATTCTAATGCCATTACTGAGAAAGGATTTTCAGAAAGGAGAAATAAGTTATTATAATAGAAACTTACCAGTCCCACAGGGTAGTGTAAAAACTTAAAATTTGGACTTTATTGGAACAAGTCATTAATTACTAGGGAAGGATATTAAAACCTGACTTAAGAACATGAAACCTGTTGTGATGACACAAGGTAAAAAGGAGATGGTAGACCAGCCTGTGGCAGAAGGTCCTTCGTTCTTACATTTAAACTCTCTTAAAACATTACTTCAATATATTTAATAAATCTTGTCAGAGGCTCTGAGCTGTCTCCAGAAACCCCTTCCCTGAGCTGGGCTTGCCTGCAAACACTACTGTCATCTACTGCTTGTCACACTTAAGGCGGCAGTGGTTGTGTATGCAGCTGAGGGTGTTCTGTTGTTTAAGTTAAATAGAACTACTGATTTCAAGTTCCACTGAACAGAGATGGGTGTGGTTTTAAAAGAAATGCCACAAAACAGGTTTGGAGTTTTTTTTACTTTCTTAATTCAAAAATGGTGAATTGAACCGTGATTGAAACGGTGTCCTTCAAACTCTGACCAAAATTTCTGTTGACCTCAAGATCTTGGTTTACACTTTCATAATGTATCTGGAAAGAGATATCTGGAATCTCTTGAACTGCTACTACTATACTAATATACTATTACTACTATATACTGTTACTATTACTTACTATTACTTCTATTAAAAAATATAACTTTTTTTAATGCTGTTTCTGCTGCTACTTCACCTGTTACCTTGTAGCCATCACAAAGATTTTAAGGTTAAAAATCCTGAGATGTAGACATGTAGACATAAGAAAATTCTGCATTTAAATTAAAATATATGTTCTCAATAAGTGTTCAGTTTCTACAAGATGTCAAACAGTAAAGAATCTTCACCTTCCTTGTATAACAACATATTTTCACTACTTTGAGTTTTACGGTCTTTAAAAACATTTTAAAACATAAATAATGTATTATATAGATATGAAAAACCTC
Organism: Dicaeum eximium; assembly: GCA_013396995.1. Taxonomy (NCBI): domain Eukaryota; kingdom Metazoa; phylum Chordata; class Aves; order Passeriformes; family Dicaeidae; genus Dicaeum; species Dicaeum eximium. Next base: position 292,484 of record VWZP01010966.1, on the reverse strand, counting down.
CAATAACAGAAAATGCAATAATCAAAAAAACAGGTTAAGAAGATTATCATTGTCCTGTTTCTCATTTGAATATATAGATGTTTTGAAGTCCTTACCCAAGCAAAAATTCCCATGCACATTTTAACTGATAAAAGCTCAAAGTAGAAGGAGAAGCATTAATATTGTGGAAACAAGCATGCCAGTGGAAAATCTCAGATAAGTTCAATATAGTCTGTATCACCTTGGTTGTGGATAACAGGAGAAAGCTCATTGCAGAGTAGATTTTTTTATGATGATGAGAAAGAAAAATGCTTACTTAGCAGATGCATCAAAAAGAAAAGGCTGTTAAACCCTGTACTACAGAAACAGTGAAAGATGATTTTGCAGTCTTTCTCACTCTAGAATTTACTATAAGGTATACTAAGGAAAGAAAAACAGGATTTTTTTTTTTGATGTTGTGTGCTATAGCTAAAATTTAGAATTATCAGTAGAATGGATACTTATGCATTTCAATATCCAAGCCTCAATATGGTAAGAAAATTTACCACTCAGACATTACATTATTCAGAATAATTTCTTTACAATAAAATGAATAATCAAGCGTGGAATAAAGACATTCAGTATTGTTAATTTTAGAGTAATTGTCTTCTCCTACTGTAATAAAAGTAGAATTCTCACAAATATTCCTCAATACAAAAAATATCAAGTTTAGGTGTAAGAAAACTATGATGTATTTTTCTAGAAGACTTTTTCCTAGAATCCAATAATTTTCTTGAACCACTTCTACAAAATTTTTTGCTTATGTGACTACATTATAAATCTCATAATTAATTAAAGTAAGTTAATTTCACTTTCTCCAGTATTTTTAATCACCAAATTTTAAAATAAAAATGCATGTATTCACTTAAATGGAACATTTTCAACCTAAGCAAAAGTTAAGACCTTACATAGTCTTTATTCCCCTGTATTATAAAAATCCTAAACATTACCTGAAAATGGCTTCAAAACTGAAATGCTTAAACTGTGTAACAACAAGAGGTTAAGTAGTTGTGTGTTCCACTTCATAGTTCCTTTCTGAGTTATAAAAATGTCTCAAAACTATGCTTGGTCAATTTGGTGTAAAGCTTAATTTCATCACCGCATAGAGAAAGGAGCTTAGCTTCCTTGCAAAATTAAGAGATTTTAAGATACATTAATGTGTTATACTTGTGTATATTTTATGCAAGACTATATACATGTGTATGTTGGCATAGGCACAAGTGCATATAACTACACACAGAATGACTTCCTAACCTACTGAAGATTTCTACTTCCCAGTTTTAAAAAGAACTGAAATTAGAAGACCGGGCTACTACTCTCTTGCTTTTCCCTTAAAGGTGACTTTGTGACCTTTTCTCCCGTTGAACACAGTTTCCTTGATCTTTGCCAGGACTGTTGCGTTAATCGCCTGTGATTGGCACAATGGCAAGATACTTTTGCAGCATGACTTTCAACTCCATGTTCTGTTATTTACTGTGGCAGTAAGGGGTGTTTTTGTTCCCCTGAATGAGGAACCAGAAGTGATCTTCACAGTTGTCCTGTGATACAAGTCACAGCTAGACTAGTGATTAAAATAAAATTAATGAAAATTAATAATGCAAACTGTATCACTAGTTGTAACTCTGGTAATACCAGTCTTTTCACTACATAAAAGGAAAGAATGTTGAAAGAATGCAGAACTATAAATACAAAGATGCCAGTTGATTTATTATGCCTCACGTGCTCGTTACATTTGTTGTGAGGTAAGGAGGAATATTCAGCAGTTTTGTTTGAATCCATATTTCTCATTACTTAACCTAGCATCTAGACTGAAAAAAACCCAAATCTTAATGGTCCAACAGTGCTCTCTGGTGGTGTGAAAGCAAAGGCATTGTATCCTCTGTAAAAAAATTACAAAAGTCCAGTACACAAGTCCTTGAAGACAGATAAGTGACAGGAAGTCTCAACATGTTCCCCTGTGATAAGAAAAACAGAGCAATAAACAACTTTAAAACCACCAAGGCATGAAATGTGAAACCTGGCTTAGTAAAATAATGTAAATAAAAATATTTAAAATGATATTTTTTGTCCAGCAGATGTTTTAGACACTTAATGTTCACAAGGAACATATTCCTTCAGCGTGCAATGTTAATCAAAAAAGTGTGAGAAATATTCTGCATAGTTGTATATTTTATCATGAAATAATTTTGAATGTTAAGAAACACTTTTTGGTTTAAATTTTATTCTCTTTATTTGGATAAGGGAAAAAAAAAAGAAAAAAATAAAAGAACCCCCATGTAGCTAAAGGAAATAAAATGGAGAGGTGAAAGAACAGTTATAAACCAGAGTCATTAAGCTGCCAAGTTCAAAACCATTTCCTTTTATGTTTTCACACAAAGATTCTCTCCTGGATTTTCATTATATTTTTACAATCATAGGTAGATTTTATTCATACCAGCCAAAAATGTTTAGGTCATCTTCTATTGCACTCCTTCAATTTTCCCTTTGTGATTTGTTTGGGTTTTTTCCTGTTAGTTGTTTTTTTTTCTTTTTTTTTTTAACCTTTGAAGACTGGGAGAATTAACATATTATGTAGTAATATAGTAAGAAGTAAAGGAAAAGACAGAAAAGGCAGTTCTATGGAATCTAGCCAAAAGTCCTGATCATGACGATATTTACAATATAGGAAAGTCTCTGATAAGTAATTTGGCTGAGGTTAAAGTAAAACAAAATTCTTCCAGTGCTTTCTGAGATCAGAGTAATTCTGAAATAATTTCATACTGCTTGAAACAAATATGCAGAGCCCCAGTACTGATAGACTAGAAACATTAATATTGATACTATTGAAATGTTGAAAGATATGGAGAAGCTATTGGCTAAAGAGGAAACACCTAAGAATGTCAATTGGAACATTCCAGATAAAGAGAACAGGATTGGTTACACTGTTTATAAAAATAATACCTTCTACATGTATCAAGATAGAACTTACAAGTCTAAAGCTACAGGAGAAAAAGAGGAGCATGCAGAGAACTTTCACTGCAAGGAACAAAAAAGAATAAGTCCTTATTGGACTAAGTGTTTCAAGTAAAACACCAATATAGATACAGGGAAAAAATAAACACTTAATGTGATTCTGATTTTGAAATACAGGAAACAAGTGTATTTCTAAAAGCAAGCGTAAATGGAATATTTTTCCTAGAGTATTTCCTATCTCAAAAGAATTCAAGGCACACTTTTGTTTCAGTAAACTAAAGGTTGTGCTACAGGACCCAAAAAAATAGAACCTTTTGAAAAATTCTGGAAAATTTATAAGAATTATACAAATTAAGTTTTCTTGAAATAGGTATTTGAACTGATGAGTCATACTCTAGTAATGTCTCTTCATACCAAAGTTTTTCATTTATTTCAGTCTATTAACTTTTGGGGTAGGTGGGAAGCAAATGAATGAAATCCTGGAGCAGAGTAAAATTACACTGTCATATAGCCTTCCTTGAGCTGGCCTTACAAAAAACAAAAAGAAAAATCTTTTAATTGTTTTTAATTTTACTTAGACTTGAAAATTATTTTGACTATATGCATAGTTCTTAATTTTTTTTTATTTTGCTGTGAAAATATAAGATTTCCATCTTATAGGATGGAAATGGGCAGAGGATCGATTCTACATTTTCCTTTCTGTTTCAATGAGAGGTGACAACAAGGCAGGGACTGACTTGACAAAACAGTTTTCTGCTGCCATATGGGCTTGCCCAAAGATGGCTGTTGGTTTTGTACATTCCTGCAATACAGTAAAGTGCAAACCCCATTTTTGTCAGTGCTGATCAGATGCTTCTGGGTATCCTGAGGCACACCAGTTTTTCTACTGCTTGTGTTTATCCAACTGACTCAAGTCTAACTATTACACAGAGAGTCACTTTAAGAAGTTACTGCAGGATGTAGGGGAAAAAAATCTAGGGAATTTAGGGTTTTTTTGAAAGTTTTCTTCATCTTATTTTTTGTGGCACAATATAATATACTGCCTCCCTGAAAAGATAGAGGAAGACCTTTCCAAAATGTTTTGTGAGGATGATGAAATAGTATTGTTGTGTTTACTTAAATGGAATATTACACAATTGAATTCAAATCAAACTGAATGACTAAATTAGGTACAGTTGTTTCCAGTAAAAATCATGCAAGTACCTTTTTGTCATAGCTAGCTATATATCTGCAGAAAGGCATTCTGATGAATGTCACTAGTGTGAAGGTTGAATAGGGATGCTGGTAGTCACAGTCAAGGACTACACTCTGTGAAAAGCAAAGGCTTTAATAAAAGAAATTGTTTGAATACTCAGCACTGTCTTACTCCTGTTCACCTCTATTAATTAGAGTTGTGTTTTCAGTGTTCTAAGATAACATCTTTCTTAAAACTCAGTTATATAAGGGAGAAAATACTGTGAAGAGGGAAATTCTGCTTCAGAAAAACATCAGGGAATATTTCATTTTGATGAAATTTTTTGTTTATTTCATTGTGATAATATTTATTTTTGGGAGGAGGTGGTGGTATAACTTGTGATATGCAGAAAAAGAACCAAAGAAGGAGCAGAAATGGGAGTCACAGCCTAGGAAAGAGTGTTCTGAAACTGTCTTTTTCAGAACTAGCATATTAATAATAGAGAGGAAAAACATGCCCCTGGAAAAGTAAAGGTGATATGGAGACTCTGAATTGCACAAGATTTATATAAAGTAAATACTTATATACACAATTTATTAACTATTGTGCCAGTCTTGAAAACAGTGTATCATTCCTCCCTCATCCCCTGATGAAATAGAATTCTTAATTTACAATGAAACAGCCTAAGGCCAAGTACTGAATCTTTCATTTACATTAAAAAGGTTTAAGAAAAAGATCAACACAACAGATAAAGAAAATACAGGAGAGGGGAGGTGAAAACAACAAAGTGAATCATTATTTGTGATAAGATATATATGTCATTGAAACTCAATTCCTGCAGAGAAATACTGGGAAACAAGAATATAAATAAATAAAAACAGGAGAGTGTAAATGTTGAAGAAATAAAGAGTGTGAATTGAAAAGCTTGGTTCCAAAATAATTTCCCAAAGATAGGGAAATTACTAGAAAGATTTACAATATCATCTTTGTTTATCATTTTACACTTTTCCCAGTTTGTTTCCTGTTTTATAATCAATAACTCAATTTCTGATATGAAAAAAATATTAGATAAATATCAGAATATTTTAATTTTCAGCTGGAGGGCACACTAAGATTTAAAACAAGTTAAAGTGACAGGTTTTCTGCCATCACGTTTTCCTTAAGTGTTAAACAGAGTTAGATTAGTTCATGCAAGTTACCTTTTCAGGAAACCTGTGTCTTATGACAAATTTATATGACTCAGTTTCTTATTTGTGAGCTGATATAACAACTTTCCAATGCAACAACAGGTTGCAAAATATTTGATTTATTTATGAAGGCTATTGATAAACTGAGATTTTCCCTCTTGAAAACCAACAGTGGTTGTCAACACATCAAAAAAAAAAGGTTTCCTAAGGTACTGCTGTATAACTGAATAGCATGATAGGAAAGAAAAGAACACCACAGCCTCCAAATCACTGTACAGGTATTGTTCATTTGCTAGAGCTAAGGACCAAAAGAATTTGTATCAACTTCTAGATAAGTGTGGCCATATGGATCAGACAAATAATAATCATATTACCTCATTATATGTCAAGTATTTACTGGTTTGTGTGCATTTTAAGCTAAAATAAATCTCTTTAATATGTCTATAAACACTCTCCAACAGATTTGACAAAGTATCTATGCTTGTGTAAGAGGAGAATAAAATGAATAAGTACCAGCAACACCTGAAAACAGATATTTGTGGATAAGCCATTGTAGAATCACAGAACCATAAAAATATCTAGTCTTGAATAGACTTCCAGGGCCCATTTGGCCCAGAATTCTCTTGAAAGCAGAGCCTTAAGTTAGTTTTTCTAGGGCTCTATTCCAGCACCTTGTCAAGCTGAATCTTGAGCACTTCTGGAGAGATAGGTTCCACCATTTCTCCAAGCAACTTATGACAAGGATTATTGGTTGCCACAATTAAGTATTTATTATCTTCACACAGAATTTCCCTTAATGCAACTTGTGCCCATGGATTTTTGTCCTGTCACTGTGAATCCTTGTGAAGATATTCATCCATCTACTCTGTAACTATTTTTAATTTAATGAGTGTGATTGGAATATGATTCCTCTCCATCCATAGCAGATCAGACTTCTGTTGTCAAGGTGGAACAGACCCAGTTCCTTGAACTTTTTCATATCTTCCCAAGATATCTCATCATCTTGGCAGTCGTGTATGGATATATTAATGTCTCTCTTAAACTCCATGTGTGCCATACCACATGTTGAGTAGTGTGGAATAAACACATCCCATAGTCTGCTGGTACAGATTTTAGGTTGACACCTGGAAGCTAATGCCCTTCCTTGCTGCCAGGACACACTTCTGTGACACCCTGAGCCCTGTGAATCCCAGCACCTTTTAATCAGATTTGTACTTCAGCTATCAGACCCTAGCCTTTTGATACAGGGATTATAATTATTCTGTCCCAAGTCCAGGATTTCACTTTTTTTTTTTTGGTTAATTTTTGTGGAGTTCTTGCTGGTCTGTTTTCCAGCCTGCAGAGATCACACTGTGTGACTCACCTGTCCAGACTCATGTCCTTCTCTTCCCAACTTGATGCCATCCACAAAGTCGGCGTGTATTCAATTTCCATCAATTTTGCCATTCCTCTGTCCAGTCCATATTTTAGCAGCTCATTAGCAAGGAAACTGTGTGAGAGATCAGAACAAATGCCTTACTGAAATCAAGTCAGATCATATCCCCAGTTCTCCCCTCATCCGCACAGCTCGTTGTTTTACCATAGAAGGCAATTATGTAGAGACCAAAAAAATATTTATTTTAATCAGGTATTAGTATCATGAATTTTAATCATTCAATGATGATCTGAATTATCAGACTTAATTACCTGATTATGCTGTGTTTAAGTATTTCTATGACCTTTTCCTATCCAATTTTCATATCTAAAATTAATTAAATACTTCTATCATGAGGTAACCTTTTACAATGTGAGATCACTCACTTTATACAACTTGTCTAGTTAATTTAAAACTAAGATTTTAAATTTAGTTCACCGAATACTTGTCANTTTTTTTTACTTAATACATCCTAAATGTTGAATATGAAGTAAAGATCTATTATTCATTGAAAATCATAAACCTTTTTATGGCAGATATACTTGTTCTTGTGTTTCTATGTTCCTGAAGGCCCAAATATGTACTTAAAATATTTTGTCTAAATGATAAATTTTTCAAAATTTGCAAATATGTGCACTTCCTCTGAGCTAGCCTTGCATGCTTAGTTTTATAAATTGAGTTTAATTTGCAGCTACCAGTCATTTTCACTCCAATATTTTCTTTTTGATTCTATTGAATATTTTCTTGTGGAAAGATCTTGTTTTGGTTACAGTGAAAACATAGCTTATACTGAAATGATAGTGATAATGATAGTTAGGAAGGGCATGAACTAAGTAGCATCACTAAAATTCCTCAGGATTTCTCTTTAAATTCTTAAGCTAGCATGTTACTTAAGCATGTGTTTAACTTTTACTCAATGTTTAAATAAAAATACACAAAATGTTAAAGAGATGAAGGATCTTTTTTCTTTCAAAATCTTGTCCTGAATTTGCAGTAATTTTGTTATGATTGGTAAAAGTCTAAGTGGATAGAAGTGTATATTTTGTCAGAGGTGTGTATTTACTTTTCCAGTTGAGCAGGGTTAAGGAACTTGTCACAAAATTTTCTCTCACTAATCATCTCTTCGGAAAGGTGTGTTAAGAGGTGTGCTAAGTATATCACAATGCTCTACACTGCTTGATCTCAACTGAATAAGATTTAGAAATTTGCAAGGAAATGTTTTATCTATTTCTACAGGAATTAAACATTAAATTGTAATTTAAAAATTTACTACAGAATAATTTGCCTAAGACTTCTCTGGAGTCTGAATCCAGTAGGGTTAGGTCCTTTAGGTCTATGCAGTAAACACAATGTTTTACTGCAGTCTCTGGAAAATAAGTTACTTCCATGTTGAATTCTGAAAGCAAATTTATTATCCTGATTATGATGAAGCTGGCATGTTTTAGTCGGAATGATTAATCAAATTGTTTTCTAATATGAAGCTTAAGAAAAAAGGAATGTGATATTTCATTTTATTGTGCCATATTGTTTCTGATAATCACCAAACAGTTCAATAAAGGCTGGAAATCTGACCTAATAATTTTTTCATTTTTGTCCCTTAGGATGACAAGCACAGACCTATGAAGTACTGTGTTCAGTGTACAGAAACCTCAGAAAGTTAAGAGCTCAAGAACATGATCTTATATTGTTGCTTATAGATACAAAATACCTGTTTTATGTGAACTATTGTACTTTTTATGTCTCATCCCTATTTCCTCTTTCTTCCATGAAGAACTTTCAGTTCCTTCCTTTTAAACCTATTATTTACGTATTTCAGGACAATTGTATCAGTCTTCCTTAAATTCAACAAACCCAGATTTTCCAGTGACTCCTGATCAGTGTTTTCTAGCATCGCCCTTAGTCATTTTCATTGCTTGTCTCCTGATATTCTCCAGCAAAATTCTTTCCCAAAGTGCTATGCTCAAAGCAGACAGAGTGTTTCAGGTGAGGGAGTACTGTTAGCTGTAGATTAATAACTACTGCCTTTGTCTTGGTTTACACATCTCTATTTTTTCAGCTGCAAAGAAAAACTGCTTTTAGCCTGGTTAAGCCCTCTTTACGTTGTTACACATCATAATCTGAAGCTTTGCAAACCTATTTATCCAGTCCTTCCTACCTCATATTTCTTCATGGAATTCTGCTTATGTGTGTGAGACACCTCATCCTTATAGAATCACTTCGTTTTTTTAGAACCCTTTTAAAATATTAAATTTAATTTGAAATGCTAGATTTGTCTCATGATATGCTTTTAGTCCTGATCTGCTTAAGATAAGATTGAAATTTAAAGTCAAAATGTATGTCATTAATTGGAAAGTAAACTAGTACCTGTTGAATCAAAATGATAATATGGTATCTAAAAAAAGATCTAACATATTGTCTCTTGTCTGTCAGTGGACAAGGATCATCAATCAATAAAAAGCAGGGAAAGTATATGATCATTTTTTTCCCCAAAAACTCTCTTCTAACATGCATTCCGCTGTGATTTAGAGACTTCCTCTTACATTCTTCTGGTCTGACATGTCATGTCTACTGAAAACAAAAAGATTCTTATACAGTACATTGTAAATATTGGAAGAATTCTTTCATTTTCTCTTTTGAGGTCCACAAATACAAAAAAAAAAAAAATACAGTGTTTCTAAAGCACTCCATAAATTTATGAGGGCTGCTTGCCAACATTTATTCTTAGAAATAGTTTGAATGGATTCCAGATTTCTCATTTTCTTGAAGAATATTACAAACTCTGTGTGAACATCAAAGACATCTGTGAAAAACCGATAATAAATACCCATCTTTTATGTAGTGTAATTACTGAAAAACAGCATTTCAGGCTGTCTCCTGATGACAGTCATATATTTTTGCTTTTCTCTTCTAAAACTTGAGTTGAAAAAAACCAAATACAAAATAATTGAAATAAATCATTATTTTAAGGTGGCTTAAATTCTCTCATTATCTTATAATTATTGGTCAGAGTTCATATTGGACTGGCTTTGAGGATATTTGCCATTTCTTTATGATGCCTTTTAGAGCAGTGTAAGGCAGCATTTACCATCAGGTAATTATTGAAAATTAGAATTTTAACTGATTGTTAATGGGAAGACTGCTGGCCATTCTGTAAAAATTGTTGCCTTGGCTGAAGTATTACTTGAAATGAAGAACAGTCTCTGACCACCTGGGAAAAGGACATATCATACCATAAAGACAAGGGCAGAATGAAGGTTGTATTATCACCACTTTCTTTCAGGAGTAACAGATAAATGTAAGAACAAAAGTCTTTAAATGAAGTTCTTGATTCAGTACAAGAAAGGGTACATAAATCATTGCATCCTTATTATTATTTTTTTTTTATATTGATGTGAGGATCCATATAGAAGTTATGGTTCTGGTTATAAGGGAAAAAATACTGAAATAAATATATTTGCTGAAAAACTGACAGTGAAAATGCCAGCCAGATTGGAACTGTTAGACTGGTAACTAGGCCTAGGAACCAAAAACATCCTTTATGAGCACAGCTGGTACCTTTCAAGTACAGTTGGGTACCTAGAAACATTCTAGATACATCCTGAGGTACCAGCCATAAGCCAAACCCCAGAGAATTGTAACAGTGAACCGTAAGTACTCTGAAAAGGTGAAAAATAGTTAGTGAAAAGGGGAAAACATCATGAGAAAGTAAGAATCAGTAACTGCAACTGGCTGCTCTAACAGCAATAACAGGAAATTACTCTGGAAAAATAAAAATTTTATCCCATAGAACAGAAAATACCATCATCTATTGGGTTCCAACTGAAAAAATATAAATTGTATCATTCATTTGCTGCTTGAAGTGGTAGTGTCCTATGACCTCTTATGCCTCTACAATTAAATAATGATTTATTTTTCATCAAAAGTGGACCTTCTCTTTCTGAGAACTCCCTGAGCTGCATATATATTTCCCTTTCTTCAAAAGTCTGTGTGAACATTTGATGGGAGCCCTCTTGAGCCCCCACTGGGGACACCCAGCTGGCTCCAAACTGGTGTGGATTGGTTCCCCTCTGGCACTTCCCCTGGGGCCGGTTCAGTTTGTTCTCCCACTTCTGGGACAGCTGAGTCCCCTCTGGGTTTGCTCCCCTTCTGAAATCTGTTTAATGCACTTTGCTATTGTATGTATTCATATAATTAAACTATTGGATTTGCTCTTACATTATTGATAAGTCACTTTACTACTGATAAGTTTGTAGTAACCTGTAATTTTATAAATTTTTGTTGCTGCAATTATCTGTTCCTGCTATTATTGTTGCAATACTGTTGATTGTTGCTATTATTGATTGCTGCCACACTATTTATTGCTGATAATAAAATACCTGAATATATGTATATACCAATATTTGCTTTATTAATAATATATATATACATTCCAGTGGCAATTTTTTTTATACTTCTGATAATGTCTAATCAAGTAGGGAAATTCAGACAATAAAATTTCTGTGTGCTTGTGTTTCCTGGATTCCTATGAACCCACAGCTGTGATCTTTATCACTAGCAGGCTGAGTAACCCTTTAGATTGTGAGACCTGTAAAGAAAGTTTATTTTTGAATCTAGAAAAATAGGAGAACAAGAAACAAAGATTATTACTGATTTTTGGCAGGCTTGAATTCTTTCAAGAACAAGAAATAAAGCTTTAAAGACATAAGTGGATTCTCACTGACATTTTTGAGTAGAGATTTAATTTTCTCCTATGATTTGTTTAGACCTTGTGCTGGGTTTGGTTGAGGTAGAGTTAATTTTCTTCAGAGTGGCTGGTATGGGGCTGTGTTTTGGGTTTGTGCTGAACACAGGGCTGTTAATACAGTGATATTTTTCTTATTGTTGAGCAGGGCTTATACAGAGCCAAGGCCTTCTCTGCTCTTCCCACCTCCACACCCAGGTAATGGAGTGGAATGATGGAGTTTATCTTCCCAATCACCAGTACCATGATGGGGCCCTGCTCTCCTGGAGGTGGCTGAACACCTAACAGCCCATGGGAAATTGTGAACTAAGTCTTTGGTTTTGCTTTGCTTGTGTGCATGACTTTTGATTTCCCTATTAAACCATCCTCATCTAGATCCGTGAATTTTCCATATTTTATCTTTCTGTTTCTCTCTCTGATCCCACTGGTGGGAGAGTGAGTGAATGTCTGTGTGGGGCGTGTTGCTGGCTGGGGTTAAACCACGACAGTCCTTTTCGGCACCCAATTTATGGCTCAAAGTGTTTGAGACAAAAATCTGACTGGGATGTACCCAACTGAATTTGGATGCGCTAGATTTGAATATTTGCTAGTGCTGCTTAGCTAGCAATCAGCAGGCTCCTGTGCTTGCCATGGGGCTCACTTTCCTGGGTCTGTATTCGAGTCACTTGTCAGTGGCCTCTTTTTGCTTTTGCTGCTTGCTGTAGTGCTGTACTGTTTATCACTTACTGATTTGTGCCTGAGAAGGTTTTGATAACAGCCATTGGCCATTGGCAATGTGCCTGGGCTGGCAGGTGGCCAGGGTACTGCTGCTGTTTCTGTGCTGCTGTACTGGACAAGCTGGAACTCCAGAGCTGGAGCTGAAGGCACTGTCGCGTATGAAAGAATCCCATAGCAGACAGGTGGGTGCCTGAGGGAGGATGTGACCCTGTGAGGCTCCTGTGGCAGAGTAAGCCTGCTTGCAGGACTTGTGATCTCACAGAGGACCCACACTGGAGAGGCTCGTGAAGAACTGCAGCCCATGAGAAGGACCCATGTTGGACCAGTCCAAGGAGGACTCCCTCCCGTGGGTGGGACCTCACGCTGGAGCAGGAGAAGCAAAGATTGGCTTGTAGCCCGTGGTGAAGACCATGTTGGTGCAGCTGGGCCACTGCAGCCCATGGAGGACTATGATGTGGACTATACTAATGGTGGACTGTTCTATAACAGGAACCCCTTGTTGCAGCCAGGCTGGGGACAAGGGGAGGAGTTCATTGCACTGTTAAACCCTAAAACCAGGGCCAAAAGGATCATCAGTGGAGATTTTGATGGATTTCTCTTTAAACTTTTGTAAGACATGATTTGGGTTGATTATTAGAGGAATTACTAGATTAGGAACCACCTGAACCAACAGAGGAGAAACCTTACAGGAAGCAATTTCAGTACAGCAGTGATCTGACCTGAGCTGGCTTTGGTGTCCAGTAACTCCACATCACATACCACCTCTCTTGTCCCAGGTGACCACCATAAGAGATGGAGCCCAAAGTTGTGGACTAAATTAATTCAAGAGGAGAACAATATCTAAGTATTTTATTAAAAAAGAGGAAGAGAGGTGGTGGGTAGTGATGTACTGAATGCTGTGGGACCTGAGCATGATGTAAGTGGTATGGAATAAGGGGTGGAATGTGCTGGTTTGGGCTGGAGTAGAGTTAATTTTCTTCCCAGTTATTAGTATGGAGATGTGGTTTGGATTTGTACTGAACACAGAGTGGATAACACAGAGATGTTTTTGCTATTGCTGAGCAGGGCTTCCACAGAGCCAAGGCCTTTTCTGCTTTCTGTACAGCCACACTGGCAAGGGAATTAGGGGTGCATGGGAGGCTGGGAGTAGACACAATCAGGACAGGTGACCCAAATAACCAGAGGGATATTCCAGACCATGGGACATCATGCTCACTATATAAAATGGGGGGAAGAACCCCACCAAACAAAAATGTGTAATTATGCATGGCATAAAAGATAACATGAGCAGTACAGGTGTCCTAGTGAATTTAACTAACAATAATAAATAATCCTAATAAAAGCTAAATGTTAATAGAAATTACTACTAGCAAGCACTCACCAAACTAAAAAGAAGCAAAGGTATATTTATTAGGCTTAGAACATAACAGTGAACTGAGTTAATATCTAAAGCTGAAGCAAGCAAGAGGTGTACTATTTACACCTGAAGGTGTTTGACAGACAAGACTGTGAATGATCCTGGTGCAAAACTTGTGATTATGGCAGAAAAACTGCTCAATAAAATCAGGAACCAAATAAGATTCCTGTCCTCACATTGCCACATTCTTCAGAGGTTGTGTGCATGAATTGTACTGAGAAGAGCGCAGAAGCTCTGAGAACACATTTGTGCTGAGATGGATGCTGTCAGTCAAGTGTATGCCACTGATAATGAAAAAGAGAAATTACTGTTTGGGAATGATTTGTTATTGAAGTTCTGTCCACTTCTCAGCTTAATCCATAAAACCATTTGACTCTAGTGAAGGAACAATATCCCATGTAGTAGGCTGATAAGAGAGAAAGTAGAAAATACTGTTATTTGCTGTCATGGGAAGATCAGCAGCCCCTGCTCTCTCTTTTTGGCACTGTAACTGCTAAGAGAGGCTTTATCTCCACCTATCATGCCTGTTGTTTAAAATGGAACTATCATTTCCCAACTCACCACTTATATCCTATAGCCCTACTTATGAGCTCAGCTCTCTGGAGCAAAGAAATTCATTAACAATGTGTTTTGGGTTTGTGTGGCAAGGGTTTTGTCGTGAGGTGAGCGTGTGTGTCTGTGTCTGTGTGTGTGAATGGGGAACGTGCAGAGGTGGCTGCTATCAGAAAACACCAGAAGCTGTCCCCATGTCAGACACAGTCAGTTCCAGCCAGCCCCAAGATGGACCTGCCTCTTGCAAAAGCTGAGCCCATTAGTGATGCTGGTAGTGCCTCTGCAATAATTTATTTAAGAAAAGAAAAAATCACTGCACAATCACAATTGTGAGAGTGGACTGGTAACATGTGAGAGAAACAGCCTTGCAGACATCAAGGTCAGTGGAAAAGGAAGGAAAGGAAGTGATCCAGTTGTTGGAGCAGAGATTACCCTGGAGTATATAGGGAATACCATGGTGAAACAGGTTGACCCCTGCAGCCCATGGAAGACCTCACTGGAACAGAAAAAAACCCCTGTAAATAATTGAAATAAATCATTATTTTAAGGTGGCTTAAATTCTCTCATTATCTTATAATTATTGGTCAGAGTTCATATTGGACTGGCTTTGAGGATATTTGCCATTTCTTTATGATGCCTTTTAGAGCAGTGTAAGGCAGCATTTACCATCAGGTAATTATTGAAAATTAGAATTTTAACTGATTGTTAATGGGAAGACTCTGCTGGCCATTCTGTAAAAATTGTTGCCTTGGCTGAAATATTACTTGAAATGAAGAACAGTCTCTGACCACCTGGGAAAATGACATATCATATTTATATGATACCAAACACTAGACTTGGGAAGAAAACATCCCGTAGAAAGTGCTGTTCATTTCTGAAACATTAAATTTTAATATGGTCTCGGTATGAAGTTTGCTTAATCAAATGTCAGGAACATCTTAAATCTATCAATAAAGTCCTTAATTCAACCAGGGGGTAAAATCAACAAGGAAGGTGAAAATTCCAAACAGGAAAAGACCCTTTAAGAATTGTGTTTGTAGTGCCATCTGCTTTGAGTTAATTGTTCTCAACAGGCTACTCAGCTGCCATTTAGTTTCTGTATTACTTATTAAATACATAGAAATATGTCATTAGCATTAGCAAAGTTCTGATCTAGTGATAACACTGCCTGATTGATAGACCTATTTGATTTTAACTTTCTTTTCTTCTTTATGAGTGGAATAGCAATTAGAGATACTAATTAGCAAACCTGGTGTTTGTGCAATCTTGATAGGCAGACATATAAAAAAAAAACCATTGCAACACTTCTGGTGACTCACAAGTGATGTGAGTTGTATCGGTCCTTAAAAGAGCTTCTCTCCAGAGATCAGAGCACTGCTCAAAATTTCCTATGACATAGAACTATAGGAAAGAGACACTTAAAATGTTGGGAAATAACAGTTTGTGTTGGTATCTAACAATTTGATCTGCAGTGCAATGCATGGAATGGGAATGTTACCATTCATGTCAGCAGGATACTGCAAACTGTCTGTCCTCAGAGCTGCAGTTTGGGTGCATGGAGATGATGAAGGGCAGTGGAGGGAAGGATCAGAGAAAGCTGAACTGAAAAGAAGGGAGTTTTGGACCTTTCACCTCCTTCTATTTATAGATGTTTCTGTCCTTTAGAAAGACTTAATTGGTGTGATCCTAAGAAACAAAGGGTACATGGAAATGTTTCTATTTATTAATAAGTTTTTAAAAAATTAATATAAAAATAATTAACCCCCCCAACCAAGCAACTAAAATTCACTGAAAACCCACAGTTGGCTTTGAATTACAAAAAATTAGACTCTGATAATAGACCCATGTTTGCATTACTACTTTTACCTTGAAAAGGTCTCTGAACATAGCCTTTCTTAACAAAGTTCTGAGCTCTGATCTTTATATAGTGTTGCCTGTTTGTGCAACACTCCTTGTTTGTTTCTATTTAGTGTTACAGCTAGTAATAAGTTTTTAGACCTTCAGCCAAATCTGATTTTCAAAGAAAAAACCCTGGTGTTTTCAGCAACAAAGGTAAACATTAAGTTCCAACATATTTAGCAAAGTTCAAATAAATAATAAAGAGTAAATACACTAAGAAAATAATTTCACTCAAAAGAGTAACAAAAATGAGAATATTAAGTACTCATTTGATGCCTATATTATGAGGAAATGCACACGGAACCTCATGCAGAACATTGATTCTATTGTTTTCAGTGGGATTACTTATCTCCTTAAAGTTAGCCATACTTTAGTTTTTAACTTAATCAAGTTTATGCAATAAATACCCAATAAGAAATCTACAGATAATGTCTCTGGAGAGTTTGCATTCACCCCTCCATGCATCTACCTACCTCAAGACATAGGATAGCTTCCACTGAAACTGTCTATATACATTTTTCCTAAAGTACTGTGATATGAACTGGTTAATTCTCTATTTCTACCACTGTGCTACCTCTCATCATCTATTTTTGGGTTTTTTTCTTTTTTTAAATCACACTTTCATTCGGTAAGAAGTTTTCCATGAAATGAATTTGAAGCATGTGCTTCAGAAGAGCAGTAGAAAACACAGATACAAAATCTTATGATTTTAAAAGATTTTTTAGTGGTTTCAAAATTAAAACTACGATTAAAACAAAATGAAGTTCTTCTAATTCTGTTTCTACAACTGACAGAGGGGAGTATAATTCACCATGCTGGACCCACTATATAATCTATTTCTATTTTTCTCTTTGTTCTGGGTGCTTTTTATCCACAAAGGTCTGTAATTCAGAATGTCACCAAAGTCTCTCTAAGTAATTATCTGGCAGTGTGATCTGCAATTTTCATACAATATATTTTGAATGAAAATATGGAGAGCTCACAGAAAGCAAACATTTATGGAAAACTTACCATTATAACTCAGAAACTTTAATATGTTCCCAAGTCAAAAGAACTGTCCTGTAAGAGAATATCCAGCTGTGTTATCTCTTGTAACTTTTTATTCTGAGGGAGAGGAAACTTCTTAAAGTAAAATAAAGGATGTTCTGATCAGTATTATAATGAAATTTAATATTTTATGTTAGATTATTAACTTATAATGAATTTTTCCTTTTATTATTGATGCATGATCAGTATTTTAATCAGGTTCATCAATGATATCATATCTACACTTCAGCACAGCAGGAAAATTAATCAATGGATTGATAACAAACATGCCTTATTATGATTTCCATTTTATATGCTCTTCAGTAAGTGATTTCAAAGGTGAACCATTTTGTAACTAGAGCAAGCACTTAATGCCTTGCTTATCTAATTGAATACATATTAGTGCATAATTTTATATTAAGCAAAAGGATATATAGAACCAATTTTTTAAAACAGAAATAGACTTATGAGAATTTTAAAATATGATTCATCACACTGAGTGCCATGAATTTTAAGTTTATATCTTTTAGCAGAACTTATTTTGTTCTTCACTGGTCTATAGTTTGGTGAGCGGACTATGAAATTATAGAAAAAAAAAAAAAGAGAAAAGGGTTAATATATGAATTCTGCATGTTGCCTAGGGATAACAGGCAATATTCTGTATGAGTAAGAGGATTATTTGGAAATAGCAAATCACAACTTTATTTCAAACTTTGTTTCTGTTTGGTAGGAGATGCCATAGAAGACAATGAGGTGAACAGTGATGTAGATGTATTCAGACATACTTTGATGAACATGTCACCAGTAGCTCAGATGTAGAAATTGACTTATTCTTTAACAACAGACAGATAAAGGTATTTATTTTGAGTGCGTTATAATCTTCATACCTAATTTTTATAAATTGAACATTTACAAACTAATTTTAAGTTCTATGACTTATTAATCTCAATTCATTTGTGAAGATAAATCTTCACAAAACCAAGCATATTATTTGTATTTCCTGTTATCACTGCTTGGATATCTTTATCAGGGACATTGATACAAATTAATAGTCTGATTTCAAGGCAGATAATAAATAATCAGTCCTTAGGCATCCTGGAATTTTCTCTCTTCTTAGTTAGTGCCTTCTCATATTATCTTGAGATAAAAGTGAAAGAATGTGACTTACCTGTTCCATCAAAAGTAGTTCTTTACCAGAAGAAATATAGTAATTCTCAGATTTTTTTTTCTTTTTACTGTCTAGTTAACTGTTTGCATGGTTTATGAACTTGTCTTATTGCTAACAATCTGGACATAGCTCTCAAGATTCATTTCCCCTGGTTTTTAGTTTACACAACTCATGTTGAGTCATCATTGGAAACAATCATCACCTCACACTAAACTAAAATTACCAGCTGCCTCTTTTCTATTTTGCTTTCATTTACAAATTTTACTTTAAGTGTGGAGTAGATCTTATTCTGGTACTAATAAGCACCTACATCTCAAGAGTATTTTTCTATTTTTTCTCTGAACTGAGAGAGATTTGATTATTAAAAACCAAATTTGGAAGACTAGTATGTAAAAAAAAAAGACTTCTTTCTTAAAATGTAAATAAAATGGACTGTTTTTAATAGTAAACATCAAGAATCCATTGTTTGCCTCTCTTAAAGGGCAACTCTCAAGCCAATTTTCCCATAAGTTTCCAGATTTGTCTACGAATTCCTTTGCAGGAATATATGCACATTCTTTTTTCCCCCATTGCCTTTACTTATTTCAGAACCTTCATGAAAGAAAGCAGCTACACATACTCCCAAGTGAAACCATACTTCTATATTTTATCAGCTTAAAAACTCAAAACAGGGATTTTCACTTTTGCACTGACTGCAGCTTTCCTGTTAAAAAAAAATCCATGTGCGTTTTTTTTCCAAGTTCCCAAAACTATTTATAATCTACAAAAATTATTATAGTTTCAAGAAAAGGTTCTAAGCCCAGTCAGTTCTCTCATATCATATGTTATCTGACAAGTAACAAAACTGTGCATATTTAAAATTTCCGCAAAGTGATTATTTTAACAAAGGCACATTCAGAATAGTTGGTAATAGTTTAGGAAAAAAAGCAAGTAGAACACAGTGTGAATGTGAGTGTATGTGTGAAGGATGTACACAGTCAGTCAAGGAATAACTGAACCATAGCTATGGTCACCGTGCTTTCTGTTTATTTATGCACACAGACTCTTATGCTTATACATGAGTTTCAGAACAAATCTGCTTGAAGACAGAAAACTAGTTTGTTTTTATTCTTTGCAGTAATCTTTTCTAATCAGGTTTAATCGTAGTTGCCAACTTCTAGGTCGTCCTTCACATTTCACTGGTCAGCTAACAATAATCAGCACACATTACTTACATAGGCTCAATCCTAATTACTCTTCTCAGCCTACAACACAAACAATCAGAGACGCATGGTCTGAATGCTGACTCGCTTTTTAGGCTTTAGAAGTTTTCTCAGCTTCTCTACAGACTGATCCTTGAGTATATTAAACCAACCAGAGTGGATGCACCAGACTGACTATAATGCAAGTATATGGGGATCCAGGGCCTTTGAGTACAGAACTGGTTCCAAAGTGATAGATTAATTATAAATTGAAATATGATGTCCATTTCCTTGCTTAGATCTAGAAGGATTCAACAGTGAACTAGAAGGGTGTCAAAGCTATTACATTATCTTTGAAAATGTGAAAAGTGTATGTGTACTTCATCCAGAATCCAGTTATAAGAGACTAGAACAAGAACTCTGTTAAAGGAATATTTTTTCATATTTTTCTACAGTTGACTTGTCATATCTCCCTCTCATGCTGGCCATTGGAATATATTCTGTGGGTTTCACGATCTCAGTTCTGGATGAAAATTTATCAAAGTGATACTTTTTTGTTTGTTTTTATGATGATTTTAAATAACATTTACAAACTGAGTTTTTAGGAACCTTGAAAATTAAGAAGGAAAACTTGTTCCTTGTAAATGGTAGCTAGCATGCTTGACCAATTTGATAGTTTTTTTACTAACTGACCAGTTTGGCAATCAAAGGGGAATCTATTAATATTGGCTACCAACACTTTGGTAAAGTTTCCACACTGACATCTATGAGATCCTTGCAAAGAAGCTGTTGATGTTTGGGCTGGGTGAGCAGACAGTGAGGTGGATTAAAAACTGGCTGATTGAAAACTGGCAGAATGAACAGCCCCAGAGGGTTCTGATCAGGGGTAAAAAGTATAGCTGGAGCCAATGTATAGCAGTATTCTCCAAAAGTGAATCTAGTCCTGGTTAACATCTTCATAAATGATCTGGATCACAGGATAGAGCATGACATAAGCAAGTTTGCTGATGACACAAAACTGAGAGAAGCAGTGGATATGCCAGAGAGTCGTGCTGCCACCCAAAGGGACCTCAAAAGCCTTGAAAAAACGTTTGAAAAGAATGTAATGAAGTTCAGCAAAGAGAACTCCTGAACCTGGAGAGGAACAACACGATGGACCAGTTCATGCTGGGGGCCACCCAGAGGGAAAGCAGCTTGGCAGAGAAGAGCCTGGGGATCCTGGTGGTCCCCAAGTTAAACATAAGCCAGTGAAATACACTGTGAGAGTGGAAATCCTGGGCTGCATTAGACAAATTGCTGCCGGTAGGTTGAGGGAGGTGAACCTTGCCTGCTACTCAGCTGTGGAGAGCCCATATCTGGAGTATTTTCCCAGTTCCATGCTCCCTATGGGTAAGAAAGACATGAACATACTGGGAGGAGTACAGTGGAGAGCCACAAAGGTGATGGAGGGACTGCAGCACCTCTCCTATGGGGAGAGACTGACAGAGGTGGGACAGTTCTACCTAGAGAAGGCTCAGGAGGAATCTTATCAGTGTGCATAAATACTTGACAGATGATGGAACTAAACTCTTCTCAGTGGTGCCCAGTGGCATGACAAGAAGGAGAGAATACACTGAAACACAGGAGAGTCTACCTGAAAATTGGAGAAAAATATTTTACTCTGAGGGTGACTGTGCACTGGCACAGATTTCCCAGGGAGATTGCGAAGTCTCCACCCTTGGCAAGTGGCTGTAGGTAGCCCTGCATAAGCAGAGGCTTGGACCAGATAACCTCCAGAGGTCCCCTCCTACCTGAGCCACTCTGTGGTTCTGTGATGACTGGTGAATAGAAGTGGGGATCCATTGTTTTAAGAGAATTAGATTTTCCTTTAAAACAGAAGCTTCTAAGAATCTTTAAATGGTATGGTAAGCTAGATAAATAATTGGATGATAAGAATTTTCTCCTATGAGAAGCCTCAATTGTGGCTTCACTGTTTATGTACCAGTTTAATATTACAGTCATCTCTTACAGTGGTACCAGCAATTCAAGTGTAAAACTAGTAAAACAAGTAAACTCAAGTATAAACTTAGGGGACTAGTACAGAACTGTATGTCTGTAAGATTTGCTTTAACACATGATCATTTGAAAAAGTCATGACATGCATTTAATTGAACTCTGTCTTATTTTAGTTTCAAAAATTCATTTTCAAGGTTGTCTAAATGGCTTAGAAATATGGTGTGAACATTTGCCCTGCTGATATCTAATCTTCTAAAAGAAATTCATGAATCTAGCTACTAATGATTCGAGGACAGCTCTCCTTTCTTATCTTGTACTTGTCAACATGCTTGGGACAATTTCCATTTGTTTCTAAAGCCTGTCAAATGTATAATTAGATTTGAATCCCACTGCTTTAGGTGATATTTTGGCAAGCTGTTTGAAGCTGTTAAGGATTGTCCTCCCTTTTTATCTTGAAAGAATGAGTACAAAGTCCAAAATTTTTATATGCTACAGGTAATATATTTTGACTGTGATAACAATATTGTAGAAAGTGGCTGAAGAAGATGCTTAAGTATAGCCTGAAGCAGATTATATACATAGAGATGTATCTGTCAGTGTATTACTGATTAAACACATAGATTAAACAGTTTGTCATTCCAGTAATATAGGGTAGTAGTGGCTCAGTCTTTCAAAAAAGTCTGACTGCTCCCATTAGTACCTGACAGGGAAACTGACAAAGCTATCCAGTATCTGCAATTACCCATGACCTTTCCAGTGGATTGGGTATGACTTCGAAAACCAATGACTTCTTCTAAATGGCAAATCTTTACTGCTACAGTGTATTAGGAATACATTCCTGTGATCTGGGAATAAAGCCTGAACAGGAGTTGTATGATCACTCTAAAAACTGAGACCCCAGGATATACTCAAGATCAGCAATCCTATGAAAAAAAATCATAATAAAAGCGGTGAAGATTCCACTTCCTTATATTGCTTTCTTCCTCCAGGATATATGGGCTGACTCAGCTGGGGAGGAGATATGTGCAGAGCAATTTGGTTGCTTTCTTACAGCTGTAAAAGACATGGAATTTGTGACATAGTCCAACTTTTTTTCTGTTTGTGGCTTCCATTCTCCATTACCGTTATGCTGGAGGAGGATCTAATTTAAGATATTTTGTTCCCCATCCCTTGCAAGATTTTATGACACCCTCAGGTGTGCTGATTCAGCTGTATGGGCTAGCTCTAAACCAGAAGAGTGTCACAAGCCATTTTAAGTGTAAAACACACTATATCTTTTTTATTTATTTCAGTGGATCGTTTCAGGAAATGTAGGTTATAGTAAGGTGACATAGCAAAGGAATTTAAAAGGAATTTAAAGGAACTTAAAAATTCTGTAATCTTTTCTGGGGAGCAAGCAACTGTAGAAACCAAAAAGGCAACACCCTGAAAATTTGCAACTTCTGCTGCTGTGTTTCTAATATAAAGTGATTGTTTAATGAAGGGGAGAGGCTTTTTCAGATAAAATTAATTCTTAACACTTTTTATGCTGTTTACACAACAGAATACACTTTTATGATCTTATACGCTGGGAGAGGTTGAGCTTTTTGTTTGTATCAAAGAACTAAGAGGATAAATAAAATTGGTTCTTTCAAGTCTGAACATTCTTCTTGTCTGACTGGCAATAAGTAACAATCTACCTCTTCCTCTAATTAAAAAGAAAACATATCACTCATGTAGAAATTCTACTTCTGGATTGCTTTCTCAGAATTAATAAATACTGGTCCATCAAAATCACTGATGACATGTTAGTTCATATTAGCAGAAAATACAGTGCACTTTTATAGTGACCCTTTCCTTCTTACGCTACTCTGGACTGTTTGCTGAGCTGTTTTCTCCCTTTCTGTTGCACAGTTTTGCTGAAGACTTATAGACACAGAAAAACTTCTAGTGTTGAGTGTCTGTACTTCATCCTGAGTCCTTTAGAAATTATTTTCTGTGACTCTTTTTAAATATTCTTACGATACAGAAGGATTTTCTTCTGACCCCATGCCCCCCTCTTCCCTTTAAGTAATTGAAGACTGCAATGAGATCTCCCTAGAGCTTTCTTTTCTCCAGACTAAACAACCCCAGCTCTCTCAACCTGTCTTCAGAGGAGAGCAGCTTTATCCCTCTGATCATCTTTGTGGTTTCTTCTGGACCCACTCCAATATGTCCATATCTTTTTTGTGCTGAGGACCCCACAGGCAAACAGTGGGATCTCATGAGAGTAGAGTAGAGGAATAGAATCATGTCATGATAAAAAATTGCCTTGTAAGCAATTGTTTGAAAAGTCTCTGAGCTCCCAGGAATGATCTTAAACACTATAGAAAATTTTGTGAGAACATCATTAAGCAGTAACTGGCAAAATTATGCTGGAAGATTAGACAAGAATATCTGTATTGCACAGGGCATAAAATATTTCCTGGAGAAAACACACTACACACTTATCATTCACGTTTCATACTACTTGAGAGTTGCTGAATGATTAAGGAATGTGAATCTTGTCATAAAGGCAGAATAATATATATTGCCATAAAAGTAATTCTGAATATTTATAAGTAATGAGAGCTTGTTTAATATTTCTTATTTATGCTTTAAAATTCTTTAGATAAAATTGGATTATATTTTAGGTTTTTTTTAAAGATCATTCCATGTAAATAGCAATGCAAAGGATTGAAAAAAAAATAATGTAGGACAACAGTATGGACACTAACTTATGTAGTTTTATGATAAAAGAGATCTAGTTACTTTTCCTTCTAGGTCACCTGTGTGCCTTATTTCATACAATGAGACTTCTAATTGAGAACAAAAGCAAGGTATGATAGTGAAATGCTGATATTTTCAAAAGTGAGTTGCGTCTTTCTGCCATGACCCAGCATATATTGCAGTTCCTTGTGCTATGAACAACCATTCAGGGATTTTCAAAACTTTGAAAACAAGGCTGATTTTTTTTGCTACAGATGGTAAAAATTGGTGTTTATAAATAGGTACTGGAGGATCAATTAATATGTACTCAGGAAACAAGAAATAGAGGTTTATAACACAAGGTCAATGTCTTTTGTTCCCCATTGATTTTTCTTTCTATTGATTCATACCATTGATAGTGCTTTCCTTGTAACCTGTTCTCAAGGTAGCCTACACTGTCAACATGAAAGTGCTTTTCTCTGTCCTTTTAAAAATACACTAGATACGTGGTCACATCTCACAAAAACTATGTTTCCACAGCAAGTTTGCACCAACTGTGATTGTTTTCAGGGGCATAAAGATTTGATAAGAAAACTGGCAATGATCAAAAGCTTTGATCAAAAACATCATTATCATTGCTTTAACAATATTCTACATTCTGCAAAATATCATAATTATATTAATATAATTTATAATTTTTGAAGAATATCCTCTTCAGCTTTCTCTAACTCTAAACCTGCCCTTTATGTGCATTTGAAAAAGATAATGGAGATTTGAGTTTGGTTGATCATAATTTTTTCAAACAATTATCTCACTGTAGAGCCAAATAAAACTGTGCAAAGAATCAGAGAATGGGTTGGGTTGAAGGGACCTGAATAATAATGCCTCACCACCCTCACAGGACAGAATTTCTTCCTGGTATGTAAACCAAGCCTTCTCTCTTTCAATCTGAAGCCATTTCCCCTTGTCCTGTCACTACCTGCTCAATGTGGAAGCGTTCAAGGCCCGGTGACTGAAATATCTTGTTTTCTCATAGTCATCTAGACTAAGTTTTAGGAAGTCCACATCAGACAAAAACATGAGTGTAAGACTTGGGCAGTAAGTTTTACTGCCATAATGTGTATACAGCATAAGGAGAAGCACGAGGCTTTTAAATACAACTAGAACTGCTCTGCCAAATCATAAAAAAAAGAGGTGAAGTACAGCCCAATGACCTTCATATTTGGAAAATGTAAACATTTCATCTTGCAAAAATATAAAGCTTTGTGAGAGATTTCTGATGGTTTTGATTTATCATTTTGCCATGACACACAGATATGACAGTTGTTGGAGGCAGGTAAACAACCTTAATCTTTTGAGGTGTCAGTAAAACTGACAGTATTTATAAGGAGTTGCATCCTTTTCTTGCACTCCAACTTTGATTAAAAATTCAAGGATATTTTCAAAGCTTCTAAACAAATCTCAGAGGAAGAATTTTACAAAATATCTCTGATTTTAAATTATTAATTTTTCATCACTTTCTTTTTTCAGTAAACCCACTAAGCCTGAAGTCATATGACATGCTTTTAACCATCTAAAAGCTAGGTTTCAAATTAACTATGTTTTCCCTCACACTGGCCATCACCGAGAGAAGGAATGCAACCCAACTAAAATAAGTATCTAAAATACACTGTAGATAACTATTCCACTCTCCATTTGTAATCATTTTACATTCAATATCACTGAATTTCGGGTGATTTTTTTCCCTGCATCTTCCAGAGAAGTCCCTGAAATATGTGTTTTTAAACTAGTAGTATTCATGGTGTGTCAATCCATTTCCAGTTAGTTATTACAGAAGTGTAATTTTTTTTTCTAAGAATAATTTAGTCATGACAAATAAATATGCCTTCACTGCTGTGAAGCTCTTGATACAGCTCTTGTTCTGCAGTTAGGAGGTCTAGAAGTTTTTGAGTTTAAAGGCCATGCTAACTTCTGTCAAACTTAGAAGCTTTCCAAGTTCTATACTGTTGCATGTTCATTTCTTTAATGTTACCAATGTCAGGTCCAAAAGTAATTATTGTTCTAAATAAGCAGAGTATAAATATTAAATGTTACTTCCATCAATAGTTGCAAAAAAATACAAATATACTTTTTTACGTTTTTCTAACTCCTCATTCTTTGAAGAATTTTCATCTTGGTCTGATTTGTATTTTCCAGTTGGATAAAGAGAACTGCAGGTAAGAGTCTTTCATTAGAGGCATGTCTGATTTAATTAATCTTTAATTATTGTGCAAAACAAATGGAAGGATAGCTTCGATCAGCAAATTCATTTGCCACATTTATCAACTAGCTGATCTTTATCACCCACCCAGATGACAGTAAATCAAATGCACACCCCTTTTCAATTCATGAAGCAAATGATTAAAGTGTCTGTAAGAGTCCCTATCCTAACTAAATCTAATTGTGTGTGAATAATTAGTTAAGTTGTGTGATGAATGTGCCATCATAGAATCTAGTCCATAATCAAATCATATTTTGAATCATACTTGCTTTAAAAGGAACACTCTTAACTCATGTCTTCAGGTATTTCTTTTTCTTCCTCCTTTACTGATAGATAAATATGTGTCCTATTAATTACATCATTTTGTCTTGCTTTCTCCTTCTCATTTTTTATCAGCTTCAGGGCTTACTTTCCCTTGACCTTTATAATTGAAACACATTCCAAACATATATATATATATATATATATATATATATATGTATATATATATATGTATCTTATTGAAAATCATCTTAAGCACAAGAAGTATTACTGTATTTCACTACAAACACTTTATAAGTCCAAACTGAATTTAAATATTTTCCATTGCACATCTTTGACGCTTAAGATCATTTTTACTTGACTAAGTATCTCCTCAACTCAAAATGAAGAAAATTAAATCCCAACTGTATTTGTTTATTGCAGAATATAAATGGTGCGTGTTCTCCTTCAGAACACATTTTTTGACATCTGCTATTCTTAAATATTTATGAACCCATTCTTTTTTCATATGGACTTCTATGATACCATATTTAAGGTTTCATGAGATTTTTGTTCATGGACAAAATTTCATTTAGTGGACTTAAATAAGGACTTCAAACCTCTAAGGATTTTTTTCATCAGTATGTAATTAAATAATGAGGAACTAACATGACAAATAAGCATTTAACCTTAACTGGTACCACAGTGTATTTAACCATTTTCGAGCATGCATATATAAAATGAGATCTTCTTCCCTACTTTTCCTCTTAAAAATAATTTAAGGGAGATTTCTGTTGATCTAACACAATAAAGAGAGAGCAAAAAATTTTGTAATTAGTTATATTTAGTTGGTCATCTAAAATCAAAGAACTAGCTTCAAGGGCCTTGAAATCACTGAAAAGTAAAAAACTTGAAGAGGAAAAATATATTTTATATGTTGGTTCTTTCTATGTACAGAGTTGGAAAAGAGACAATAGGATTCACATACATCCTTTAAAAATGTAAAATCTCAATGCACAATAGAGTCCTGGATTTGTTTTTTTATTTATGTTGTTATTATTACTGT
Organism: Dicaeum eximium; assembly: GCA_013396995.1. NCBI lineage: Eukaryota > Metazoa > Chordata > Aves > Passeriformes > Dicaeidae > Dicaeum > Dicaeum eximium. The sequence continues at coordinate 264,771 of VWZP01010966.1, read as the reverse complement.
TATTAATATTAATAATCTTCATCATCATCATTCAGTAGGGGTCATCTATTTGGAAGATGCCCTTGGTGAAAATGCAGTTTTATTAACTATCACTTTCAACCATGTTATGGTTGGTAATGATATGTTTGGGTGAAATGTGTGCTTATTTGAAACATCTTCTTTAGCTATCAGTGAAAATGCACCCATCAGATAACAGAATGTTAATCCTTCAAGAGCTTCAAGACCTTCAAGAGCTACATTGGTTTAAATCTTCTCCATAACTGGACTTCAGACATATTTCAGATGACTGGATGCCATCCACAGCCACCCTGCTGGGTCACTGATGATAGGCCTCACGTACATATGCACAAAAGTAGACAAAGAAATAATGAAAATGTCTTACTGTGTCCCTAGGGCAAATATAGCAACAAATGAAAATTTAAATATATATTCAACTGAATTAAAAAGATGCTTCATCAACTCAGATTAAGGAATTGTTTATTTCCTGCAATCTGGAATCACTGTAATACAATTTGATTTGTGTGTGACTGTGAATGTAAACACATTTCAAACTAAAGACTTTCAGATTTTCATTACTGAAGTATTTAATGGGACAGTTTTCCAGGCTTTTTTTAACAACTATGAAGTGATCTCATTAAATTATTAAGCAAGTGGTTTAATTATGCCAACTTTAACATCTAACTGGAGAGCAGATGTTTTATTGGAAAACATATTTCTTCATGAGAGCAATATCTAGCCACATAGTCACAGATTGAGGCCTAATGACAGTTTAAAGACAATTGGATGTCAAACACTTTAGTTACAGATTTATGCAGTTTTACAAATTATATGATTCCCTGTTTTGTGGGAGAGAAGTAGGAGGAGTCACTGTGATGTATATAGTCCTGGACAGGTCACGAGTTTTCCTGATCTCTCTTCTGCTCCCTGGGCTCTCTAGAGGTAGCAGAGAAGATCTTGGCTCCCATTTGCCTGCCACCAGAGTCTGTCAGGTACTCTGAGTACCCCTGATGCTCTGAATTTTCATTAACTGTAGCATTAGACAGGAAAAACCTTGTTTGTGAGTAGATCATTCAAATGATACTTTCTTTTTCTTACTTGCTGTTGCCATTTTTTGACACTCACAATCTGTTCCACACACATCTGGTCACATTTGCAGTTGTTAATGATCAAAACATTGTTTGAATTATTTCATTATTTATTTTATTGAACACACCAAAATTATTCTTTTGCTTGAGGCATCTGGCTGATCATGTTTTATCTGCTGCTATGAAAGCAAAGCTTGTACAACCTCTACTAGCAATGCCTAACTTGCTAATTACTACAGTATTGGTGGGTCTTCCTTTTGCAGGAAGGTAGCAGATAAACAGATAAATATACTTCCACCTGCCAAGACCCTATACAAAAGATACAAATGGATTAGTCATTTTTGTTTTCAAGCTTAACAAAACTGATATATATATACATGTCTGTTCTCAACAGAGGGTGAAAATGGAATTTATTTGTTGGCTTCTCAAAAATAAAATGAGATATTCAGGAAATATTGATGGATTTCATATGAACAGACAGGGAAAACGAAATAATTCTTATGAGGATCCCTTACAAATATTTTGAGAGAAACATTTTTAAAATGGTACACAAAATAACAACTGCTTTGCATGAACACCATCTGCATGTAGCAGAGATTTCTGACAACCTGCAAGAAAACTCCCATATTTCAATCATAATCTTTCCCTTAAGTTAGAGTATTTGAGGGAGAGTATGTGTGTGAGGTATCAGTTATTTTCAATATAATCTGGGTCACTGAGATCAAAATCTTTCTTTCTCTGAGGAGAAAGATTGTGTTTGCCTTCCCCACAACAGACAAAAGTTCAGACTTTCCTAACAGACAAAACAGTTATTCAATAAGGAGTTGGGTGCTTGGGTAAGCTTCAGTAATATTTACAATGATTCCCCTACAGAAAACCAGGAAATGGATCTCCACTATGGCCCCTTTCCTGAGTGTTGTGTTCAGGAAAAGGAGACCACCCACTTGCTCTTTAACCCTTGTCTGAATAAAAAAGAGGACCAGAGCTCAGCTGGAGAAGTATCTCGTTCAGATGCAGTCCTGACCCGTGCTGTTTCAATTACAAAATTTAATGTAGGGCTCTGTTGAACTGTAGCCGTTGCAGAAGTTCTTTTCTTTTCTCCTTTTTCTTGTTTTTTACTGATCATAGGAAAAGGTAATTTGCACCTTAAAGCATGTGTATGAGGACTGAATTCTAGATATATGGGAGAAATTATGAATTCCATGACAAACAAAAAATGAAAAAAATTATGTATGTTGCTGGAAGCAAAATTTTATCTGTGTGCCTTGGCATATAAAACAAATACAATTATAAGCTTACATTAGGCACTCAAAGGTTGTGATCTACCATGACATGTCCATACAGGCACTTTGCAGATACTGACACTATAGTTTTTGATTAGCAATCAGGTATCAGTCTCTGCCAGAAGATTGTTGCCCTACTGTGTTACTTTCATGTAATAACAGTGAGGTGAAACAGCCACTGTGAGTCAAACTCATGGAGCTATATCTGGGTTTCACTCATCCTGTTGCATTATTTCACAGAGCTGGATGGGAGTAGGAGGGTTGGATGAGTTAAATACCCCGATACAACAATTCAGTCTGTCTTCTACTTTGGAAATGGCTCTTCTCTGACTCAACTGGATCATGGTGAGAGAGCAGCCTCAAATCTACACCGCAGGAAAAGTAAGTCAATCTGTAAAAGGTTATGTGAACATATTCAAATTTCAAAGTGTTTAAAATGTTTTACACAGAATAAAATATTAGTTTCATATAATCATGTATATAACCTATATGACTGAAATAAAAAAAATTATCAGAAATTAACCAGAGGATTAAATGTGATTTCTTTTAGTGGAGAAATATGTTCAAATACTATTAAAGAATATGTTTGATACCTCTGCACCCACAGCTTCTGAACAAAAATATGTGGATTTCATAGATAACTGCTCTTAAGTGCAAAGTAGGCTTTCATGTGATGAGAACCACTTAAAAATAAGCAAGCTCTTTAAAGCAACTGGTGAGCTATAGATATTGAAAATGATTGTGTGAAACTTTATATACGGATATCTCTTTATTTGCAAATTACTGTGTTGGTACAATTAAAAAAAATATAGGCAGTAAATGACTGATGGTTCTATATCGTCCCTCTTCATTAGTTTTGCACAAATGTTGCAATCACACAAGGAGAGGCATAGAAAAATCATGCTTAGTGTATGCAAAACTGCCAGAAAAGATGCATTATTTTCTTCAGAGAGATCCTTCAGACTGACATTCTTAGCGTGGCTGCTCCCTCACTTCCACCTTCATCTTCATCAGGACTGGGGAAGAAAATAGCAAGAGCAAAAGCAAGAACACTCATAACTGAAGATAAGAAAGGTTCAATAAAAGAAAGACTGAGGAGAGAAAAAGCCAAACAAACATACAACTACAATTGCTCACCACCTCTGATGACAGATCAATTCCCAGACAAACTCTGAGCAACAACTGTCCTGGAAGATGGTTATTACGATGGTGTAGGACATCATACAATATGGAACCTGCCTTTGGTCAGTTCAGGTTAGTTGTCTCATCTCTTTTCTCTCCCATAATATTTCCCACACGAAGCCTAATTGCTGAAGGAGCAGGTAGAGCAGAGTTGAGTGAGAAAAAGGTTTGTCATTAAGCGCTGTTCAGGCATAGCCAAAACATTGGTGTGTTATCAACAGTGGTTTACTCACAAATCCAAAGTTATGGAGAAAGTTAACTGCATTCCAGGCAGAGCCACTACAGTCACAATATGTTTAAATGCCTTTTGTAAAAAACAGTTTTTGCATATTACCATCAGCAATCAAACCAGTGAAAAGTTGGTGGGGGGAGGGGGGGGTATGAGGTTGGGGTTTTTTTGTTTTGTTTTTTTCTATGAAAGAGAAGAAACAAGTGGTACATTCTACTAGCCAACACTAAGGCTCATTCTATTCAAATTGCCAGGATTGTTGATTCATCATAATAGCTCTGTCAAATTATATCAACCAAAATTGCTCTTGAAGACAGGTACAGTAACGAAGTGATGCTGATGAATAAATTATCTACTCTAGAAATAAATAATCAAATATGAAAAGCTTCTTGACATGCTCTTTGACAGTAAAGAAAATATTATGTGATGATTACACTCCAATTCAATAGAAGCAGAAAACCAATCTATAAAATATTTAACAAACCAATCTGAGTGAAACATGGCTAGTCTCACTGGTCTATGTGAAAACTGTATTACTGACTCTTCAAATTAATCAGAAATGCTTTGGTATGCTCTTTTAATCGGAAGGTCATTTTAAAGATGACAGGCAAGAGTTCCTTCTATTTGGCCAAATATTTGAACTTACTGCCTTGTTGTGTTTATATAAAACTGTGTGCATTGTCCTTGTGTAAGTACTTTTCTCTGTGACCTTTTCAAGCATATAGCAAATAAATCTTTCCTTAGCTTTAAAGTGGCTGTCATAACAACACCACAGGGCTCTAGGCATGCCAACTAACAATTTCAAAACAGTCTAATCAATTTCAAAACATTTTTTTCTTTGAAATGAATAGGTGTTGGTATTAAATGACTAATCAGCTTTAATAGTTACAGTTTTCGGTGTTTTCTCAGTTGCATCTCCATATAAGTTTAAAAATAAGAAAGTTGTACCAGTTGTAGGTTTTATTAAGATGGAATTAAAGTGAACTGTTGCATTAAGGAAAGGACTCATGCTGATACTGGAACATTTTCTGCAAGATTTGTTTTGTTGCTTTGGCTTTTTTCTCTTAAACTGATTAGGAATTATCTCATTGCAGTAAATTAAAGCAGGCTTCCCATCAGAGGAGGGCCTAGGTAAGGATGCAATCTCAGTTTGGAAGTCATTATCTTTAAAGGAAAGGTTCATACGATTTTTACTCCAGCCAGGATTTCCAACTCAACCCAGAATCTCAAATTCAGGCTGCATACTTTCCCTGTTCTCTCCCAAATGAGGTTTATGCTCAGGTTCAGGGGTCCTGGTGATGTGTTGTCTAGAACTGGGAGAGAATCAAGTTTGAAGCACTTAGACAAAGTGAGAGATCAAATAGAGGGAAAAAATATATCATAATGGTAATTTCTCTAAGCAAATTTAAATCTTAGAGATAAAATTGGTTTCTTCTGTGTCTTTGTAGAGCATTCACATCAGAGTCATGTTGTAGGACTGTCCCTTCAACATGTGATCATAAGAAATTTAACCCAAAAGTTGAGTCTTCCTCCTGACATAATTTTGATCAGAAAAGTCTGGGGTAATAGCTAACAATACGATACTATCCATACTGAGACAAGGATGGTATGATTAATTGATACTTTCTTCATGCATATGTGTGTGCATGTGTAACTGAATCAGTAATCCTAAAGTATGTATTTACAATTAACTCCTTGTTCTGAAAAAGAAAAAAAAAAGAAAGTCAAGAAAACCAGTTCTGTTGAATTCTATAATACTGATTGTCAATAATCTGACTTATTTATGGTGTGATTTTTGAGGCTGTCAGTTGTAGATCCAAGAGGTGGAGTTGATGATCCTTGTGGGTCCCTTCCCAACTCAGGATAGTCTATGATTATAATTCTGATCTAATTCAGGATGCAACATGGCTAACCCATGATCAGTACCATGTGTCTAAGTGATAAAATAAAATAGAACCAACCAACTCTTCTGATAGTCCTTGGTGTCAGCCTTGAAAGACCTGGTATGAGGAATTCTGCCTGACATACATTAGGTACAGACCAGTCAAAGAAACCACAGTGAGATACTCGAAATCCAAAGAGATTAGTTTAGCTTCATGAAAGCAGTTGCAAAAAATGCTGTACATAAAAAAGGTATGCATTGCAAGCACTTATTTACACCATAACATAAATTCTGTGATGCATCATTAGTTACTAAACAGAATATGCATAAAGAACTTAAATATTAGTCCACTCTGGTCAGAACATTATTGGGTAAAAGCTAAAGCTTGTTGTCATGTACCAGGACACTGTGAGGGCTGGTGTCTCTCATGAGCCACATACCTGGGGAGAAGGGACATCCCCACAGGAAGTCAGGACAAGGCTCCATGGCCAATCCCACTGCCAAAAGCCAAAGCCAGTGGGAAGAACCCTGGCTGGGAGTCCCTGCTCTGCCTGCTCCCAGCCAGGACACAAAGCAGTCCAGGAGGCAGCTGGGGAAATTTGACATCTCCATGGGGATGGAGATGGGCCAAGGATTGGTCCAGGATTGTCCTGTTGGGGCATCACTGGGACAGGGACTGAGAGCTCCAGAGGGGAGGAAAAGAGGTCCTGGGCCAAGGGCATGAGACAGTGCAGGAGGCTCCTAAGTGCCACTTTCTTTGGTGGTGATTAAGACAAATTTCAGTCTTGATCCTACCCACATCATTAATCCTAAACTTGTAAACATGATGAGTCTTTCACTGTAAAATAAGTAGATTAATAAAAACTAGGGAACCAGTTAGGATAAGGAAATTTATCAGAGGTGATTTAGCTGAAATTGGGGCACCTATGTTTTGTCCTGAAAAAGGTGTCAGGGGAGCTCTGGAGCATCTTGTATTCCCAGGATCTCAGAACACAAGCTCAAAATTTACTATCAGAAATTCTTATGTAGTCTTCAAGCTTCTAGCTATATCACTCAACATAAATGGGGGGGATTTAATTTAGCCAGAAGAGATTCAGCTGGAATAGCCAAACTACTATAGTTCTAATAATGTCCTAAGTCCGGGTCATCAACCTGCCAAAGAATGAAAATTAATTCCATATGTAAGACGTTTTATCAAAAATTATGTGGTTTAGGTTGTTTTAAATTGAGCAAAATGTCCTTAGCAGTTTGTAAACCAATTCTTCTTTCCTTGATGGAATTTTGTGATGTTGAGCATTAACTGAAGATCCCTTTTGTGGACAATAGGTGCATTGTCTAGTGCATTGTTCCTTCTGCAGATAGCACATTTGCATTTAATTTACAAAAGCAAAATGTTCCTAATCTGCTTTTACAGATTTGATTATAGGAGTAGAATATCAGAGGTAATTTTTTATCTTTTCTTCATGAGTAGAACAGTATGATTCTGAATTTACTCTATGGAAATGTAATGTGGACCTGGTTTTCTATCGAAACAGTTTGCATACTCCTGGAATGGAGCTAATCCTGAAAAAAAAAAAATAGTGGAGCAAATGTAGATCTCCAAACCACCTTCATTATATTTTGACCTATGTTTACTATATTGGGATTTTCTAACATGGAGAAAAACATATTTACTTTCATTGTTTTGATTAGTGTTAATTCAAATATGCTGAGTTAAATGGCTTTATTATGCTTTCAGTATCACAAGCAAAAATGAGGCTGTTAGGAATAGATTTCCAGCAAGCTGGGTATTATTTAGCAATGAATGGTTCAAAGCTAGTTACTCATCTTTCTGTAATTTGTAGCACCTGGTAGTGATCTGACTTTAGACTTCATCACCTACTTTTTCCACATCATTAACCACAACCAGAAGTCACAGTTTCTCAGCAATTTAACCAATGCTCAGAAACATGACAACAGACATTATTTTTTAAACATGTATTACTTTTAAATACTTTGGCTATATTTAATGCCTTCTGTTTTTAAAAGAATTCAATAAACCTCTCTGCAGATTACTGTGGAGGGGAAGAAACACTAGAGCATCACTTTGCATCCAAAAAGATCAAATTCGTTTTGCAAATGAACTTTGAAATATTGAGATTTGAAATGTACAATGGTAGAGTTCAAACTCAATAACATTAGGATAGAAAGCTGTGTGGTATGATCCATAGATTTTACAGTCCAGATGGCATAGAATAATTCTGTACTGTGATAAGGAGGGAACAAAACTTCATAGAGTCCAAATCAGCCTAACAGAAAGAAAAAAAATCTCCCAGAGACAAAAAGGAGCCTCACATCTTACGTTAGTCATACTCCACATGAACCAGTAGTTTTTGAGAAAACATTTCTCTATGTGATGTAGAAATTTGTTGTCCACTTCTCAGCTCCCAGTGCTTAAAAATCATTCCTTCCTAAACTTCAGCTTATGGAAGATCCTTAGTTAAAGTGGTAAAGGAATATGGAAATAATGAGATTTTCTATACCATACTTTAACATCTTCCCATCTGTAAAGTAAAATAGTCTTCAATGTAAAAAATACAGTGAAGAATTTGTATTATAATCACAATTTGGTAGAACAGTTAAACAAGAATCTGTAATCAAATTTCTTTGAACCTGTTTGAATACATTACAGTACCCTGAAAATCCTAGTGAGAAAGATGGAAGAATGCCTTTTTCTGGCTAAAAGATGATAAATCAGTTAGATAACTGGGACTCTTACATACACTTCTATTTCTCAGCTCTTCATTCTTCAAAACTGTACAAAATCCCCACCTTTTGGACTTTTTTTTCCTTTATGTGTAAAGCTATTTGTTATTTTAATAATTTTTAATACCCTCCAATCTCAGTACCAGTCAAAACCAGAAAAGGCTGGTACTATTAACCTGAGCCAAACACAGGAAAATCTTTAGGCAATATTCTGTGAAATTTTCTGTTTTCTCCAAAGGCCAAGGATTTAAACTCTCACAGTGTTTAAACTGGTGTTCACTGGAAAAAAAAATATTGGCTGTTGCAGGTACCAGGATATTGAGGGAGCTAACAGGCTGTGCAGCCTCTTCCTTCAAGTCCTAGGAGTTTGTCTGTGTTCAAACTCAACTCTGATTTTGCTCACTTGTATACCATGAGATCAAACTGCTGTGAAAATATAAGCGATGAGAATTTGAAGAGGGAGTCTTGCCTATGGCCTCTTTCCTCTTTTCTTGAAAGCTGTATTAAACTCAGGCCTGTGACCTATGTCTGTGTGAGAGTTTTGTGGCAGCTCTGCCTGTACCTGGAGCTGCACCCCGCTGTCCCTGACCTGGCCTCACTGACTTGGCTTCCTGGCCCTGTGTCAGACCTGGATTGTCTCCAAGGACGTGGCTGGCAGTCACAGGTCTGTCGGCTGACCCTGGTCACTGCCACCAATCATCTTCTCTTCTCGCGTGTGTGCTCTGTGATGGTGTCACCGTGCCGGAGCTGCTCCCTGCCTGCCTGCTGCAAAGCCAGCCCCTGGCTCCCTTCTCCCTGCAAATCAGCACAGGCTTGCTGCTACCTGCCAGTGAAAAGCTCATCTGATGGATTAACGGTGTTGGAGAACACTGAATTTATTTTAAAAGTGGGTATGAAATTATACTTTCCTTTTCTTTTTGACCTTGGGACTGACACAAAGATGACCTGTAATGCACACTGAAAGTTCCTATATGTCAAAATAGCTTCCCAGATTCTCCTACAGTCCTGTGACTTCTTTGTTACATCATGTCTTAGTATATAACTCCTTTTCTATTTTGTTCATTTGGAAGTAAAATAAGTAGTGCTTCATATATACCATGCTTGCCTAACTTTTGGGAATACATATTTAATCTTGCTTGAGACACCAAACATAGGAGGACCTTGGGAGCCAGGGATAGATTTAAATCAGTATTTTAATTCTATAACATGTATTTATTCCCATTCCTATTTACAGGTCATCTGAAAATTGCTAAAACTCCATATTTTTCTCAATCAGAAAAAAAAAAATCCCTCAGTAAATCCCTTAGTATATGACTGGATTTTTTTCAACAGATATATTATTTCAGACATGGAAAAGTTCCAGCTAAAATTCAGCTAAAATTGAAGAGCATAAGGAAAGAACTACACAGGAGAGTCTTGGCTGCAAACCCATCTGATGATCCCAGGATATCTCTTTCACAGGTTCTCTTTTATATTTCAGCTTTGTGCCTAATTCATCAGTAATCCCTTTTTTCAGTATTTCATCTTGCTGGCAATTTATGTGTATATAAAACTAGACATGTATTTGGCCACTATAAGACTGAACTCAGAATTAAATAACTTTCCCTCATGCAGGGTATAAAAACACTTGGCTAATCCAGTTTATGTTTCTTTACTCACATAAAGAAGCACAGCTCTAAAGAAGAGACTAAATGAGACTTATATTTGCCAAACTGTTACCTACCACTTCAGGGAAGTGAAACTTTGTCTTTCCTTACATGAAATTACCCAAAATCTTATAGCCTATTCCCTATTTCTAATGCCTTCTTTTGCCCTGTGTCTTGTCCTTTTTAAGGTTTTTATTTTATTTGGGAAGGAAGGGGGAAAAGAAGTATTTGGTTTTGGTTTTTGGTTTTTTTTCAGTGAAGAATATGATGACTTAAAATGTGTGTGTCAGGTTAAGTGTTTAGAACAAAACAACACCGTAATTTAGAGTAGCAAGCAAATTAGCTGAAATAATTAAGAGTTACATATAATTTTAGCATGCCATAGATTTTTGCTGACCTGAATGTTCATCCAAAAGTTAAGACATTAGTTAAACTTGCTTTTCTTTGACTTCAGAATTGCTACAGAAATGTAGGCTGAAAACTGAGCAAATTTAACTTTTTGCAGAGATCAGGAAGATGAAGCAAATCTAACATTTAGTGTTGAACCTAAAAAGCAGGAATATTCATCCAGACCTGCCTGATAGGAGTCCTCTTTTGTTGAACTTGATGTAGTTCTATGGAATTCAGATCACACACAAACCTCCCAGTGTCTTGGCCTTTAGAGACATCACATTTCCACTAGTGTATTAAACCAGGCAGTAATATTTGCAGCTATGGCTTGTTTTCCTGGGGTTTTGTTGCTTATTTTATCTATACTTCCTCTGATTTCTGTGACTTTTGGGCTGTTATTTTCATTCTTTTGTGGTATTATTTTGACAAAGTTTCCATATCCTGGGAATGTATCCTGTGAACAATTTTCATTATGTTATGCAAGAAATGGCCAGAGTTTTGTATCACTTGAATGGTAAATTTATTAGAAATTGACCAAAATAAATGTGCAAGTTTTCATATATACTGTATCTCATTCCTCTTGTTGAGAGAGAGGAAAGTCTTTGTTTTAGGAGAAAAAAGAACAACATTGTGTAAAGTACCTGTTCATTTGTGTCTCTGTTTGTTGCCAGTGCATAAGCCTCTGACACCTCTTAATTAGAAGTGTATACACCTGGATATAGTTAATATTAATTTACCATCAAAATATGAAAATATTGATTTCCTTAAAGCCCCATACTTACAAAAATGGTAAGAATGAAGTGGTGACCAAGTACCTTCCATGACTGTACATATCAGTGCTAGCCATGCATCAGCTCTGTAATCGTGTGATAGTTAAACATTAGTATGAAGGGCAATTAATTAATTTCATCATTTTAGTTTTAAATTTTCTGATTTTTCAGTCTTAACTCTCCCCTCACATTAAACTCAAATGTGACAACATGTGTATGTGTCATGTGGTGACATATGCACATAACAAATACATACACATTCATGTATGCACATATCCATATACAGATATTTCACATTTGTAACAGACCTCTTTCCCAGGTCACTCAGAGTCTTTTTAAGACTCTTCAAGCTGTGATCCATGTTCAGTCTTCTTATGAGGAAAAATTACTCATGTATTTTTCACCATACTGTATCTTTTAGCTCTTGAGGCTTATTATCTTTCCATAAAACTCTTCTACATGCCTCAAAATTTCTTTGAAGATGGAAATAGAGCAAGTATCTAGAATGTTTAATTGCTTTTCAGCTTCAGAATGACCATAGAAAGAGATTTTTAATGGTATTAATTTGGATCCTCCTTCTTCCTACATAGGAAGCAATTAATGAACCTGTTATTCATCTCTTGGTTTGCTTTCAGAGGTAATTTATTGATTTTTGAAAACACATTCTGAACAGAGATGTAGTACAGTTAAAATATTGATGAGAGATGGAGATCAGATCATCTGTCAGTTACTGTAACAAAAATGTTTATAATAAGTAAGCAGTGATTAAAGAAAATTGCCATTGATGTATTTTAGTTTTGGGTTTTTTTCCTTGTTTCTGTTTTACATCATGTTATATAAAAAACTTTCAAAATTCTAAATGCTGAAGTGTTAATGCCTTCATATCCTGCCCACAGGAGTGTTTTTAGCATGGTTTCAACTATGTTCATTTGCAGTGAGTTGTTGGGTATTGTAAGATATGTAGTGTAAGACTATTTATTAAATAATGACATTTATATTGAATTTTTAGAATAGAATTTCACTGACTGCGATTGTTCTCAAAATGTGCATGACCATTCTTGGAAAAAAAAAACAGATGACAGTTGCATTTTAGAGTTTATTTTGCTTTGGTTGTGATTTTTCCTTGTTTATGGTCTTTAATGAGATTTACATGGCCCCTGACAGAATATAGGCCAAAAATAGTTAAATTTATGGTTAATAGGCAATATAGTTTCATTTATATTATGCACAGAAAATATTAATGAGGAATGAACTACAAATTATTCCTTTATTTTTTAGAAAAATAGTAAGATATTGTAACATATCCAGTGCAGATATTGTCTATGCTCCTTATGGCGTTCTTTAGGTGGGTGTACTGTGCTTAGTAAATGATTTTAAATATTTTTAATATTTTTAAATTATGACCTAGTGAATATTGTTGCTAAAAAATTGGAGGGAGCCTAGCAAGTTTTGGATGATACAAGTATTTTCAAGAAAGCCAATACATTTTTCTTTAATTAATTTTCTCATTTACATCTTTAGAAGAGCTAAATACACCAGAATAATACTTAGAGATTATTTAGAAAGTATCTGGTCCATAAAAATGGTAGACAGTTTATTCAGAAATTTCCACTGGAGTCATCCTTAAGGAGATAATTTATTAAAATATTATTGTTTTCTATTCAGTTTTTATTCTGTGTACCATGGGGAAAACTTAACTTGTTGTAAATGAGAGAGTTTTTTTCAGTTTTTAACTCATCAGTGATCATGTCTGCTATGCTGGAAATTTGAGTTGTGTAACAATTTAGGCATGAATGGAATATTTATAATTAAACAAGCACATAAAAAAGAATAAATAATTAAATACTCTAAGCTTGATAAGAGAGAAAGTATTCTAAAATACAAAGTTAAAACACCTTTATTGATTAAAATTTTAGATATTTTCCTCAACACCTATTGAATAAAATATTTGATTAATCATTTTCTTAAAGTAGGAAATTTGTTATATATTTGAATAACTTCATACCCCTCTTTTTTGTCTTTTATTTTTCCTTGTACTAATTGCATGAATATGGGTTTACTGCAAATTAAATTATTTTACCAGAACAAGTTAACACATTCTTGTTAGGTAAAACAGAACATTAGATTTATTGCATAAGTAAAGGCAACAAGTAAAAGGCACTCTTGAAAATATTTCAAGAGAAATGCTTTCTTTCTCCATCTTCTTTTATTTAAGTCATTATTATTTTTTATTTTTAATTTTAAGTATCTGATGTTTCCAAATTAATTTTTAAAGGAAAGTGAAGGCTGAAAAATAGGACTCATAACTCATTTTGTCAAGCTGATAAAAAATATACTTATAAATGAATGAAAAGAAACAGCAATAAATTATTACTTTTTTGATTGATGGATTACATTATGTTGTTCAGATACAGTAGGGTATAAAATAAATCTTACTTTAATAACTGGTCTGTTGAATATTATTATAAATTTTCTAATTATATATACATGGCTCTTACTACCAGAAGTGTGATTAACTCTTAACGTACTGAGAAAATATGTTATCTCTGTATACTTTGAGATCTTCTAAAATGCAACACATGATTAACTAAACATTTTGACAAATTAAAATTCTTGTTTATACTGTAATTTTTATAGCAATCAATAAGGAGTGTTAAAATGCAACCACCTGCTACTTTGCATACAGTTATCTTCAAAATGACAAGGTCAAAATTCAGTTAAAATCTTCACTGAAATGTTATTTTATATATTGCTGCTCCGTGGCTCAGTAAGAAGATGCATTTAATTTTTTTTTCAATGGTTCCTAAGTTTAAAATTCATCACCAGAGAAGCTTAAAAAAAATACTTGAAATCATCACCCTTATTTTATTATTGAGCTCACAAAATTTATTGATGTTGCACTATTTTGGTGCAAAGCTGAAGATCTATTGAGTTTTACACCTGGACGTAACGTGACAGCTCTGGTTGTGTACCATCAAGTCGTTTTTACCATAAAACCTAAGAGCAAGATTCTAACTCCAGCATTATACTAACACAGATAACTATGCACTTTAGTGTCACTAACAACTCAGATCACTCATTTCATATTAAGTTAGGCTGAATTTGAAATCAGAGCTGGGAACTTTTTTTTCCCATTTTAAGATATGTATTTTTTTTTTAATTACACTTATTAAAAGCCTTGTTATAATAATGGTTAATCAAATTTCTCTGATAAATATAATTAATGCCTTATTAAATAATTATTTTAAAGCAAAATTCAACAAATAATTTCTACTATTAGAAATGTTTTTTTCTTGCTTACAAAAGGAATTTGTCCATCTCTTTGCTCTTGGCTTCTTACAGTATTGATTGTAAAAATTTTGCAGTTGTCAAAAAAAAGAGTTGGTTTGAGTTTTGGTTCGTAACATAAACATGTTATGATTTCTGTGCCTCAGCAAGATAACTGATGTGAGACATTTGGAAAACAGACAGAACTAAAATATTTTAGAAAGCAGGGAAAAAAGTGGGATTTCTTGCAAACATAGTTCCAAAAAGAAATATTAAAAAGAATATTTTATACTTTCTTTTTTTTTTTTCTTCTAGTGGTCTTCTTTTTTTTAGAAAACATTAATTATCTTAAGATTCTACCTTGTGGAACAGTGATAAAATAGAGTCGCCTCAGTAGGTTGTGTTTCCATACTTGGGCATGATCATAAATGATAATACTGAGTTATACATAGTTTGTGGAGTCTTATAGACAGATATATCTGACACTTAAGTTCCTTCTCTCCCTGAATTTAAAAAACATAGATTGTAATCCTGAAAAGCCTTTTGATAAATTTGAAAATTTTGGCATTTTTTTCCCATGGCCTTGACAGAACTTTGTGAAACATGATGGCACAGCAGTGATGAGATCTCAGATTAATGCCCTACCTGTCTGCCAGGAACACCAGGGTTTTAAGCTAAACACAGGTGAGAGCTGTATGGCACATGCCCTTTTCTGCATGCACTTCTGATTGACAAGTGAAAAACAACCTGTACAACCCTGATACAAAAAGAAGAATATCATTTGAAGACAAAAGGTGTTATGACAATGATTCTGTTAATAGCTTTTATAGTACTTTCTCTAATTCTTTAATACAGTTTATATGGTAAATAGAGTTTATTAGCTCCCATAAAAAAGGTAAATATTTGAAAGAGAAGATTGTAGAGCTACAATGAGATCGAGACAGGCAGCAGAAGTGACAGAGGAGAGTGGTGGGAAAGGGGGAGATTTGATGGAAGGTTTTGAGAAAGTGTGAAACAGGAAAAGTCTGCAAAGAGATGTGCAGAAAAGGCAATAGGAAAAGAGAGTATGCATGAAGGTGATGGATGAGAGAAAAGAAATTTGAGTGAGAGAGATTGGTTAAAGACAAAATTTTTAAAAATCTGCACTTCTGTCACAACAACCCCGTGCAGCATTGCAGGCCTGGGGAGGAGTGGCTGGAAAGCAGCCCAGCAGAAGAGTCCATGGAGGTGCTGGTCAACAGCAGCAGAGCACAAGTCAGTGTGTGTGCCCAGGTGGCCAAGAAGGCCAATGCTGGCCACTGCTCTATCAGCAATAGCATGGCCAGCAGGACCAAGGAAGTCATTGTCCCCTCATTGATGAGGCCTCACTTCAAATCCTGTGTTCAGTTTTGGACTCCTCACTATAAAAAAAGATATTGAGGTGCTGGAGCATGTCCAGAAGCTGGTGAAGGGTCTGGAGCACAAGTCTGATGAGGAGCAGCTGAGGGAACTGGAGGTGTTTAGCCTGAGGAAAAGGAGGCTCAGGAGAGACCTTATCATCCCCTGCAATTCCCTGGAAGGAGGTTGTAGCCAGGTGGGGGTTGGTCTCTTCTCCCAGGCAACTGTCGACAGGACAAGAGGACATGGCCTCAAACTGTGCCAGGTGAGCTTTATATTGGACATCAGGAAGAATTTTTTTCACTGAAAGGGTGTTTGAGTATTGGAACAGACTGCCCAAGGAGGTGGTGGTGTCACCGTCCCTGGAGGTGTTCAGGAAATGACTGGGCATGTCACTTGGTGCCATGGTCACATTGACAAGGTGGTAGTCAGTCCAAGGTTGGACTCGATGACCTTGGAGGCCTTTTCCAACCTTAATGATTCTGGGACTCTGGGATTTTCTGAGATTCTTTCTTTAGTCACTAATCTCTTGTCATTTCCTATGAAAGGTTCTGTTTTTCCTTCTAAAATTTGTCACTTCATTAATATAGCAGGAAGGTAAGGAATGATTAGAGAGCATGTGTTAGTTCTTTTCAAATGCAACAAGAAATAAATTTAATAGAATTGCTAACAGCATTTTTATAGCTTGCTTTCTCTCCTTCAATCCTCTGTCTACCCCCCCACCCCTTTT
>VWZP01010966.1:185660-248160 GCA_013396995.1 Dicaeum eximium | reverse complement strand
TTTTTTTTTTTTTACAGTAATTGCTGTCTGAGCCTCAAAGGCTAAAAATCGTTTTTCATCTCATGCATGAAGAATTTTAGTCTGATTGATGACAGCTATGGAACCTTTCCTTAGTCACTAAGCTGCACTAATTTGCAAGCTAAAACAATATTAGCAAATTGTTAATGATCCATGAAACTGCAGCAGCAGCCTTAAATGTTATGCTCAGAACTTTCTTACAACTAAAGCAGCTTACCTAAATTCCCACAATGGACACAAAATGAGATGACATTTACAAAACAACAACAGTAGCAACCAAAATAATAATTGTGAAAGTGACAGGCTTGGCTAATGTAGTACATTAGTGTGAATAATTTGTATTGAGGGCATGTGAACAATTAACATTAAAACCCAGACCTAGTTTGTAGCAGTTTGGATTTAATTTTCACATTGAGCTAAAGCTGGTGCACACATTTCCTGTCTGCACTTAATGGCTGCAATTTTCCTCTATTTCTATCACTGTGTGGCTGGCTTTTAAAATGAACTGGAAATCTTAAAAAAGAAAACCGAGTTAATTTTGAAAATAACCTGTGAGTATCACTTTGCATATTGAAAGATGAGGATTTTTTTTTTCCGTAATTGGAGCCCCAAATGCTGTTTGATGATTTATTTTTGAAGCGTTTTGAGAAATTCTGTTGACTGAGCAATATTCAAGCTGTTTCATGTTATTAGAGCAGTAGGCTAGTTCCCAGTCAACATGTCAGTGTACAAGAAAACATACATTATTTTCAACTGTGTATTGCCATCAACAAAAAGAGACCAATAAAGCAATATGGCCTTGTTTAGCACCTGTGTGACACACAATAGCTAGCAGAAAGAGTTCAAACAAAAGCACTGCTCCTTCCCAGGTCACATGAAGTTTGTGTGTGCATGTGCATGTGTGTAAAGTGATTTATAAAGCATATTATTAGTGTGTCTCATATGTAAAAATTTAAACATTATCTCAAAAAAATCAATGTGGTGCAATGTCAAACCATTCTGAAACACAGGAAAATAAATTTATCTAATACATAAAAAAAGAAAATAAGCTATTATAGAGGAAGAAAAACACATATAAATCTGGATATCTTCAAATAATTAAGAATTAATGTTCAGCAGGGAGACTCTCATATTTGTAACTTCATAATCTGTTAATCAGAGCCAATTTATGTAATTTAGTCTTATCCTTTCTACAATAGTGGAATAAAGACTTAACAATACTTTTCAAACACCATGCATTATTTTGTGTCAATTATGTTGTATTTTATTTTAGGAAGTAACAGAATATTAATTATTCTCTCTCAGGAAATAAAAAAAAGTGCTTCCTAAACTTCCTGTCTCCTGAACACATATATACAGAGATTGTACCATTCCAGAAGGCATAGAAACCCAAACAGAAACAGGATGAAGCTGGGTGAGCAGAGGACACTAAAGGCTGATGGAATGCTACATGTTCATCTAGATCATCCTTTGTACTGCAATTGTTTTTAGTTGGTGGAACAAATATTTCCAAGTAACAAATAACTTAACCTTTTTTGCTCATTTTCAGTTTCAGTCAAGGATTACCGGTCACAGGCTCTTGACATGGACCTTGAAAAGTAGTTGTGAATAAGAACTGGGACTGCTACACAAAGAGCATTAAATTATGAAACATTTTATGATCATGGACAGACATCATAAGGAAATACAGCAG
Organism: Dicaeum eximium; assembly: GCA_013396995.1. NCBI lineage: Eukaryota > Metazoa > Chordata > Aves > Passeriformes > Dicaeidae > Dicaeum > Dicaeum eximium. Next base: position 246,449 of record VWZP01010966.1, on the reverse strand, counting down.
CAGATTTTTTTTTAAATGTTGGGGCTTTTTTTAATATATTATGATTGGTTGAATATTATACCATCACCACCACATTTTGATCAACAAGTTACAAGATGTCTTGTGGGCCCAGTGACTCATCACAAAATGTATTCTGAATTTTTTCCCTAAATTAAAATGCCATTATGTTAACATAAAAGCAAAACAAAATTGTAACAGTAGAATTATTCAAAAATTGCAAAGATGATATAACTGTGAGAAACTTAAAAAAATTCTCTAAGTAATTTTTTGTTTTCTACTTTCTGCTTTCATTGAAAAGGGAGAAGAAAAAGAAAAAAAATTTGTTTTAAATTAACGTTCTCTTTCCCACATTGAGAAGATAAGAACATAATAAGATAGTTTTTACCTAAATAATTATATGAATTTTCAGCATACACTATGACCTCTGTATGTCATTTACTCAGGCAATACTTTCCATAAGTAAACCAAAGAATTTATTCTCAAAGTTTACAACATACAAACATACAGTAAAACCAGAAATGCAGTGCTGCTCATAAATACCCTTCAGTAAGTTTAACAGTGCATTTGGCAGCAAATAACATTTGGAAGCTAATCTCCAAGTCCTTTTTAAAGGCCAGTTTCCTTAGAACTGAATTAATGCTTCTCTCAGCATTTGTAAACAGTTTTAACAGAAGCTCCTCCAAAAGTCAACATGCCCCTAAAAATCTTGAACTTGCTATTATATCAGGTAATGTCTTGATTCTTCTGTTTTCTCTAGATGCATTTTTTTTCTAAACAAAATATAATAAAACCTTTATAAGTATCTTTAAAACCTTACAGTGGTTGTAATGTTTGATCGAGCCTTGCACATTTTATGAAAATTTGAGAAAATTTTATTTTTATTTGCAAGGTCATAGGGTTTCATCAAATGTCTTTCCTGGCTTCTAGACTGGTTTGAACTTTTCAACAAAGTCTGGGAGAACATTTATGGAGACTCATCCATCAATTGTTCAAAAACTTGATATTTAAAAGAAACTCAGGAAAAAAAAAGGTGGAGAAAGTTTTGTTTTTATATCAGTATGTATAAAAGTTTCTTCACAGTTCCACTAGGGCTGTAATTCCCTGATTTAGCAATGTACTATTTGTGATAGTGATCTTTCATTGTGACTAATATGCTGCTTACCAAAGTGCTGCAATATCATCAGTCACTTTGTAGTTTCCAAAGACGAAAAAAAATTAGAAAACTTTCTTTAAATCATAACTCTGTGGAAGTATGAAGTTGGTGAGTTTGCTTTATAAAGACTTCTGAAAGCATTTTTTAATTGTTACTCTACACCACTGGGGATGAAAGCCCCTTGAGTTTTATTTTGTGTTGTATATTCAGGAAAAATAAGTAAGTCAAGTCAGAGTTAAGTGAAAAATTTGATTTTTTTGGAAGCGCATGAAAAAATTAGAATGAGTTCCCTAATCAAGTTTAGCCAAAACCCAAACACTTCAAGATTACTTTTGAGTGTGCTGTTCATATTATCTATCCATGGAGCTATCAGTTTCATGAGCATCAAACATTCCTGAGGTTCATTCAGAATGTTTGAAAGATGATATCATCTGATCCATTGAGTTAAACTTCTCTGGCTAAATTATTCCTCTAAGTTCAAATTGGCCCTGAGACACATTTTAGAAATTTCACTGAGATTCATTCTGGAATGGCGTAAATTTCTCTGTAGACATGTCCAGATGCATTTGATTTACTTGGCAAAGTTTTGGTAACAGGGATGCTGCAGAGGTGGCCTCTGTGATAGGAGGTCTTGGGCTGCCCTGTGCTGGACAGAGATGGCTCCAGGAAGTCCAAAGTGTTGGAGATGTTGGCGATGTTTGTAGAGGGGTGTATCTCATTGTAGGAAACCTATGCCAGAGCATGTGAAAACTGTGATGAGGAATGAATGATGGAGGTGAAGTGTTATAAACTGACTGCAACCCCCCTTCCTCATCCCCCTGTGCTGCTTAGAATGGGAAGAAGAAAAAAAGCCATGAAAAAAGTTAAACCTAGAAAGAAGTGGAAGGGGGAGGAGAGGTACTTTTAGTTTTTTGTTTGTTTGTCATCACCCTATTCTACTTTTAATTGACAAAAAGTTAAATTACTCTTTGCAAGTTGAATCTGTTTTGACTTCTATGGTAAGTGGTAAGCACCCGGGTTTTAAGGCAGCAGAGTTGTTGGGTTTTTCCCTCTACCTTTTTATTTGACCAAGATTACAATGTGTTACATGAGCTAAATAAATACATAGCCACATCATACAAAAGAAGCTCCGGTGAGACCCCTCTTGGAGTGCTGCATTGAGCTCTGGGGTCCCCAGCACAGGAAGGACATCACCTTCTTGGACCAGGTTCAGAGGAGGGTCAGCAAGATGACTAGAGGGATAGAGAACCTCTCCTCTGAGGAAAGCCTAAAAGAATTTGGATTGTTCAGCCTGGAAAAAAGGCAGCTTCAGGGTGACCTAATTATGACCTTCCAGTACCAGAAAGGGACCTACAAGAAAGATGGAGCAGAACTTTGTACAAGACCATGTAGTGACAGGACAAGGGGGTGGGTGAGAGTGTGGGGGTGATGAGGCACTGGAACAGGTTGCCCAGAGAAGCTGTGGATGCCCCATCCCTGGAAGTAGAAGGCCAGGTTGGAGCTCTGAGCAACCTGGTCTAGTGGAAGACGCCCTTGCCAATGACAAGGGAGTTGAAATTAGATTATATTTAAGATCCCTTCTAACCTGGGCCATTCTCTGATTCTTTGATAAGAAGATGCCAAAAATGATTAAATAATACTAAATATCTCATGCAAATGAACAAGAGTCATACATAAATAAATAATTTGATGAATTAAATACATTATTTTGTTACTGTATAAAAAGTTAACTGCGTTAAGCAGCTGGTAAGATAAACCAGCAACGGTGAAGCTGATACACCCTCCAAACTGTGCATTAATTTGTCATTTTAATAGAGATACTGTTCAGACTGAATCAGACAGAAAGTAAAAAATATTTCTGTTCTGTGAGCAGACTTCCTGGTTTAAACATTTGGATGACAGGAGACAACTTGTGGGGTGGATATAAGTAAATTGAGAAATTGATTTTTTCTGACTCTAAATAACTGCTGGAGTCAGACTGGGACACAAGTTAAAAGACTAGGAAAGCAAGGTACAGAGAGGCAAAGAGATCAAGCAGGAGACTACATAAAGAGAAATGCAGATATTGTAATTACAAAAAAGAAAACATGCAGTCTGTGTAAATAATTCTTTAAGCTGATGTGATAATGTATTTTATTCTTGCATCCTTCAATATCTTAGGCTTTCCATTATAAAATCTATTTTGCGGTATTGTCCATTGCCGTCAGCAAAGTCAGTCATAATTCTTCAAAGTGATCCAAGCCAGGGTGCATATTTAACAACTCTTTTGATTTCTAAATGTTATATCCTAATTAGTTCAACATGTAGGATTACTCTGAAGCAATTCAAATTAAGAAACAAGAATAGACACGTCAAAAAGAGCATTTAAACCCACGAAAGCTGTCTAGACGTAGTCTGATGAATCAAACACTGCCTTTGTCACACTGAGCTCTTAAAGGCTGGATTAATCTAGTCATCTTAATTTTAGGCTGTGAATATATGTCAAACAGAAAAAACCCTAAATACCTGATTTACAGTATAGAACCCTTAAAGCTTGCAGAATCAATTGAGTATTTTCATTTATTTCAATGAATTTATACTCACTCTCTACACAAGGAAACGGATGTATAACTATGCAGTGTGAATACGTTTCAATCATTATTCACGAATAAAAGATTAGGGATCATAGCATCCTAACATAGCCCAGGTAGGAAGAGAAATCAAAAGACCATCTGCTCCAACATTTCATGGTAGAGGAAACCCAGATGAGATTATCTAGCATCACCTCCCATTACATTTTTAAAACCAGTGATGGGGACTCCACCACATCTATGGGGAGGTTGGAGTGAATGATTGATCTCACTGTGTAAAATTTCTTTCTTATATCAAGATAAAACCTCTCCTGCTGCAACTGCTGTGCATAGATTGACCTTTCTCCATGTGTCTCCTAGTGAAGAGAGAACTTCTATTCTCTTTGTAGGCACCCTTTAAGAACTTGAATACTGTGAGGAGGTCCACCGAGGTCTTCTCTTCTCTGGAAGAAAAGAGCTAACTCCTTCAGTTGTTCCTCATACGACAGGTTCTTCAGCCCTTTAATCATAATTATGGCCCTACCCTGGACCTGTCATGTTCAGATGAAACCTGGTCTGCTTTAGATTGCTGAGTATAAAGTCACCTATATTCCATATAATTGTGTACCTGTACAATATTTCCTCAAGAGCCAGGAGCGTCAGTTTTTAATCCTCTTCCACCTAAACGTGTTTTGGAGTCAACACCTGTATGCTGCAAGGCTTCCCTGGAAACCTGGTTAGGAATTATTTGGGAAAGATATCTGTCAACCAGTTTTTGCTAACCCAAATCCCAAACTGACTTGATGTTAGTTCAGATTAATTACCACACTCTACATAACTACACATATCTCCTTTTTATCAAGATTCCTGTGCTCATGCAAGAGAAAGAATTAAGACAAACTCCTTTATAGGAATTTTATTTCTTGGCTCAAGAATCCAGTCAAATAATTATTAACACTGATATGACTCTACCTATGGACTTATACTCTATGTGTGTAGAATTAATTGTTTCATTTTATTTTTTTAAACATTACACTAACTACACCTTAGTGTTTCTGGTAAATGTCTGTACTCTGAATATAATAGAAAATAGTCTGCACATTGAATATAACAGAAAATAATAATAATTTTTGCAAAGTGTCTATGTGATTCACATTTGTCATGGTTGTCTATTTGGCTGGGGTTTTTTTATTTTTTTCATTAAAGTATAAAGAGCTAGTGCAATGGGCTATCATTGGGCGGCTCCCAGATGACAACCAAGACACTTTCTCACTCCCCTCCTCAATAGGAAAAGGGGAGAAAATAAGATTAAAAAGCTTTTAGATTGAGATAAAGACAAGAAGTTTTTTTACCAGTTACAATCACAGGCAAAAGAGGCTGACCTGGGGAAATTAATTTAGTGTGTTTCCCACCAAAAATAGAGTAAGACAGTGAGAAACAAAGACAGAACTAAAACCATCTAGTCTCCAATCCTCCCTCATTCCTTGGTTCAGCCTGTAATCCCCCACAAACTGCAGAGAGGATATCTTCTCCACCTGTATCCTCCATGGGGTTGGTGTGGCAAGTTTCTCACCAGTGCCTTCTCCATTGGAGAGATTGGAAATCTCTCCAGCACCTGGGCCTCCTGTCCTCCTTCACTGACCTTGTTGTCTGCAGGACTATTTATCTTAGATTTTTCTCAGACCCTTTTCAGGACTGTGTTTGGACTGTGCTGTGTTTTTTACTCTTTCTTAAATATGTTTTCACAGAGGCACCACCAGCTTGGCTGATGAGCTCAGATTTGTGCAGCAACAGGTCCATTTTGGTACTGCCATGGATGCAGCCCATGACTTCTTCTCACAGAGATCACTGAGTCCACCCCAAAAAACAATTTGACATGTAAAACCAATATATAGCAATCAAATTATAAAAGTACCTATAACTGCATTGGAGTAGCAACTTTTTTTTTTTCTGACCATGGTAATTTGATTTTTTTTTCAAATCTCGTAAGTCAGTCAAATTGAGAGATTTCATCTCAAGGCTAATTACTAAGTTCTTCTGACAATGAGTGGTAATCAAAGCAATATGGCAATGTTATTACACTTAAAGAGCATTGATGAATATTAAACTAATATGGCATTGAGCTTTCATATTAAATAAAAATATGGGCATTTTTTACCAAAGGTATTTAATGTATTTCAGTGTGGGAATGTGGCTGTAATTAAATATTCATATTCAATGGACATATGGCAATTAAAAAATCTTCATTGAGTAGGCAAACTAAAATAAATACTACTATAATAAATATCCAGAGCTTTGACATGTCTATGACAATATGTAAAGGATTCAAACATGATGATGCAAAAACGCTTTCTGTAGCTGTATTTTTGGGTACTCAGAGGAGTTTGAGAAACAAACTATTTCCTGGCCACACATTTTCAATTTTAGTCTTCATATCTTCATAGATAAATAATAATACTCTATTTGACTGCCAAATTTGAGATTATACATGCAGAAAGATACAAGGAACAAATTTAATGAATAAACAAACCTACTTATTTTTGCATTTCATTAAAAAAATTCATTCTTTGTGCAGTATATTAACAAGTTTGCAGAGTGTAACCTGCCATAGCCTCAATAACAGGGTTTTTTTGCTCTTCAGCACTCACTGAGCCACATGCTGAGTGCACTTAACCCAGAGTGAAGTTCTTAGGGAGCTTTAAGTACTTAACCCTTCACTAAGTACTTAATCAGTGCGGAACCACTGCAGCACCAAGCTGTCACTGCTTTTTCCTTCATCTTCCTTCAAAATCAAACGCTGGTCTGTCAGCACTTTATGTGGACTTCTAATCTCTGTGCATTAAGCATGTGTCTGCTCAGTCTTTTCAGAGTTGTTCTTGAAGTCTTTTCTCTTTCCTTTTCTCTTTCCTACATACATGATGTAGTATGATAAGACTTCAGTTTGTCTAGGACCTTACCTCTTTGCCTGTATTTTAAAAACCAATAAATCAATATACCCAAAATGCTTTGGTCTCTTCACCTATGCACTATGCATTCTTGCTTCTCCTTTTACTGGCTGCTTCTGGACACTCTCAGAGCTGACCATTCACATTCCTTTTCTGGGAAAGAGGTGACTTCCCACTCACATCAGAGTGGAATAGTTCCATAAAGCAAATTGTCTGCAAACAAATCAAAAAGTTCTACCATCTATAACAAATGACTGACTCCTGGTTTTTATTCTTCTGTATTTGTCCCACTCTCTTAATTCAGAATTCACTGACATGGCCACATCACTAACCCTTCTGTCTCTACCACTCAGAAATATATACTAGAATGTGCATGACCCACTTAATTTCCTCCACTGAATTCCTGTCATTTTAACCCTAGCTTTTATTTCAATACTTTCTTTCCTTCAAGTCATCTTTGTTCCTCTCATCCAGTATCCTTCCCTTGCTATGTATGAACCAGCTAGTGGCCTCTGAGGAAAAAAAACAGAACAGTATTATGTGACCTCACCTTTACTTTGGTCCTTCAGTTGGCTTTTCACTTTCTTTCTTTTCCTGTCACTTAAGCAGCGTCTCTACTTTGCTTTCTCTGTGACACACACAAGGCTTCTACAGGGACTGTTTTCTGACATCAAGAAGTAAAATAAATTTGTTAGGCCACAGCACTTGAGGATTTTAACCCCATTATATATGTATGAATTCTTCCCACGGTTGATTTGACTTTGTGGTTAGTGTCTCAATAATCTTTGCTGAACACTGAATCATTTTTCATTTTTTAATAGTAAGTGGAAAAGCAGATTGTTTGAAGATGCTGCAGGTTCTGCATCATAACAAAACCAAGAATGGAACAAGTTACTCCACCTCATTTTCTTGCTATTTCATACTTATATGAGTGATTTCAGCAGTGCTCAACAAAATGATTGATTAGTAACCAAATACTCTTTATAAATCATAAAAGAAAAAAAAATTGAAAAAAAAAAGTCTGATTTTCACAACTGTTTTGTCCACTCAGGATATTTCTAGGCATACAAATCAGACAGGAAGGAGCTGACTTGTCTGACCATAAATGTGCCATTTCAAAATGGTCTAGGCTACCATGTGATGTCTGCTGGCAGATGCAAAACTGTCTTCATGGGAGACCTATGCCACCTGCAGCTGCAGCACGGGCAAATTATCCAACAGAACCTAAAAGAGCACTAGATGTCTATGTTTAGACAGCTGAAAGCTTCTTAGCCTTATTTCAAGCTATTTCTTCAGTTAAGGTCATTGATGTATTACAGCAATATATGTATGTTAAGAATAGAAGGAGAAACTCACACCAAATTGGAGTTAACTAAAAGAAATCTGTGCCTACACTGAAGATTTCTTCTCCAAGCCAGAACAGGCTGAGTGAATTTCTTGAAGTTACACCATAGAAAGGAGAAAAAACTATGATCCTGATTAAATGTTGGTTCAAGGAGCTCTAAATTCTTCATCAGCATTGCTCTTTATCTGACACAATTGCCCTTTGCCTCAATTTCTTTCCCAAAAGTTATTTCCTTCTGGCTTGTTGGAATCCAATTCTCATCTATCCTGTGATTCTTCTGTGTTTCTGATGACAGTTTTCATTTCCATAATGGGCATTCTTTTTGAGATTATATGCTGGATGTCTCCATTTGCCCACAAAACACATACTGAAGTATCCTTCTACTGACATATATTTATACTGATGTAATTTAACTGTGATTGCTCTAATTCTGTTTAAATTATTATGCAAGGAAATAATTTTCTTTTCTTTCTGTGTCTCTTTGCCTTTTCCTATTCCATTGCTCTAATTTCATGTTTTAAAGACTCAAGGATACTCTTCATAGTCATTATGTATCCAAACTGCTCTGTGAATCCTGCTAAGTTCTTGGTTACAGGAATTACTTAGTTTTAATTAGCTTAATCATATTTTGAGTGGTAACTAATGTTGTTGGTACATACATTTTACTCCTTTGAAGTACATCTATGATCTTCTGAATGCCAATGAAATGAAAAGGTATGAAATGCAATGCTATTTACATAATGATTTTGAATTTGAAAGAATTCAAAAATTCAGAAATTCAGAAATTCAGAAAACAGTATTCACAGTGTTTCCCAGAGCTCTTGCTACTTCTCCTTCTGTGTCCACACTCTAGCAGTACATCCTCACATCATACATAATTTGTTTTTACTCATTTATTTTTTATGAAATATAAAATCCCTTTGTCCATGGCTTAAACACATATTTTTACATGATTGAGTAAATTGGCTTATTTTTCCATGGGATCTGGATTTTTAAGTTTCCCTTTTTTGGTGAATTGCAGTGTGCCTGCAGGCCAGTTAAGACTTACTACTCTGTTTATTTCTTCTGTCAAACAGGAACTCATCCAACTATCTTTATAACAGATTAAAAAAAAAGGAATCACTTTAAGTTTTTTATTCTGCTCTCCAAAATCCAAGACACTGTTCTCTCTCTATATGTTTGAAATGTATCTTTAATTTCCTACTGCTTATTTTCATCTACGAGGACTTATTCTGCACCAGGAGGTCCTGGTTCATTGTGATTCCTGTAAGAAAGGCACTTTTGTTCCATAAAGTATGGTTTATTATGCCATTTCTTAAATTTAACACTATAATTAACATAGTTATCATTACATTATAGCCACAGTTACCAGCTATAGTTGAAGTCATAAAAGAAAGAGAGGATGATACAGTATTAGTCTCTTCAGGTGCTGGAAAGCCTTAGTTTGGGGATGTTGAATGGGCCTTTAATCAAGGTGTTGAGATCTCATCCATGAAAAAGTTACCCCATCTTGGTATTTTGAGCTTTTATCAGATTTTCTTATAAGAAAATGCAGTTTCTACTGCGAAACTGAAAAGATGATCATGTGAGAGTTTGTGGTGATGCTTTTAAGTAGAGGGAAGGTCATGCAGTTAGTGGAGCTGGCCGTGCTGAGTGGGAGCTGCCCACAGGCTTCTGTGTTACCCTGGGTGGGTTATGGTTCTCCTGCAGCCAGGGGATACACACAGCACAGCACAGCACAGCACAGCACAGCACAGCACAGCACAGCACAGCACAGCACAGGTGTGATGGCACAGTGACATACATGTAGTATAATGCTGCACAAGCATCACCTGCTCAGCTTAATGGTTCACTGGATCGTTAACTCCTCAGTGTGTGGTGATCAGTTTTATTAAAGGCATCATGCGTGTATTTTAGTCAGTTCTTCATTCATTTACTTCATATACTCCAACATCAGTCATTATCAGTAACATATGTATCTTTTGATGCCATACTTGAATGTTTCTTAATCTACATATTCCTATTTTACACTAGTATAAGGGTGTGTCTTGAAGAACTGAGGCATCCTATATATTGCCTTATTAGCAAACTACTAATCACTTTAATTCTGAAGGACATCAGTTGTGTACCTACAATAGCTGAGCTTCCTACATTCTCAGTCTTAGCCTGATAACCATTTGCTTGAAAGATGTCTAGATGTTGTGGATCATAAATCAGCAAAGCATGGCATCTGTACAGTTATGTTCTTGTTACTCTAAAGTGTATGTTCAGTAATGCCAGGATTTTTTTTCCAGTAAAAAGCTTGTTTGCTCTTTGCTAGAGTTCATGATGCAATCACAGATTAAATTTGTCTGTAGGTGAAGTCATAGCATTATTTATATTTTTACCTATTCTGGCAGTATTGAACACAGACTCTAAGGATCTGTCACAAGATCAGTTTCAGTACTTTATGTTAAATCTTTAGTGAGCAAGAGTGAAAAGTAGACATAAATATCTGAAGCCTCTGATGCCCTCTGTAATTGCAGTGAGTATCCCTACACGTGCATAAAAGATTAGTATTGTGAAAGGTATTGCTAAATAAAATAAAGTGTTGTCTTGCAAGGGTTTACTAGGTGATAAAGTATATTGGAAAGTAAGATTTGAATTCATGTTCCTTTTCATGCTGACTGAAGCCTGTTTTTTTATATATTTATGTATCTTTGTATTGTGCTAGAAGGCCTAAGACAGTGCCACTCACATTAGCAAAAGATGTTTTAGAATCACTTACTAGTCCAAGCAAAATGACAAAAGTGTTTTAAATGGTTTTATTTCTCATCCTCTTCCTCAAAGGAATCTTAAAAAATGTTGTTATCATTATACTGATTTTCACTATGTACTCTACTGCAGCCATTGGCCATTCCATTTAGAAGTTTCATCCCTGAATTTCAAACAGGATAGGCAATAAACTTAGTTCCCTTCTTAACTTTTAAAAAAGCAGAAAATCTGCCTTCCTTGAATAAACTAAAAAAAATATGTAACCCTGAATAATGTGGAAGAATATGAGAACTTCTTGTTTAATTTAATTTAGTCTATTACAGAGAGCTAACAGCCTTTAGAGACACAATTTTATTTGAATCATTCTTTAATGCTTCATTTGGCTAGACACGATCACTGTCAGTTGAAGCTTTCTAATCAGTTTAAGTATTCTCTAATCCATAAAAGCTGTTCCAAAATTAGGAACAAAACCAAGGTATACCTGTTTGATTGTTATTAAATTTTAAATATTTTACCTCAATTTTCCTCTGTTTTAGTTTTTAAATGAAACCAGCATTAAAGATGACTTAAGGAAAAAAAAAAGGAAGTAAAAATAAAGAGAGAGAGAAAATAAGTAATGCATTTTTTCTCTCAACTAAAAACTAAATTGCTCTGGCTGTTATTGGTTGTGACTAATTGGTTGAAACTTGGCCAAAAATTCAATAATATTTTCTGGTTCTGAAGTCTTCAGTCATTCTTGCAGAAATATCTCTTTAAAAGAAAATTAGTACAATTTGCTAATTTGTCATTACTGTTCCAGTGCTATTCTATAATTTAGCATATTTCATTCATGCAGATGTGCAGAGGAATTAATATTCTGTGACAAGGATTGCCAGTGACCCAGGAAACAATCCAAACAAACTGAAGCCTATAGCAGAAAAGTAACTGATCTGCTAAAAGGAGCTGGGGATTGACCGGAAAGCCAAGCCCCAATATCAGCCAAGAAAAGAGCTGCGTGTCAGTTTGCTTTCTCTTACAAATAAATACTTTAACCCTCATTTGGTCCTCATATATGGAGATTTACCAAAAGGCCTGCTGAAATCCCATATAACGTATCAGCATTTAATGGAATATTTTGAGCTGAAATGCAGCCTACTGTAGTTTAAACTGGGTGTTATTTCCAGCTAGATCATCACCAGCATTTTGAAAAAAAAATTGTAATGAAGTCTTATCTAAAGATGTCTTGCTAGCTAGGTCTTGGTACATGTCACATATCTTCATTAAAATAGTGTCCCATGTATCGTGCTAGAACTGTGACAACAAGCTGGTGACAGCTGGACAAGGTTCAGTGAGTTGCTGACTCCTTCTGAAGCCACATGTGCAGCCTTGCGGTATTGAAAACTTACCCTGAAGGCTGCCTCAGGGCTGCCTTGAGAAAAACACTATAGGCATGTACACCAGAGTGTTTAAACAAATGAAAGCTGAATTACTGTGCTTTGAGAGTCATTTGTCATCCTATAATCAGTGATCAATACAGAACTTATGATGGCAAATAATAGTCTCCATGGTCCAAAACACAAAGGAGTTTGAAATCTATAACTTGAGATTTTTTTTCTCTTCATCACATTAGGATGTCTCCTTGAGAAATGACAAATTTTCAAGAACTCCTAATGAACAGGTGAAAAAATGCGACAAACTTCTGAAGATTTAATAAACTAAAAGCAAAGGGATAAAGTATGCATATACAAGAATTTAAAACATTGAAAGGTCTTACAACAGAGAATTTTTGTTCTTACAGTATCCAGAAAGAATAGTTTAGATATTAAACCCTATTCCTTCTTTTCTTCAGGTCAATCTTTTAATTGTATTATTTTGCCCTGCTTTTGTTCTGAGAATTGAAATATTCCTCCTTAGAAATCCTCCTTTGTTTTGATTATTCACTGTACAGGTTCCCTGACTCAATTTTGTTGACAGTTTCATGACAACAGTGTATGAAGACTTACCATAAGGTTGTCTCTTTCTATAACAGAGTTGGCAGCTCTTCCTATTAGTGGTCTTCACTAAATATTGGTATGTCTCTGGGCTCAATGATCACTTGTCTGTCCATTATATGTCTAGGTTTAAATTTTGTTAGTTTAACACAAAAACAACAAAACACAACAAGTAAACAAAAAGCTTGCTTCTCTGAGTTTTCTCTGGAGGTTTTAGTCTAAGAGATGGAGCCAAATTTAACTGCAAAGGGAAATTTGAGTTATCACTGTAGATTGCACCAAAAAAAATTATAGTAGATTGCACCAGAAGAAAAGGTATTTTTCTCACCTGAGTCTAGAATATAACCTTTTGCTTGCTTATCCTGTGTCTTTGCTATGACAAAGCAAATGTCAGTTCAAAGTCTAATTCCCAAAAAAATGCAACAGATTCAAAGGATCTTAAGTTAGTTTCATTGATGCAAGTTAACAACACTATGTCCTGTGAAATGAATTCTGTTTCAAAATCAGTCTAAAACGAACACAATAGTACACTCAACTTTTATTTCACAACTATTATCCTGACAGGTTTTCAGACAGATTATGAGATAACAGTTTGAGTCTCTGGGACCCATTGCCCACATGTGTATTACTAATTGAATTTTAATATATGACTTGGGAATCCTTCAAATAATGCCAAGAAATTCTGGTGAAGTATACCATAAACTATCCCTATGACCTTATTTCTATCTAGCAATGATGATAGATACACAAATACATAAATACACTTCCAACAGTCTCTGATAATAAGAGAAGAAATAACTGAAATACACTATTTTATCTAAAGCTATTCTTTCTTGAAATAAAAGAAATCACATGATTTTGAGAAAAAATAATTTCTATTATTTGATGGTATTTCTAATGATAAAATAATCCATTCTGTATTTGGAAAAACAGAAAACAAAACCAAGCAACAAAAACCTTTTACCATTTACCTCGCCCTTTTAAGCAATTGGTAGTTGTCATGTATGCAGAAAATTCTAAAAATTCAATAGTCCTAACCGTTTTGAAAACAGTGAATTGGTGAACATTTGGTGATTTAGTTCAGGAACAGAACATTAAATATATTAGGCATGAAAGCTAAGCTATACTTATAAGTACTCTAGCAGTGTAGTCTTAATTTTTCAGATATTTCTTCTTTTTCTATCCATAACTGTTGTCACGGTTGATTTAGAATTTTCTGTATTTGTTATTCATTGCTAGAAATATTTTAAATCACCTGCAGCTACTGCTTGACAGAAATCGCAATTCTGGTAAAAGAGCATTAAACACACACCTCTAGGAGTGATCTGACTATCCCTTTGTTGTGCAGGTTATTGCACTATATGGAAGTTCTAATGCTTCTGAGAACAAGATTAAAAAAATTACACAGGGCAACTAACCACAATTTTTCTTTCTGTATTGAGACAATGTCTTGCCACTGTGAGTGTTTTGGTATACTGTTTGAAGAAAGTGATCTTTGAAAAGATATTAATACATTTTTTTACCCTAAATAAATTTAGAAAAGTAAAAAAAGTTAAATTTATCCATTAGCATTAGGATGGGGGATGCCAGAGCTTGAAAAACATCACTGGACTCTATTTCTTCAGAAAACACACACAGACACTATGGGACACTAAGTACACTGTGTTCCTGAGGTACACTAGAAAGACTGGTAGATAAAATGGATCACTCAAAAAAGTAATACAAATTTTGAAAGGACTAAAACCAATTTGATTTAATAAAAAAGCAGTGGATTTTATCTAGAGTTTGCCAACACTGGAAAGAAATAGAAGTATGTGTCACTGCCAATTTGCATTGCCCCATCAGGAATCTGGACAGTGATGAAGCCAGAACTGTAATGTCTGTGAGATAATACAGGTCTTGGTTAGTAGGCAAAAAAAAAAAAAAACCAAACAAAAAAACCCCACTAAAAACAAAAAACAGGCAAAACTAGAAAAGTGGATGAACATACAAATGTGAATTTCAGTGGCTGACTGAAGTAGCAAATCTTTTATTGTTGCTCACGTCATAGAAAATACTACTAATCAGATTATATTTTGTGTATAATAATGAATGACTGCTTGAGAAGTGCTTTAGGATAATCAGGTAAAGACAATATTAAAATTTCCTGTAAATCTAAAATAATGTATGTTCTACTGAAAAACTTTTTGTTGGATAACAGTGATTTACTAGCCTGTTTGTGCTGCTAAACTGGGAATACATTTTTAATCTTTGAAAAAGAACAACAAAGCCACAGCCTTTGGCTCCTCACAATCAATGAAAAGTCACTGATGCAAAAATAAACTTTTAAATTGAAAAACAGACAAAAAAGACATCAACTACAACAAAAAAGAATGTATCTAAAAATGAAATGTGCAGTTAAAGAGAAAAACAAATAATTTAACCCAAACATTACAGACAAACTTATGAAAACATAGTGTCAGCATAAACAAAGCAGAATGTGTAATTTTCAGAATACAATTATTTGTTCTTGTACTTCTTTACTTAACCAATGGTGCATGCAATGATAGGATATGTAAAGGCAAAAAAACTGCTTGTGCCTGTCTATGGTAGTTTAAATTACTTTATTTACATACACACTGAAACAGTGTTTGACAAAGCAGTGCCTCCACATTGCTAGGTGCCAGTGAATGGCTTGAAACCCTGATTAAAAAGTTGACAAAAGAGATTTAGAAGATCTGTCTGGAGATTAATATGATCAGATGTCTATTTCCGACTTTATTCTTGAATGGGTGTGATGAGTTCCTTGGGAGGCTGGAACCTTTTTCTGTTTCTCCTATTGTACATTAATAAGCAAATCCAATAACCACTTTTTCAAAATTCCTAAGTCTGATTTCTAGTTTATATATACAAATTTTAAGCTGGCAATTGTTTAAATAACCTTATGGAAATATAATGTTTCTGTCTCAGGAGGGCTATGAGGTGACTATGCAGAGAAAAGAGACAAAGACTCTGTTATATGTGCATGATAATAACTGATTCCAGGGTAGTGAGTTCAGGGTGAAGCAACAGGTATTTATGATTTTCCCTCATCAAATAACTGCAAAGCCTTAACAAATGTGGTTATAATTGCTAGAATTAAAGAGTGAGCAAAACAATACTGATGTAGGATGCAATTTATAACCTCTAGAAATTCCTTTAAGTGCAGTTATATTGTTCAAGTCTAAGTAGACACTGAAAATTAAGAAAACGTACTCCTTGAACATGAGCTAACACATCTTTTATATACTTGTAAAATGAGTTGATATAAAGTAAATTATGCTTCATGTAACAATAGAAGTAATAAAGAGCTTGTGGGATGATAAGAAGGAATAAGTGTATTTGAACATTTTTAAGAGTGATA
Source organism: Dicaeum eximium (assembly GCA_013396995.1). Classification (NCBI taxonomy): domain Eukaryota; kingdom Metazoa; phylum Chordata; class Aves; order Passeriformes; family Dicaeidae; genus Dicaeum; species Dicaeum eximium. The sequence goes on along the minus strand of VWZP01010966.1, from coordinate 230,351 downwards.
CTATTGAAAAGAAATAAAGTGGCAGAATTTCCATTATTCTGAAAAGATATGAAAAGTGCTGGCTGGAAGTAAGTGGAAACATTCTAATAACTTTTACATAGTACATCACAGTTTATGTTTCCAGGGAAACCACTTTCTTTATAACTGCTCCCAACAGCCCCAGCATTAGAAAAACAGTTGTCAGGACATTAAATGTTAAGGAAAGAATCACAGGTGAGCTGAGAGAATAATAAGAAAAGAATTAAGATCAAAATGTACATTATATTTGAAATAATATACTGTAGATATTTATGGAAAGAGATGGTGTTGGATAACTTTCATCCTACCTTTCATCTTCAGGAGACTGTATGCTGGCTATCTTTGAAGTATGACACACTCTGTACTGCTGGAGAAAAATAAATTACATAAATAGTAAAGTAAAATATGCTGGCTGAAGCACATGCCAAAGACATCCCTTAGGCTCTTACAAAAACTACCACAAACAGTATATTCAGTATGGGATGAATTTAAGAATGGCTTCCTTTGGAGGCAATAGCTCATGTCCCTTTTTTCATGGGATTGTTATTCTTCATGTATCAATAATGAATGAAAAGGAAAAGAAGAAATAAAGGTGACTGAAATTCTTGCCACTTCCTGGTGATTTCTCAAATCTTCAGAATTTCTCCATATTGACAATTCTACCAAATCACTGAGATCAATCTTATAAGTTGATTTTTCCACAAAACAATATTTTGAAGATGATATTACACAGCCAAACATTTAGCTTTTGTCATTGATAAGTTATTTTTGGAAATTATGTGTTTTCAGGCATTAAAAAGAAGATTTTTGAAAGAGAAATAATGAGAAATCCATGAGAAAAATATAGAAACAAGACATAAAAAAGAGTAGAGAATAGGTGTTATAGGATAGGATGAGCTAGAATTTGTGAAAGGAGACAAAAATGAAGATAGATACACAGTTACTCTTTTTCATTCTTCTAAGAATTAATGAAAGCTCATCATCTCTCATTCATTTGTTACAAGAATTCCCCCTTCTTGCTTTGACTTCCTTTGATTGGTTGGTTTTGGTTTTTTGTTTTGTTTGTCTTTTTGTAGTCTTGTTTCTGTGCTTAGTCTTTTGAGGGGGGAGAAAGTGTGTATATGGGTGGGGTTTTTAAGGAAAAAAAAAGTGGATATTACAACTGCAATGATTCCATGCATTTACTAATATTGTTTCTTTTCAATTGGCTTCATCCTTCTGTAAAGACATTGATCCAGATTCAGAGTATGTTCTGGAATGATTTGGGGTATACTGCTATGATACAGAATTATACCTGTTAGGTAAAGGTGAGAAATTTAAATTGAGCTAGATTGTCTTATTATAAGTGTCTTATTCAGCATTTATCCATCCTTGAAATACAAGAAGTTACTAACAGATTCAGCATGTAGTATACAGACATAATTTCTATGGATTTTTAAAATTTATTTTAGTTTCTTTGTCTTGAACTAATCTCTTTAATGTAATCTCAGCTCTTCTGAACAACTCTGACTAAGCATTTTAACCACACAGTAGGACAATTTTGTATTAGGTCTCATAACAGAACAAAATTTTAAGGCCAGAGGAGATATAAAGGAAAAATTTCTTCTTTACATATCTTATGAGAAAATAATAACTATTTTTCCAAAGAAAAATGTTTAAAGTTTTTACAAGTTCAGAAACGTATGGACATATTGAGAGAGCAAAATCCATCAAAGATTTCTGAAAAGCAAAAGTCATCAAATCTAGATGAGGTATGTGCACTATATCATAAACTCAGGGAGCTTTGAAAAATATTGAGAGAGCATCACTGTGTGCTTTACTCATATTCATAATTATCTATTCTATTAATAATAACTGCACTGAAGAGCTCTTTCTGAACAACACACACTCTTTTTGTCATTCAAATGTTTATATATTTTTTCTATGTTGATGTAAGCTTTCTTATGATAAACTTTCATGTGTGCTTCTACCATGTAAAGAAGAAGAAGGTAGTTCTGCTGGATACAGCTCATGATGAAAGAACATGGAATTACACAGGAAATAGCTCTGATGTCTGTTTTTCCTGCTCTAGGACCTCATACCCTACACAGAGTTGAGTATACAGGCAGAAATACATGGTGCTGGAAGGACTGGAACATCCTGCTGGTAGCATGAGATTTACAGATGTCATGATGAGGGATACATTTTGAAAAAAAAAAAAATCTTATTTAAAGTAATTGCAGCTTTTTGATATATTGTTAAAATGGAAGATATATCATTATAGTGGTTTTCCTTGAAGAGGATAGATAGGCTTGTATTTTCAACATTCGTAGGAAGTCTCATATTTTTTTCTGTTTACAGAATAGCCTGAAAATTAAAAACCATTATGCCTAAACATGAAACAAAGCCCTGTCTAGAATACCTCTGAGCCAAACTGCTTTTTGACAAAACGCAGAACACAACAGACTCTAAAGAATAAAATAACCTTCTAATATAACTACCACAACTTTCTTGGAGTCCATCTCATCACACTGACTACTGACACAATATCTGTATTTCAGCTGTACTGTTTCTCATACTGTTCCGGGTTACTCAGACCTAGACTGAGAAAGTATTGATGCAGACAGAAAACTTTCTTGACATGAAGCAGTTTAGAGTCTGACACTTTGTATATGAATCTTGACCACAGAAACTATATCAAAATCTGGTGGAGAGACAGGGTAAAGATCCAAAGAAATATTTAAGAGCAAAAGAACCTGTCACGTACATATCCTCTCCTGAATTGTCAAGTTCCTTCATCAAGTCAATGGCATTGTCCTGTTTTGTGTATGGTACTGGACCTTAATAGTGTCCTGGTCATGTAGAAACATGAGTTTCTCACTCTTACTGTGACTTAAGTCAGGTCGTGTTATTTCTGCACTGTTAAATTCAGGTTTCAGAGAATGACGATGTTTTTCACAGATGCATTTTATGGGAAATAAGAATAGTTTTGTGGTGAATATATATGACTTATCTCCACTTGAATCTGAATTTAAGACAGGATATACAGCTATAGAATTTAAATGGAAGTGTGCACAGAGAAAGAAATAAAATAGATCAAGATCTTGATTTTTGGGTGTCAGAAATTGCAGCACAAATCAGAGCTTACTATATAAGAATTTATGTTAGAAGTAATAGACGGAATAGAACTAAATGTATTTATAATTTATATATATGTATCTCCACTGTGTTCAATCAAAAATAGTATTTGATAACATCTGTTACATACCAGTTGATTTCACATAACAGGATGGCATAGATAAGTGCCCTTACATTAGGCCAGAATAAAAAAAAATGTAGTTTTGAACTGACTTGACTATGAAATGAGAACTGATCAGGATAGTTGAAAAAGTCCTTTTACTGGTGCATTAGAGATAATAATCACCATAAACCCAGCAATGGCTTAAAGTAAATCTCAGACAGCCAGTATAGAGCATCTGTTTATTTATCTTATTCTTCGCATTGCCTCAAGTGAAAAAGTTTATATACAGCTTAGTTCATAGACTAAGATAAATTCATTTTGTCTTCACTGTTTTCTCTAAGTCTGCTTTGCAAATGTATTATGTAAAAATCTTAATATTGTTGACAAAAGGCCAGTTAAACAGTTATTCTTTGTATTGGAATGATAACATATTCTACCAGTCACATACTCTGACAGCTGCTGCTCTGGTAAGTGAGTTCTTATTTGAAGAGGAACACTGAAAGTTGCTCTTAAGGAAAAGGAGAAACCAAGGCTTCAAGGTTTGTTATCTTGTAACCTCAGTTTGAAAAAAATAGAGGAAATAAGAAGCTCCAATGACAGCTTTGCACACCCTTGTTAAATTATTTTAAAACTCATAATAGTGCTAGATTTTAAAACAAAGGCACAGAGGTACAGCAAGGGTTTCAAAAAATGCCTTCATAAACCAGCCCTCCCTCCCCGCCACCCCCAATTTTCTCTCATCAGTGCTTCTCAGGACTGCGAAAAACTGGGATAAAACTAACAGTATTCTGTGAATACTCTATGCTGAAAGGAAATATACATGGAACTTGATTTATAGTAGCCAATTCTTCATGCTTTGAATAAAATCATTTTCTGAATGTCCTAGTATTTTAAAACTGATGGAGTGCTAAAAAGATTACCTTTTGTAGCTGAACTTGTTCAGCCTGGTTTAATCTTTTTCTGAGGTGTCTGAAGTCATGTTTCCAGCACCTGTTCATTTGTAGCCTGTGATTATGTTGATTCAATCACTTTGAAGCACATGAAAATTATTGATAATTCACCAGCTGCTTTTTGAGAACAAATTTAATCTTTTAAATGAAGGGAGGAAGAGAGGAATCATGCTTCAAGGTCCTCAACAAACTGCAGAAATGAATCAATCTGTGGATACCATGAACAAATGGCAAAACAGTTGAATAATCCAAAACTGCAAATAATATGGTGTTGTTTTACTTGTGACAGTATTACTAAGAAATCTTTCAACAATAACACAGGAAAATGGAAATTTCCAATAAGTTATATTCCGTTTGTTTGAGAATTCTTCATTTTTTAAATGATGTGGTTCAAAACCTACCTGACTTACCTATTTGATTTCATTTAGTGTCTATACTTTTTAAAACAACTCTACATGGTGATGATAGCTGTTTAGAATATCTAATATCATGGACCTAGGCCTCATCTCTCACCCAGGTAAAACAGCTCAGATTCACAAGAGTAGTGAGTGGCCACCATCTTCTGGCTTCAGATAGACATTAGTGCCATGATAAGTTGCAAAGTATTGTGTCCCAGCAGTCCCTTGTAAGTCACCTTGAAAGAGGAAACTGCTCTCATCACATACCTCTGGAACTTCACAAAGAATTTATGGCAACAAATAAATGATCAAGGATACACATATAATGCTCAATGACATTTTATATTTGGATCTAGGTTTGGCAATATTCTGTAATTAGACTGTAATTAGATTATAGTGTTTTATAAAGTATGAAGTATAAATGAGTTTGTAATCAAACAGATATAAACCAGTAGTCTCTTTCAAATATGCAGGAAGGAAGAGCTGTTTCTTTCAGGTTTCTAGATGTAATGAGTTTTAAAAAACCTCTCATAATTATAAGCCATGCAGTGTAATAATTAACTTCTCTGAATAAAAGCTCGTGTGGTACTTTAAGATTAAGAAAGTTCAACAAAACTTATTTGAAAAAAGAAAAATTATACAAAAAGTCTATTTGTAGTGTCCATGTCCTCTGAGGTGGCAACTCCTATACATCACTACTCAGTATTATCTGCTATGTATATGAGGTATCCCTACACTGGAACTTGACTGTTAAAGTTTAGAAAGTACTGTATGATTCTTTGCTTTCTTTAAATAATCTTATTTTAAAGGGAAATTAGTCAGTAGCCAAACAGCTTGAGTACATTTCCTGCCTTGCAGCCCTCATACTTTTCCATGTTCAGAGGATATTATTGATGGCAGAGATTGATCACCAAATACAGTAACTGCAGCATTCAAAAACTTCATGCTTGTATAAGTGAAAAATAAATATTCAAACTAACAGACTCACGTTAAAAAAAAAAAATTGTACTTCAATTTTTTTTTTAAATTATGTGAATATACAAAATTGGACCCTCACAGTATAGATTTTTAGACTGTATACTGAAGAATATTAAATTAATGCTATCAAATGGCCACACCCATAATAAAATATAAGATATTTTCATCTTAACTTCTTTATTTTAATTTAATTTTTTCTCTGTGGACTAACCATTCAGTAGGTCATTAGCAACACATAGTCAAATGAGAAATTTTGGTAAGGAAGCTGAAAAACTAAAAGCAAAAAACATATCATTAGAAATCAGATGTTGAAGTCTGGTCTTCCACGACCATGCTGGTTTCTTTCATATTGACAATTACTTTTATAATCTTCTGTTTTCAGTTATATTTCATATAATAAAGTCCACCTATCTTTTTGTTTAATTAAATAATGGAGATTACTTTAGCTCTGTATATTGAGTAGTTCCAGGATAAGTCCTAAATTTATAGCCACAATTATTATCTTTCTGCAGTGTTACCAGAGCTCTAGCTTTATCCATTTGTTTGGTTTTGTCCGTAAGTTTTGTTTCTCCTTATGGCTGAGACCCATATTTACAAAATTATGTCTATAATTAAAGTTGATGAATAGAAAAATAAGAAGAAAAAAAAAAAAAGAAAAATCCACCAAACAAAACTTAAAAGAAGCTACTTCTTATGGGTTTTGTATGGAGATCTTGGAATCTGTTATTTCTTTAGCTGACATTCATAAACTTTGCTCATGGGCTACGGACACTCTGTATGCAACTATCAAGTCATCACAATTTAATCCACCAAAACCTGTCAGATTAAATCAATTTAATCAGATTAAACCAATTGCCACTGCCAGCTGAAAGTAAAATTAAATATCTCTTATGATTAGTGGAAGTCTGATGAAAATATGTTTCCTTTTTTTTTTTACCACATTGGTGATCAAATACAACAATTTAACATTAGTATTAATCAAACTTCTGATAAATTATTATCAGAGTTATCACTTTATTAGAGCTAGTTCATTTGGTGAATATTTGAGCAATAATATACTTAAAAAGACACAGATCATGACTGTTGAAATTTTAGGATAAAAATTATTATTTCTATTGTTTTAAAAGATTGTTTAAGATGATGAAAAAAAAATTTTCTTTTAACTCAGAATCCTAAAGATGATGTTCCATGATGGAGTTGAGATCTGAAAGTTCACTGCTCCCAAGAATGGCAAACTCACTTTAAGGTCTTGTGCTGTTTTCCCTTTACAGCGGCTATGGCACTTGTTGGCACAGGTCAGCTCACTCACCAGGAAAAGCCTTCCTAGTTGGATATTTACAAATTTTTTACCAGGTCCCTGGCCTGATCCATACAGATGGAGGTTCAGAGGTGCTGCAGACCCAGGGATTTTGAGAAGTTTTTTTTTTGATAGTGCCAGTTAATGGAATAATATTTTCCTACTTCACCCTAAAACCTTCATGGAGACATTCAGTCACATCATAACAGAAAAAAAAACTGGTTCAAATCAACACATCATCTGTAATCTACAATCTACCCTCTACAATCTACAATCTATATGTAAGTATTTTTTAATTACTTTTTTTACTCTATTTTCTACCCTTCTTAATGTCTATGGTTAATACTTAACAGAAGCCAGACATTCCATGTCCTGTAGAGCACTTGGGAAATATGAGAGATATTGTAATTTGGTAGGAATCCAGGGCTTTAAATGAACCTACTTAAAGATGGCAATAAATTGAAGTCAGTTTAAAAAAGCTGGCATTCAAAAGGATATAAAAAAGGGAGTTATTAATAGTATTTGAATTTTTTTTAAGAAACCTGTATGGATGCTTCTTTAGGTCAAATGATTATTTAAGCCTCAAATAAAATTTGGGGTTTGCCCAATATGTTTAGTCTCCTCAGAACACTCTTCACATTGTTATGTTTGTATGCTCACAACATAAGAAAACGCTTTTGTCTAACAGGGACAGAAAAATCTCGTTTTACACGTTCTCTTCTTATTAACACTGTTTTCTTCAAAGATGTCTGTCTTTTCTTAGGCAAAATTTTTTGTGGAAAAAATAAACCTAGCAAACATATAGATTCACAAAAAGGTATACTTTGTTTTCTAGTGCATATTTAGAATAGATTTATTTATAATATGCTCTTTATTAAAAACTGCAATAAGATTTTTTTCCTTACATTAATAAGAATGGACATAGTTTAAAATTGGCATATAATCTGCTAGTTAAAAAACCAAAACTGACCAAAACCAATAGTATTCTACTCAATACTTTCAGGATTTTCTTAATGTTCATTTTACTGAAATCCTAAACTGACCAATGCTGAACATTGGTCACAGACATACAGCGATGGATTTGCCTTAATCTTTCTAACACTGACCATAAGCTCCACCTACCAGAGCAAGATATATCTGCTAAAACCTAAACTATTCTGATTATTTAGAAAACTTTGTCAAGGTTGGGTATGCTTTTATAAGAGAATCAAGGAACAACTTTCTGAAAAGAATGCCTCGATTAACTTAAGGATTGTGTGTGAGGCTCATAAGAGGTGATGAGACTTGTTTTCATCATAAGAATCACTGGGGGAAAAAGCTTAGTATTAGAAAACAGAATTAAATACATTCTTTATATTGAAGTTTATATCCTTTGTTTATAGAATGCAAATCAAAAGATGGCCAGGTAGGTCACCTATTTGCGTAAAAGTTGCATATAATTTATCTCTAAACAAATTAACAGGAAAATGATTAAAAAAAAATCAAGAGGATCTGTGAAATACAAATAACACTTCTTTGATTAAAACATTCAACTCTTTCAGCACTCCTTGGGACTGACAGTCCTTCCAGTAGGATCTATGTTCTTCTGTTTGTAACCCTGTATAATGTCACTGGCTCTGCTGACACTTGCTTCTGTTGATTCTTCTGTATAATTATATAAGAGGTTCCTCAAGGATATCAACTTTTTAATGGATTTAGCAGAAAACCTCCTGCTGATAAAGTAATCTTACTTCCTGCAGAGTGAAGAACACTACAGCAGCTGAATAGCGATGGATATGTTGGTCTTTTGGGTATGATTATGTCTGACTCTAATGGAAGAGACAGACTCAGACTAGCTTTAATGAGAAAAGAGCTGAAAAAGCAAGATGATTTTATCACTTTTTTTTAAATCTTTTTGAAAAGAAAATTAACATACTGAGGCAGAATTAGAGGTACAATAGTGAAAAAATATCAAGGTGACTATTCTAGATTTATCCTAATATACCTAAGATTAGAAACTGTCTCCTCATGCTTAGCTTTACCTACTAGGCTTTGATTGCTGTGAGAAGTTGAGATATTTTTTCAGCCATTCTTCCAAGAAGCTCTAAAACACACATAAAAAATCTAGGAAAACCTGTTTGTGTGTTACACCAGAAGCTAAAAATGTGTGCATTTTTTGGTGAATTTCATTAATTGTTTTAATATTTGCTGTTAAGAACACTTCAGTTAAATTAAGATGTAGCTGCTACATTCTAAAAGTTTTAATTTTTTAAAAAACTAGAAGTGAGTGGGAGTGCACTCACTATTCAAATGTCATTGCTTTGTGCTTCATTTTCTTCTCTAAGACCTCAAAATCATGTGAGAGTTACATGGATGTGAAATTAATTAGTGCTGTTGCCTTTTAAAGTGACACTGAAATGTTTCCCATATTAGGAATAGGTTTGGGGTTTTTTTACATAAGTGACCATTAAAAAGATGGCATTTTACAGTTTTTCTAAATGAGAATACATCTGCTAGGTTTATAATCAAATAGATAAGAACAGCTCACCAAGAATGGGAGGGTTCTAAAATTATCATCTACTCCAGTTCTTTGACCAATAGTTAGAGCATGTTTTAAGGGCATTGCCCAAAAGTCTCTCAGACACTGAGAGGCCTGGGACATCAAGAACCTCCCTAGCAAACCTGTTACAGTTTTTGACCACCTGGCCAATAAAGCAATGTTTCTTGTTGTCACATGGGAATGTCCCCTGATGCAGTTTTAAACCATTGCACCACATCCTGCCACTGGATACCAGGGAGATCAGCATCTCCCTCCCACCAATATTTTTGTAAAAAAAATATTCTGCCAACACAAATCCATTATAATCTCAATGCTCTGCAAGAGAAGGCTGCTCACTTTTTCCTCCTCTTTCTTAATTACTTATTTGTTTGTATATTCAGGTGCAATTAGTGTGTGTGCCCATGTGCTGGCTGTTGTGAGAAGATACCAGAAGCTGCCCCCATGTTGGACAGGATCAGTTCCAGACAGCTCCAGGACAGTCACACATCTGGCCAAAGCTGACCTCAGCAATGATGTTGCCAGTGCCTCTGTGAAAACCTGTTGAAAAAAGGGTAAAAATGCTGTGCAGCAACTGGGAGTGAAAGGAGTGAAAATATACTAGAGTATAAAGATAAGAGTGATAAAGTATAAGAGTGAAACCCTTTATCCTAGTCTGTTTAATTTGTAACAAATTAGATTAATTTCACCAAGTCTGTTTTGCTCATGGAGATAATTGCTAAGTGATATCCCTATACTAATCTCAACCCACAAGTGTTTAGTTGTATTTTATCCCCCTGTTCTCTTGAGAAGGAGGAGTGATAGAGAGGCTTCTTCGTCACCTAGCTGTCAACTATGCCACTACCTGCCACAGAGAGAAAATTTTTTAGATCTCCACTGGCATCACATTTATCATTCCCCAGTCCTAAGGTGCAACAGCAGTTTTGAAGAGAGAAGTTACACACTACCATTAGTAATTTAGCTATTTCATCCTTGAGTTATCTTAGAACACTTGAGTGAATGCCATGTAGTCCTTCCAATTTGTTACTGCTTATTTTGTCAGTCTGCTTCATAACCCCTTTTACAGCCAATTTCAGGCACAACTGCTGAGTCTCCAATAAAAAAGAGTTCCAGTGAAAGAACCTCCCTGATTTTTCCACAGTGAACACTGATGGAAAAAAGGCATTTGGCTTCTCTGGGGTGGCTTTGACTTGTTTGAAAGATTATCTCTAAATTGTCATCTGAGTTCTTTGTAAGATTTCATTGCAAACTTCTTATAGGACATCTGTTTGAAAAAAAGAAATTATACAGTTATTAAGGATACTTATCTTGAAGGTTTTAAATTTTTTTTTCCCAAACTCTTTTTTGGGATATCTTTGAAGATGTGCACAAAGTCAGCAGATTATTAATCCTCAAGACTTCTTTTTTTTGTCAAAATGCATGGCCATTCATTCTAATTGGTATGCATTCTCAAGCTGTCCACATTAGAAGGCAATACTCCATAACCCATTCCTGTTTTGTGCAGTTTCTAACCTCTGGAAATTTGACACATGCCAATCTGAGAAGAATTTTTGTGCTGGCATTGCCCTATACCAAACAACAGAGGATCAGGATCCTGATTTTGCTTACATTTACCGTTCATTAGTCACAATTGTTTTGGACTTTCAGTACAATTTTTTTTCTGCCTATCTAGTTACATTAGTCCCCTAACCACAAGTCATGCCATTATTAAAATTATTGCCCAAAGCAATTCCTGTACTAAACAACAGATCTGGGATTGCTGCTCTGCAGAAAATGAATCAGTAATTCTGGTAATAAAATGACTGGGAGTTTTCTGCCAATTTTGCTGAATATTGCTGAAAGAATAATGTGTCATCCCATGTGGTGGACAGCAAAAATGAGTCATGATAAAAATGTATTTGCAACCCGAAACTACTTCCCATCTTCCCAGATTAATTTAATTTACCAAGCCAAAGGAAGTTGGCCATTTTTAATTACTTAGCCCCTCATACCTAGTCTAGCTGAGCATGTCACTAGTCATAGCAGCTGAGGGCCAGTGTATCCTGCTCTGTCTATCGGAGCACCCACACGGCTGCTATGAGTTCTGCTGTTCAGTAATGGAGCACAATGAAATGTTTTACCAGACAGAGGTGACTGGAATAAAGCAACACTTTGACAGTATGTCCCCCTCAAAGGGAAAGATTATGAATTCTACCAAAGTCTTACCTTTGGTGCACTGAGAGCACTTGTTTTAGAAAAAAACAATTTTTAGTAGTTGGAAAACTTTTAGTAATTGGAAAGGCTACTACCTCAGAAGATATATTGTCTTACTGATCATCTACATATATAGAAATACCCTGAAATTCTGATTTTGACACACATACTAATCAAGATGCAAGGGTATTGCAGACATCAAGGAACAAATGTGGTCTTTAGGCACAATTGTGAAATTTCATTCTATTAAAGCTTATGCTGACACCAAAGAAATGTGATCCAGTACAAGTCTGTATATACTGTCTGCAATCCATGATTTTGGCAGAAGTTCAGTTACAGGGGTGACTTCCATGAAAAGAGACCAGAAGTTTTCCCTGTGCTCAATACAGCCAATACCACCCAAGCCAGACAGATAGAGCCATAACAGACCCACTCCTGGGCAAAGCTAAGGCCATCAGTGACTGTGGTAGTGCTTCTGGGATGGCCTGTTTGAGAGGGGAAAAACAAATTGCTGCAAAGCAGGAGCCAGAGAGAGGAGTGAGAATATGCAAGAGAAAAAGCCTTGCAGACACCCAGGTACTGAAGAAGGGGGAGGAATGCTCCAGGCACAGAGATTCCTCTCCAGCCTGCAGAGGCCTCCATGCTGGAGCAGGAAGATGCCTGAAAGGGATCAGGACCTCCTGGGAAGCCCACGCTCAGGCAGGCACTTGGCAGGACCTGTGGCCCTGTGAAGGAGAGGAGCCCAGGATGGAGCACTTTTAGTGGCAGGACTTGCGACCCCATAGACCCATGGTGGAGCAATTTGTTTCTGAAATACTGTGCTCCATGTGAGGGAGTCACACTGGAGCAGTTCATGAAGATCTGCAAACTGTGTGAGGGAGCCACAATGGAAGACTGTGAGAAGGAAGGAGAGGCAGAGACAACATGAGATGAACTGACTGCAGCCCCCATTCCCTTCCCCTGTGCCACTGAGAAATCATGAGTGGAATCCAGGAAGAAGAGAGGGTGAGGGGAAGATATTTTATTCTTCTTTTTTTTATTTAATCTTATTCTACTCTGATTTGATTGGTAGAAAATTAAACTAATTTCTCCAATACGAGTCTGCTTTGCCCGTGGTGATAAAGGGTGAGTGATCTCTCCCTATCCTTATCGCAATCCTTTCATAATGTCTTCTCTCTACTTTCCAGCTGAAAAGGGGCATGATAGAGTGACTTTGGTGGACACCTGGCATCCAGCCAGGGTCAACCCACCACTGTTTCACTTCAGGAGTAGGCTCTAGGCTTCTTTTATTTTCCTATAGACATATGTCTGTCTTTAGCTTGGTACTGGTTTTGGCTGGGGTAGAGTTAGTTTCTTCCACACTAAGTAATATGGGTCTGTGTTTTGGATTTCTGCTGGAAATAGTGTTGACAGCACAAACATGTTTTTGTTATTGATGAGCAGTGCTTACAGAGAGTCAAGGCCTTCTCCACTCCTCACCCCACCTCATCAATGAGGAACCTGGGGAGGTACAAGGATTTGGGAATGGACACAGCTGGGACAGTTGAGCCCAACTGACCAAAAGAATATCCCAGACATGGCATCATGCTCAGTGCATAAAGTTGGGAGAAGAGGGAGGGAGGAGAGAAAATTTGAAGTGATTGTATTTGTCTTCCCAGGTTACATATGATGGGGCCCTGCTCTCCTGAAGATGGCTGAACACCTGCCTGCCCATGGGAAGCAATGAATTAATTCCTTGGTTTTCTTTCCTTGTGTTTGTGGCTTTTGCCTTCCCTATTTAAGTGTCTTTATCTCAACTCACATGTTTTTCTAGCTTTTACCATTCCAATTCTCTCCCTGATCCTACCGGTGACAGATTGAGCGACTGGCTGTGTGGTGCTGGGTTGCTGGCTGTGTTTAAACCAAAACACCTCACTACCTTTTACTAGACACTGTTATTACATCTAAGATAAAACTAGTCTGATCACTCCTGAATCAGTTCAAAACCTGCAGCAGTTTTCAGCCCATTGTATGCTCCATGTAAGCATACTGAAAGATGAGAGGTATAACAGCCTCAGTTATTCACTTTTAATCCAATGCTGGAAGTTTCATGGAGCCCTCAGGAAAGTCCTCAAGAAGGGACTCAGGCAAGCAATGAAGGACAGAAATATCCAGTTATTTTTCATAAAAACATACTGCGTCCTTTATCTCTCCATCCTTGAATGAGCTCAGCAAAATAACTTAGTTGATGAGCCTGGGAATTGTAATTCATAATCCCACTTGGTCTGAAAATCATGGATTCAATAAAAAATTGGTTTTACGACCCATCACATGTTCCTCTACTTGTTGTCTTCTGACAGTTATTGTGTATTCCAAAAATGTAGCTACCTTGATATTTTCAAATAGGCTTTAAAAAATGTCACTTTTCCTACCTTAATTCTCTTTTAAGAAAACATACTTGTGTGTCTATTTATAAGCAAAGTGCCTAAACTCACAATAAAAATAGAAAAAAACCTGAAAAATTGTTGTCAGAGACAAGTACCCTAGAGGATGTTTCCACTCACCCTTGGGTAAAAAACTGGAGCCTGACCATGTGTTTTTCTCTTTACATCATCTGTACAGATTTGATTTCCAGCAAAGTTTAGACTCCCAAGCACATGTAAATATCTCTATATAAAACCTTAGGTGTAATAATCCTAATGTCAAAAAAGATCTTTTCTTTTACTCAGATAAAGCCAATTAGTACTATTCAAAATGTCCTTGCCCTATATTAGGCATTTGCATAGAACTCAGATGGCCAAGAGATATTTTCAGTTTTCAGCAGCAAGTAAAGACCAGAGAAAATACTTTTCCAGCACCTAAATTAGATTGAATTCTTATATTTAGGAAATTGACTCATGTCCAGTATGTTTACTTAATATGAAACTTTTACTTTACCTCATAAATGAAAAATACAATTGCAAAAGAATCCTGGTGTAGCTGCTGCTTGATGCAATAAATATCATTCTTTGTTCAATTTATCTGAGTCATTCCTGCTTAGGATATTCTTCAGGATAGACATGACCATGCATTATGGTTCAGGTACTACTAACTTATGGAATGGTTAAACAGGAAAACAAAAGGAATATTGAATAGTTGTGATATTTGGGTGAAAATTAAGGGAGGAAGCTATTAATTTCTCTTGATGTGGAGCATTGTGAGAGATTATTATATGGATTAAATTCTTTTTTACCTTTGTTCATTCTGTGGAATGGTGGGGAAAATAAGTGGGAAAAAGCTCTGTCTTCCCCTTCTGAAGGTCATGCACTTATAACACAAACCCTCATGGATCCAGAAAGTGAAATTTGCAATGTGCCCTCTGAAAAGTTTACACACTATTATGCAAAATGAACGGTAGTTACTCCTGATTACGCATATTAAGAAATCATCACATCTGTTTGCCATCTTGAATTATATTCAGAGATTTAATACAAAATAAGAATATTCTTCCAGGAAATTCTAAAACACTGTAGTGTGGGACCACAATTATCCTTGGCATTATAAGAAAATTCCTCACAGTGTTATTTTTCCAAAAACTGAGGCTTTTTTTACCTGCTCCTTCACCCCCTTTTTTGTTTTTGCTTTATTTTTTAGCCAATGCTTCTTAACCTTGATCAGTTTGAAAAATAACTTAATAGTTTGGTATATTTTTTCAATTGATTCTTTTATAGATCTTTTATAGTCAGCAATTCTGTGAGACCTTACCAAGAAGAAAAGAGCAAAGAAATATAAGGCCTCATAATTAGCAACGTATAAAAGAAATTATAATGAGTGTACATAAGGTGAGAATGCAAATCTTCCCTACGTCTTTGTAGATGAAGGTGTTGGGAATCAGTAGTTAATCCATGGAGATTTTACTAATGAGCCAACAGGACTATAACAATTCAGCAGATATTTAATAAATACTTAAAATATGTTTATACATCTGTTGCTTTCTCTTTTGTGAGTTGTAATTAAAACAGCAATTGTATCTCTCTTGGGTAGAATTGTTTTGAAGGCAACACATGCACTGAGAAGGATAGAAGAGGATGAATTGCAGGGTTTAGAAGATTTGCTCTCTAGGTAGATCTCACACTGGCTTTGCTGTAGTTTGGAGAGTTTTATTCTTTCTTGCCTCAGTTACTTCTGCACAATTATCTTAAGTAACCTACTGTCACCAATTTGTAAGCCATTAGTCATGGATTTTTTTTAATAGCCATTTCATTTTTTCTATTTTTTAAAAAAGTAAATTAAAACAGTCGAGAAACATCTAAACAGAATGTTTCACCACGAGTAAAATAGCAAACAGGTACTCCTTTAATACCTAAAGAATGGAAAACTGGAAAGTTCAATCATTAATTTTTTTCAAGACTTTTAATGCAGTGCTCATATTTGTAGTTCTCCTAGCACTTTCAAAATAAGAGCTTCAGCAAAAAAATGAGTTTTACCACAGAATCTTTTCATCAATTGTTATTTCTTATCACACGGTAGCTCTTTAAAGAGCTTCCATATTCCATGTATCAAAAATTGTCAATATAGAAATTCATATTTGGAACTGCATGAAAATAATCTCCTTAGCTACTGTCTTTGCACATTTGACCGCAGTTTGATCCAGAACACACAATTTGAAATTATTATCCAAAAAAAGTGTCTCAAATGTAAGATCAGCTGACAATTATATTTAAACCAGAAAATGCATTAGACCCAAAACCTCTCTTTTAGCATTTTTCAACATAAAAGTGCTTCCTTCTGAATATCTCTATCAAGAACTTCATGTGTTATTTCTTTCAAGAGTACGCCAGTTTAAAGTTAACAATTTTAGTGATGCTAAATTCTACCTAGAATTTTTGTTTTGTTTTGTAACATTTAGCCTGTATGGCTAGATTCTCTGCATGGCTACCATTCTCTTTCAGGCAGATGTGAATTTGCCCTGCCACTGAGGAATAGAAACTTTTTTCAATAGTGGTACTGTCACAAAATCATCTGAACTCATTACAATTTCTATTTTAATCCTTTTCCTTATAAAAGTATCTGACTATCATAATTCTAACCTCAAGGTCTATAGCAGAGGGGCAGTGAGGCGACATCCACTACCAAACATTTCAGGTCTCTGCTCTACTCTTTACTGTTCCTCAGTACAACCTTTTAAACTCTGGATCTCACGTGCATTCCACCTGTGTGTCCTCTCCACCCTTCTGTGACTGGTCAGTGCCCCTCAGCACTCCATGGCTCATTACCTTCAACACTAATTACCTGTCTCACACAGCTGTAGCCCATCAGGGATGAGGCTCAGCCACAGCCCCACTCCCAATCACCGCAGGCTGTGTGCCTACAAAAAAGGTCTGAGCTGAAGGAAAAAAATAATTTAGGACATATTTATTGGGGAAAGATCCCTTCTTTACATTTTTCACATATTTGTGGGGCCTTTAGATTATTTTATTTTCACCCTTGGAGTATTTACATATCCTAACTGGAAGTTTAAAAATTTGGTTTTGAATTATCTACTCCACCAAGAAATTGGTATTCAGAATTTAGCATTTATATGAGAATATTTATTTCATAATCTTATAATTATGAAATGGCAAAGGGATTTTCTTCTAAGGTTCCAGAAACGTTTGCTTTAGGAAGGAACTCAAGCATGAACAGAAGTAAACTTCAAGAAGTTTGTTTTATTCAGCCCAAAAAAAGTTTAATAAGGAAGGAGGTCTATCATATAGCAAATATGAATTTAGATTTTATTGCTATTGAAATCTGTCACTTTAAAAAGACATGTAAATTTCATTCCCAGGAAAGAACCAACTTCTTCATTTAAACTTTTTTTTAAATGAGAACCCATTTCCCATAAATAGCAACAATTATCTCTCAATAACTGTCTTCCACCTTGATTCTGAAAGAGACAGCAGATTTTATGTGCATACAATACCTATATATATTATTTAGGCATAATTCATGCTAAAATATTTCAGTTCTAATAAATCTCAAATGCAGGTTAAAGTACAGCTTTAATCAGAAAAATGACTGCACAGATTGATGGTTAAATTGACTAATAGTACAGCAAAATAACAGAGGATTTATCATAATAAATGCACATAAAGGATCCAAAGTAAAGATAATGAACCATAATGAGACAGAAAAAAGGATTATGATGGAGAAGGAAATAATAGGCAATGTATTTAGTCTCAATTTCTCTGTTTTCTTTGGCCTCTCATACAAAGAAAACTAAACTTACTCTGTAAACCATCCAAATTACAACTTTTTTGTTTCCTGTTTAGGAATCTGAAGTATTGTCTGCATACAGATGCAAAAACAAATCTGCATAAACTCAGCCATCAACAAATACCCTTTAATATAATAAGGACTTTCCTTCCTATCTTTTCAAGACTTTTAATTTACCAGGACAGTGAAATTGATAATATGTACCTGTCTATTTGCCATTCATGCAATGAGGTAATGCTTTCTCCTCTGCAATGAAGTGTTCATTACTTCAGAGAGAAGCATCGAGAGTTTTCATGAGATCCCTACTGGAACCACTTGTTCCCTCTCCACATGTTATGAACAGCTGTCTAATTTGGAGTCTGCTTTCAAAAAGTTCAAATCATGTGCAGTAATGAGGAAAAAAAACCAGTAACTTTTGCTATGCTGTGTGATGTTTGTAATGAATAATTTATTATTTTTTTCACAGTTCTTGATTTTCAGTGTACTGTTGTTTGCTGCTTGTTCTGCACTTTGCGAAACTTGTGCTGTGTTCTGATCTTACAGTATTTTCACATGGATCCAGACTACTTATTTGCACTTTCAAAAAGTCCCTCTTCAGCTTTCTTGCAGGCTCCCTTTAGGTACTGTAAGTCTGCATGTAGGTCACATCAAAGACTTCTTGTACATCATTTTTCATGACTCTTATCATCATTACTTTTTCCAGTTTTCTGCTACATCTAGGAAAGTGCTGCCATGTCTCTCTGTGCATGATTTCCACACCAAAAATTATTTAGGTTTTCTGTATTTTTTCTTTTGTCACATTTTTATTTTGTTTTATTGCTTAATCAGAATCATCTTCATTCTTTCCTATCTGATTTTAGCACTCATATTTAACTTAAGGAATAACCTTGTTTCATAAAATCATTAAGTTAGTTTTCTAATGCAAAGGTTTTTCAATAATTCTGTCCTCTAATACATTTAAATGTATTTACATTTACATATATGTGTAATGTATTTTCATTTAAATGTTTCTTTCATTACTTTTTAACCTGACTTTTGTCTTGTTGTGGGTTTGTTTTTGGTGTTTTGTTTCGTTCTGTTTTGTTTTGTTTTTCCCAGCTTTATTCAACAGAAGATCTAAAATATAAGCTAGCATCCCGTGTTATGTCAATTGAGGAAAAAGACATAGTTGGAGTTCATATCTTGTCTGACATAAGTTTGAAATTAGGATGTCTAGATGTAGATACTTACATAACGAAATCTTCCTATATTCTAAATGTATTGTCATAGCCCAAATAAGCATACTTTATGTATTAAATTATACATAAAAAACAATGCATTTATTCCCAAGTTAGATACCTAAAGTACAGGCAGCAAGCCGTCCTTATCTTGAACTGAATCCTGTCTCTGAGAATCCACAGTTATAAGTGTTGAAGCAAAATGAAATTTCATTGCTGCTCAAAATCGACTACAAGACAAAATCCATTCAGAAAGAAGATTGAATTAATTTTATGCTCCAGAAGTGCTGCTGATAACTTCCTGACATGGGTGACCAAGGAGCAAAAAATACAAAATGCTCTGCTGGACCTGATACTTACAAACAAGGAAAAACTGACCTTAGATGTGAAATCTGGGAAGAGTCTTGACAGCAGTGACTGTAAAATAGTGGATTTTAGGGATAAAACCAACAAATTGAAGGATCAAAACCTTGGATTTAAGGGGAGCATAATTTGCCCCATTCAGGACTCTACTCTACATCGGAGATGGCCCTGGAAAGCTGTCTGACTTTCAAGGATCACTTACTCCATACTATAGCACCCCAGCTCTACCTCTCCCCGCAGAGGCACAAGGAGACTGGGAATGGGGGTTATGGCCAGTTCATTGCCCATGGTTTCTCCATGGCTCAGGGAGAGCAGTTGTTCCCCTACTGCACAGCAGGGTCCCTCCCACAGGACACAGTCCTCTGTGAACTTCTCCAACGTGAGAACAACAGTTCCCTGCCAACTGCTTCAGGGGGAGTCCATCCCATGTGCTACAGTACCCCTCAAACCCCTTCAGTTTGGGCCACCCTTCCACAGGGCGCAGTCCTTCAAGGACAGGCTGCTCCAGAGTGGGGTCCACTCTCCATGGGCCTCCTGTAGGGTCAGAGCCTCCTCTCAGACATCCATCTGCTCCAGCATGGTGCTCTCCATGGGCTGAGGGTGGATCCCTGCATCCGCATGGATCCCGATGGGCTGAAGGAGAACAGCTGCTTCACCCTGGTCTGCACCAAGGGCTGCAGGGGAATCTCAGCTCCAGGGCCTGGAGCACCCCCTCCTTCTCCACTGACCTTGGTGTCTGCAGAGTTCCTCTCACAATTTCTCATTCCACTCTTCTCTGGCCACAATTACAACTGCAAAGTAACTTTTTTCTTTCTTTCTTCTTAAATCTGTTACCACAGAGGCGTTACCATAATCTCTAATTGGCCCAGCCTTGACCAGCAGCATGACCATCTTTGGACCCACCAGGGATTGTCTCTGCCAAACATGGAGGAAGCTTCCTGCAGCTTCTCACAGAAGCCACCCCTCTAGTCCCCTCCTACTACCAAAAACCCTGGTTTGGCCATGCAGACCCAGTACGGATTCTGTGAAGCAGCTAGCTCATCAGAAGAGGAAGGTGCAATGCTGTTTATACTGACTTCAGCAAGGCCTTCCACAATGTCTCTCATATCATTCTCATAGATTAATAGATTAAATATAGGTTAAATAAGTGGTTATTTTAAATGTACATTTCCTTTGTTATGTTGTAAAATATCTGGGGAGAAAATGCTTTTTCCTGTTTATCTTCATCATGTACCTCTTTCTCCTGAGGGGTCTTTAAATATCTCAGTTACAAAAAAATTATGTATGAAATTTGTCATACATGACAAATACTCTAAATGACAGTTAACACATATATATTTTCTGTCATCCAGACTCACTAATCTGATGTAGTACCTTCAACAGAAATCGGAAAAAAAATCCCAAATTATGCTCAAAATTAATATTGTTGCTATGTTTCTTCCATTCTCACATATCTATGTCTCGATTTTTTTCTACATATGCATGATGATTTTTTTTATTAGTTTCAATATTAATTTAATTGTGAACATTGTCATGTTACCTCCTACAGGCCTTTTAATAGTTTCTGTTACATCAAGGGAATGTTTTTTATTGCATTTAATGATTCTAAGTTCTAGACCTATTAAACAAACTAATCCCATGCAAGGAGATGAGCCTATTTTGTTTTGGGCAAATGCCAAACCCTTTCAGTGAGAGTCTGTTATATCAGACTTCTCAGCAAGAAAGAAGCAAATAAATTAGTGTGTGTCTGAATATGAGATGAAAATTAGCTGTATTTAAAAATGAATCTCTGATAAAATCGACAAGGATTTATGACTAAAATTGCAGCCAGCACAGATGGTATAGATGACATTATCTCAAGGGGAAAAGTATTATTTTTTAATGTTAAAAAATCAGCTGTATAGGTTTGGGATTATTTGGCAGAATGTAACAGTCCACTATGTACACAATCAGTTCATCCAAAAACTGACAGCTAGACCCTCCTGGCAATCTGCAAGATATTTCAAGCATATACTGTCTTTTCAGAACAATTGCAGTCACTTTTCTTAACAAAGCAAGTTAAAGAGCTGTCTGTAAATACTGAAAGGCAGCAGTTTCTGATCTCAGCCACGTTATTTAAATCCTGGGTCTGAAAGCTTCTGTGTCAATTTTCATGTATGTATGATTATAAGGGGGGACGAGGACAGGAAAAACCCAACAACCTTGATTTCACAAATGCTGGTTACAGCAATATGATCTGCTTAATTCATTCTTTCCTTCTCACCCCTTGCTGTTCTTCCTTCCAGTAAGAGTTTTTGTGGAGCATTCTTTCATTGTGCAATTTTAGGGTATCCTCTTTACTCAGGATAATAAATCTCTAGTCAGGCAAATTGATTTTCTTATCTAAAGAAAAATCTACACATTAAAAATAAGAATCTTGTATGGAAAGTCCAGAAATTGAGATTGTTATTTCATGAAGAATCCTTGTTTTTCTAATTCAGTGTGTAGTTTCAAATATGGAATCAATAGAACATCTTCTTAGGTTCACATCTCTCTATGTAAATTACAGCTGGAGTGCAGGTGGTATTCTAGATGTTTCCCACATCTTAGTTAGGTACCAAAGAGCAAATGCAACATACAACTTCTTTCCTTGCATAGCCCTTTCCTTGTTTGAACATAGAACTGATATAAACTTAATTAATGTCCATGTGATCTATATCATCATGCTTCAGTGAAAAAAATTGATTGCATTTTTCTGCCTTCAGTTATGACTAAAACTAAGAAGGGATTTCCTTTCTCACGGTCAAAAAAGTCTCCATTACACTCTTTGACTCATAACGATTTTTGTTAGTATCATTTTATTTAGAGCTAACAAAAGACAATTAAACATTGACATAATTAATTTTTTTTTTAAATATCAGTAATATCCTCTTTTATACTGTCATTTTAGCTTCCAATTATGTTTTGATGTGGGAAATTACATTTGTGGGATCTTTCTTGCGTTCAGATGAGATTCACCTGCAATTTCATGTTCTGTATTTTTTTATTTTTTGAATCAAGTAGGAATCTTTGGAGAACTGATAGTAAAATGGAAAATAACCTTATGACACTGCAAAAATCCAACAAGCACCTTTATTTTAAATTTTTTTAGATCTTGTTCTTGTCCTCAAAAAGGTGCAGAATTATGGAAAGGTATGGTATCAGAAGTATGGAAAGGTGTTTAGATCAGAAGAAAATTAAATTAACTAGAAATCTGAAACCTACAAAAGAGAAGGCATTCTGCCTAGCATCTATAGCACAGATTGCATGCATAGGTTGGAAGAGGGTTTCTCTGTCTTAAAACAGGTCAGAATGCATCAAATTAAACTTGAGTAGTGGTATTAGCCTTTAGAATTTCACCGACATCAAGTGGTAATTAAATTATTGATTTCTAATGATTTTCATGAGAATTCATATATTTCATACATTCAGCTGCATTGTAATAAGACTCTGATAAAGACACTTTAATATAAATTGTATGTTTTTTCACACTGGATGTTATTAACTCCTACTAATTCCCTATTGAATAGGACTAATCATTTACATGTCTATAAAGACAAACTCGAGTACTTTGCTACACCAAAATCCTCAATGACATGCTAAAATGAAACCACACTTAGCTAAAGCACCTCTGCTAGAACAAAAATCTGAAACAGAAGGCTACTAAAGTGATATATTACTTATACTGCATATTGTATACTGATAGCAGATTCAGGAAAACAAAAAAGGATAATTTTTTTTCTATCATGCAGGTTTAGGTCCATTCTGTTTAAGCATAGTAAGATTTCTCATAATGCATCGCTGAAGTTTAAATTACAATCAGTGGGAAATCAGATTTATAGGGATATTCTGTGGCTAAATTTTTTTGTCTTTGGGAATTTCAAGTAAAACTTTCAGAAATTTCCCACAGTGTTATTGTAAGTTAATTATCTAAATATTTCAAGAGTTCCTATAGAATTAAAATGAAAACAATACAAAATACTTTAACTTTTTCTTAAGAGGAGTTTTAAAACAACATATGTATGTGGTTTTCTCTCTGTGAGAGAGACTGAAACCTCAATATTTCTCATGTTCAATCAATTTGAATCCAATTTCAGATAGAAATGGGGAAAAATGTAATTCAATATTTGAAAACTCTTCTGATTCTGACTAGAATATCTTTATTTGTGTGCAATTTATGAATTTTGGGTAATTTTAACACAGTTGGTATGACTAGATAATGAATCTTAACCATAATAACCAGTCTGTGAAGAATATATATTTAAGATAGAAAAATAAAGTGATTTTTCTGATGAAGCTGCTGTCAAGGTGAGTTGCCATATTGTTTGTTGTGACAGAGTTTAATAACTGCATGCAAACTATTTACAAGCTAATAGGAGAAGGTACAATATTTATGTGGTATTAATGTGGTACAAAATCTTTTGTAAGGTAGGATTTATACTGAGTTCTCAAATAGAGATTTTTAGTTATAAATAATACAAAGACTCATGGTATTTTCCACATCTGAACTGCAAAGATCTAGACTATTTATCTCCTGATTTCAATGGTACAGTCACCCTAAGTTGGTCCATTGGTCTGAAAATTAGCAGTTTCATCACCTAGTTGTTCAGGATGGGTGGGGGACTCTATTTGGTTGGTTTTTGGTTTGTTTAGTTTTTTTTCTTTGTTTGGTTTTTTGTTTGTTTTGGGTTTTCTTTGGTTTGGTTTTTTGCTTGGGGTTTTATTGGGGGAGTTGTTGGGGTTTTTTTGCTGTTTTGGGGGGGTTGGGTTTTTTTTTTTATTTTTGGTTAGTTTGGTTTTTTTAATGAAAACATAACTTTTGAAATTAACAGCAGAGCATTAAAAATATAAGGAATTTTCTTATTTGCAGTATTTACAAGTGATTTAAAATTTAAAATGGAAAATACAGAGCCTGAAGACTAAGGAAAGGAAGGGCTTGAATGAATTTAGGAGGGGAAAAGTTCGTTTTCAAAGGATGTAATTAATTGGTTGCCTTGGGACTAAAACTAATTAGGAAAGGAGTAAGAGCAGAAAAACTTTTTTTTTTTTCAGTCTGTATGTAATATTTGGTCTGATCCTTATGTAGTTTTTATGTGTATTTATGGGACTGAGTGTTCAAAGAAATTGCAGAATGTTTTGTGTGCTTTTTCTCTATTTTGACCCAGACACTGCTGTCTACCATCCGGTTTTTTACTGTATCTCTTGGGCAAAGCATCATGGCATAATAAAACTAGCCAAACTAAAGAAATACACTTGGAAGTAACATTTCTGGCATCAATTCAAGGAACAAATATAGCTAGATCAAGAAACTACACTTTCATCCTCGATTTAAAAACTAAATCAAGCTGAAATATCTTTACAACAAAGGCATTTCAAAGATGTTACATATAACCAATGCAGTGTCTTACGTCTACAGTTTACAAAATATCATTGGGGAAAAAAAAACCCCATCACATTTCCCTGCAATTATCCCAGGTCCTATATGTATGGTTAGCACAAAATGGAAATTATAAAAGTATCATTCTTCAATTACTTTGGGTCACATATAATATGCATAGCACACCTGATAATTATGCTTTAATTGTTCTAGAAAGTCATATAGAGAATAATCTCACCACTAAAGATGCAGTTAAAAGAAAATCAAGCCTCTCTAAGATACTGTAGGGAATTAGTTTTCTCTGATTAATGTTTGTTACCATTTTGATGATGCACTGTGTATATTAATATTTTGTTTCAGCACAGTCAAAGAAATCAGCATAATCATTGATTGTGTTTTGAAATTAGTATTAGTTTTGCATTAACAGGAGTGAGTATATACATATTCGTTTAGTAGGCACTTTAAAAATATTTTTATTTTTTCATTATTTTTTCAATTCAGTGCATCTCTAGTGCATCACCTGGCCTATTTTGGTACTAATGAGAATAAAAACTTAAACATCAGCAACTCAAAAGCAGTCAACTTATATCTTTATATTAGTGGGCTTTTTTTCTTCTAATTTCAGAGAATTTTCTTAATGAGGCTGGTTGAAACTGTTGTTCAAACTGGTATGTAAAATTAGAGGTCTTTCTCACCACAACTGTTCTTTTTATAAGTATCACTTTAAAAAGCTGGGTAACCCCTCCATTAATATACTGTGGTGGAGAAAGGTAGGGAATTTGGAACATTTTGCTCATAACTGTTTTATGCCAGTTTCCCAGTTGCCACATTTATTGCACTGCAATCCATATTTTTATGCTGAGAACATACAAAGGAATTTAGGTTGGATTTTCTCTAAGCTCCAGCCAAAAGAATATTCTATTTCACATAAAACATTAAAAAGCTAACAACTTCAATCATAAAATATTGGTGTATCTCATTCTTTCAATGAAGCAAAAAAGGGTTAGGATGGTTTATATAATGCAAAATAGTTTAGGATCTTAATCCTTATGTTTGAGGGAGAGCAAAATGAAGCTCCAAAACCCTGTCTTAACTTAGGTATAAAAATTAGAAGGAATCACTTATTTTCTTTATCCATAACAGAAAAGTGAAGGCTAAAAAAAAAGATTAGGTGTTAAGTGCATTTTTATTTAAAATTATTTAGAAAGGTGTCTAAAAGCCTGACAACAGTTGGTTGACTATATTTGTTTTATTGTAAAGGTGAAAATATAGAAGGCAAAATATATTAAAAGGCAAAACTGAGCAAACTAGCCAACAAGCCAATGAAAAACTTTGAATAATAGATCAGCCCAGTGACTGGTTTTGGAAATTTTTTGAGAAATAGTGGAACAGCTGTTCACAGCTGAGGCTATTAAACATCTGGCAAAGGAGCTCTTTGTATGGCTGTCTACAGAGAATTCAGAATAATTGTTACTCTAAAAAAGAGTAATAGGAATCTGATATAATATGAAGATGATCATTACTTTCTGTTTTCCTTATATTTTGAAAATCTTGAACATATTTGTGTCAAAAATACTTTTAAAAGTAAATTACTAACATCTAAGGGGCATAAGATCACATATTTATTTGGATCTCTCCAAAATTTTTTGTTTTTATTTTGAGTAGGTCATTCTTTGTGCACAGCTGATACGTCATTAACAACACAGGGAGTACCACTGAGGTACTGGTGACAAGAGCTGATTGTGATATGTTTTGGCAGTAGATGCCTCTCACTTATCTCATATAATTTCTTCTGATTTTCTTCAGTTATCAGTTAAGTTAAACTGATTTCTGTCATGCCTAAAAATCCAAACTGAAATTCATGATATATATTTCCTTATTTGTAGAATTATTTTCTTCTCAAAGTCTTCTAGAATCATAGAATGATTTTGGTTGGAAGGGACCTTAAAGATCCTCTAGTCCCTCTCCCTTGGCATGAGGAGAGGCAAATTCCACTAGATTAGGTTACTCCAAGCCCCATCTTTCCTGGCCAAGGATAATCCATCCACAGCCTATCTGGGCAACCTGTTCCAAGTCTCACTATCCTCACAGTAAAGGATTTATTCTGAATATCTAATCTAAATCCGACTTCGTTCTGATTGAAACTATATTCTCTCTTCCTACCACCATATGCCCTAATGAAAAGTCCCTCTTTCCCTCTCTTTTAGCCCCCTTTAGGTACTGGAAGGCTGCTAAAAGGTCTCCCCAGAGCCTTCTCTTCTCTACACTAAACATGCACAACACCCTGAGTCTCCTTATAGCAGAGGTGCTCCTGTATATGGTGACGTTGGTTTGTCAAATTCAAAAAAGGATTTTTCACCTTTTGTGACAAAAAGATGAAGAGTCCTCAAGCAAAATTTCAATGATATAGCAGTTAAGCCTAGACTATCAATATGCATATTGCATGCAAACGTGAGGGGTTTGATGGGAAAGAGTACAGAGAATGAAAGAGCCTGCAGTCAATTTGGCTAACACTGACTTTTGAAGAATATCTGGGTTTTCTCAGATACAGCAAAGACACAGATTTTATTCTTATATCACAAAATCACAGGATGATTGAGGTTGGCAAGGACCTCTGGGGGTCATCTGGTCCAGCCCCACTTCTCAAGCATGGGCACCTACAGCCACTTGCCCCTGCCCATCGCCAGAAAACTTCTCAATGTCTCTGAGGAGGGAGATTCCACAACCATCCTGGGACAACCTGTGCCAGTTGTCAGTAACTCACAACAAAAAAAAGTGTTTCCTTATGCTCAGACTGCTCCTTCTGTGTTTTGGTTCGTGATCATTGCCTCTGGTCCTGTCACTAGGCACCACTGAAAAGAGCATGTCTCCATCTTTTTTCCATTCTCCCTTAAGATATTTACATGCATTGATGTAATATACCCTGAACCTTCTCCAGGCTAAACAATCCCAGCTTTCTCAGCCTTTTTTCATATGAGAAATGTTCCAGCCCTTTCATAATCTTAGTGGCCCTTCTTTGGGTTCTCTCCAGTATTTCTGTCTCTTCTATAGTGTGAAGCTAGAACTGGACACAGTGTTCCCCACATTTGGCCTTACCAGAACTGAGTGGAGCAGAAGGATCACCTCCTTGACCTCTGGCAACATTCCTCCACATGCAACCCAGTGTCTTGGATTCTAATTAAATTTGGAACATCCATTTCAGAAGAGCAAAGAATCCGATATTCAAGTTACTTATATTTGATTATAAAACACCACTTAAGCTCTGGACTTTAGTTTGGCACAGACAAAGAACGAAGAAGAGACACTGGGTTTGACTTTTCATTTCTTCCCATATGAATCCAATAAAGTGTGTCATGTTTCTCCAGAACATGTTCCAATGAGAAGGGAAGTAGGTCAGTTTAAATCACAGATACTATGTGTTTTACTATGTGTTTGCACACTCTCACATGTGAGATGGGCAATAGACATCTATGACACTGGCATTAAAGTTGTCTCCTTTCCTTCGTACTCTACCCCACTCCTTTAGTGATACCTGAAGTAGACCTGAACCAGTGAACCAGGAGACTATTTTGTTGTTTTGTTTTGTTTTGTTTTTTAAGACAGGCACTGCCAAAATTGTTGTTTTATTGTTTGGTTTTGTTTTGTTTTGTTTTTTAAGACAGGGACTGCCAAAATTGCCAGTTAACAGATGTACTGTGAGGTCCACAGCTGGTACCTGGCTCAGGAAGCACATGGCAGCATCAGTGCTTCTCATCTGCCCATGCCATATAAATTTCCACTGTCCTTTTCCAAGTCATTCCTGCCCTAAACCAAAGATTTTGAAAACTGTGATGAGTCTCTGCTCAAATGTAGGGCAGTTCCTAGTATGAAGAAACTACTTTATCTTCAGCGAGTCCTTCCAGCCTACATTCTTCTATGATTCTGAGTAATAAATTGGAGCAAAAAACATGGATTAAAACATATATCTACAGGTAAAAATAGCTATAAGGTTACAGAAATTAAGGTTTCTACTACAGTACATTCTCTGATGATGAAGAATTACTAGACAAAGGGAGGTCATATTCCTGTGGTATGGGTGACCTCCAGGCCTGTCCCAGGCCATGCGTTACAGGGGTTGGAACTGCAGGGAAGTCAGAAGAAAATGAGTTGGAGAAGGGGCAAACTGACATGTGTTCACCATAAAGATTTCACTTTCAGTAGAAGCTGTCATCATCAATAAGGTTTACCTGCTGAAGTAAAATGTAAAATTCTTATATTTGTATTTTGGGTCGTATGGAGCAATATTTGAGTGAAAGCTTCAGACTAGTAACATGCACCTTCATTTCTAGTTCTGTTTCTGTAGAGGAAAGTATTGTCAAAGGTGTGCAAATACTTTTGTAGCCTCTGACCTTAGTGCCTCAGCTGTGGAAATAGAAACGAGGAAAATAAAATTTAAGAATTATTGTAGTTGGGTAGTTTTCAGTTTTGTTGGGTTTTTTAAATTTATTTTTGTCTTGAGGTTTGGGGTTGGGTTTTTTTCTTTAGATTTTCAATTTCAAAAATATTTTGTTTAAATGCTTTGGACATTTATTTGGGGAAGTACATATATAGTATAAATGAAAAAAAGAAAGGACTGCTATGCAATATCCATTTCCCATTCCAGAGGTACTAACTGTGACAGTCTACAAAATCAAAGAAAAACACTTATGGAAGTGAAGGGATGTCTGATTGAACATTGAATTGTATGTATTGCTTCTGGGTGGAAAAGAGATGCTAAATCCCTGTTTGGGATAAGAGACTGACCTAATGCATGCCATGGCAATTCTCTACAGTCCTTCAATTTGTTTATTCTTAGTGAGTGCATTACAAAGGTGCTCCTTTATACATTTTTACATAAAGCACTTTCTAAATTCAAGCTGCGCTAATGCGATTACTGGGAGTATGAGCACACAAAGCCTGGTTTCTTATCCCCACATTTAAATTCTATATACACTTTCTTCTGCTTCATTTATATTCTGGTAAGCATCTATGTAATTCTTCTTTTCTTTTATCAAATGTATGACCAAACTATAGCAAAATCATATCTAGCATACACAAATCTTCCTTAGCAAATCAAATCTGAAGTCAGAAATACAAATGACGAGCTAGCAACAGAAAAACATATTATGTTTTTTTCTCAAATAAAAAGTACTCTACCAACAACAACAAAAAAGACATTTTTCACAGTTAAAGTGTGTAGCAGAACCGTTTAACTTCACATTAACAAGCAAAGAGAAATTGGAAAGGACACGTTCCTAGTCACTTGAAAGAAAAATTGGTGGGCTATTGGTTGCTTTCTGGTACCCATATATCATCATGAAATTATGGAATGTTTGAAAGAGAATTTCTCATTTTTCTTTCTCTTCCCCTGACTCTTCCCTGCCTCATTCTATAGGAAGATTGTTTTGCTGTACTTACATAGACATGTCTATGAACTAATTTTGTTCCGTTTTCACTTTTTGATGTGTAATTCAAATTTTTTTTAACTACACTTTTATCTGATCAATTTGATTCATCACAGCAAAACTATTTTAAAAAATTTAAATGTTGAGAACTTTTGAAGTATTACATACTGATAAAATGGCAATTTGCAAGAGCTGCCATCTGTAAGCAATGTTTTCAAACAGTGTTACAAGCTGTTAGCCTTTTGGTCTTCACAACTTAAGCATAACCTCAAAAATAATAATGACCCGATCTCTTCACAACTGAAAACTGCTCTCATTGTGGCAGAGAAATTCTGTATCTAGGAAGAATTTGATGAACTGGGTCAAAAACATTGTTAGCTTGCAGACATGGCTTTGAAGGGGGGCGAGGTGTGGGGGGGAAGAATAAAAATTTTATCTCTAATCAACAAAGCAGATACTAATTTCTTTCTGCTGAATGCTTTGAAAATTAGACTTTTTTTTTTTTTTGCAGTGTTTACAGAGGAATCTGAACTATCTGGAAGGCAACCTAACCAAATAACAAACAGCAAGCATGTGTGAAATTCTTATACACCTGTTTAACACTCCAGCTGAGCCATCCTGGATTTTATTGTAATATCCGAACAGCCCAGGAGATACGACAGGTAAGCAACTGCTATCATCTAAAATGTTTGTTTTCAGTGCTTTAGCACCTAAAGCCCATGAGGTGAAAAGTTCTGTCTTGCTCAGTCTAGTCTTCACTGTGGGAGAGGATGACAAGCATGTGGGTGAGAAAAAGGTCCAGCTCACAGCTCTGGAGTGCACCTTCTTAGGGACTCTGATGCCACACAGTCCTGCAGATCACTATTCTGGAATGGAGTGGGACTGGGGAAAGAAAGAAGCTGCAATAGGATAAAAATAAGTCAAGTGAGATCAAAGTCAGCGTTTGACCCTAAATAATGCATTTACATTGGATCCTGACATTAAGTGGTTGATTTGTAAATACTTTAGGGTTACGCTTTGCTAGCACAAATCAATGCAGCAATTGATTTACTGAAGAATGAATTGGTCTACAGCCACTGATCCACTGCAAAAGGCAACTTTTCAATTTTGTTCTGAGGAGCTGAGTTTAGGACACCTAAATTTTAATGTCCTAAAATACAGTCTGTAGGCCACTGGTGACCAATTGATTATGACAATTAAGATTTTTTTTTCTCCAATACTTTTGATCACTTAATAAAAAAAGATTGATTGCTCTAAAAGTAAAAATAATAAAAATAAATATCTTTTATTGTGAAAATCAGTTGCATATCATGACAACTTAAAGACCTTAAAGATATTGGTATTTATCTTCTCAAACCCAGCCCCTTAGTAGGTAGAAAATATCGCATATCATACGTCTTGTGGAAAGAGTGACATTTTACATGTGCATATCCCCAGAGACTACCTCAGCTAAATGTTAGTAAGCATTACTCAGGATGTATTTAAGTGTTCAAGATGTATTTATGTGTTCAAGGTCAGGTGGGATGGGGCTCTGAGCAACCTGGTATAGTAGAGGATGTCCCTGCCCATGGCAGTGGGGTTGGAACTGGGTGATCTTAAAAGTCCCTTCCAACCCAAATGATTCTATGATTCTATGATGTATTCTAGCTGATATGAGTTTTATGCTTTATCTATCATTTGATAGCATATCTTACTATGATTTTACATGACTTTTTCAATAATCTGTCGAAAAAATATTGTAAGCATTTCATACATTTTTATGCAAAGACATCCTTAATTTTTGGTTCCTATAAACCATTCAAACAAATCAGTCAAATAACATAAATATATATTTCTTAATTTTTATATTACAACTTAAACATTACACTTGAGGTCTTACAAGATGGTTATCCTCATTCTTTTAATAAAGAAAAAAATTTTTTTTACAATTCTTTATATCTTTTTATACATGATGCATAGCTATTGTTTCTGAGAACCTTAATATAAAATACAATAATGCTAGAAAAGTGGATATTCTTTATTAAAGAAAAGTTTTAATGTAGGAAAATAAATAGCCTGTGTTTCAATAAGATGTAACTTAATCAGCGCATTTGATGTTAAAAAATATTAATATGTCAAAATTTATAAAGAATTTTTACTTAATACTTAAAAGTATTTGGATTCAATACCCTTTAGAACCTGAACACCTACTTTGCAAGTTTTTAGGTATATAACTGGCAAGAGTTGTTTGCTATGATTTCTAAAGAAATTAAGTACCTAATTCTCCATAGCATCAGTAAGAATTTTGATGAGATGTTGAGTTGTTTGAAGCTGAAAAAGGGTTCCTTCTACTCTCATAGAGAAATATTTATTTAAAAAATATATCTCAGTATTTCTCAGAAAATATTCTTATTACTTCAGAATTTATTTCCTAAAATAATAAAAAGTTTCAAATCAACCTGTTGGGAGCACTAGAAAGTAGGTTTTTAAAGTTATTTTAGGCCTGTGGTTTCTAGACCTCTGGATTTGTCAGGAAATCTTTGTATAAGACTTTATTAATTCATAAATCTATATTTTGCTTAATAAATATATTGGTCTATGTAAACTCAAGGAAGTAATTTATAATTTGGCTTAAGGGATGCAAAATTAAGTCCTACCAGTGAGGATTCTGTTTTTAATCTGGGCTGTAAAGCTTTTACCAATATTTCAATTGTTAATCTCCAAGAATAAATTGATGCTGGATATAAAGCAAACTATTATGTAACCAGTTACACAGAGTCATCTGGTAAAACACAACATTAAGCAAGTTACATGGGGTTTTAATTGGTGGATTAACTGGTAATAGATAAAACTGTCATGGCTTAAACTTGAGTGGAACAGTCTGAAAAATGTCTGTATAACTCTTAAGTAGAAACCAGGAATACTGACAAAGGACTAAATCAATGTAAAGGCTGGAAGATTTCCAGGCTGGCAAAGCCACAAATAATAATTTGTGTTGTAATTCTTATTTATTATAACAAGTAATGGTAGGGAGAATGTCAATATTTAATAAGTAGTATATATTTCCATAAAAAGATTGGTTTAGAGATCCCATAAGTGACTTGTAAAGCAGTTTAATTGCATAAAAATTGCAGACATTATTCAGAAACAAACTGAATCAATATAAAACAGTGTTGCAAGGACAAGTGTAGATCCATGACAGAGCTAGAGGCTACTCCAAAGCTGCAAATATAATTGTCTGAGGAATTTGCCAAGCAGACAGATGCTGCTGACAGAAAATAGTGTTTCACTCCTCGACATTTGGGTATAGCAGTGGTCAAACCTAAGACAAAAGTAAGTGAAACTGTTCTTCATTCCCATGCAATGTTATACCTGCTAAAGGTGAGCACAGCAGTGTTTCCCTGGTTCTCTTAGACAAATGAGAAATTGACTTGTGCACAAAGAATAAACTTTTCAAGCTCTGCTATGAATCTAAAATTTACCTATACTGCAACACACGGATACTTCTAAGGAATGTCAGCTTGAGAGAGAAGAGTTTTATCAGAATCATAGGGATCTTCACCACTCTCAAGTCAGCAAATCAGAACTAATAGTTTCATGTTTCTATTCTGATATTTAGTTCCTTGCAGAATTCCAGAAAGAACTGTCTTGGGTTACATTATGCAGACTCTGCTGAAGTCTGGGAGATGACTTGAAGCAGAAAGCTCTATCTGCTCTTTTACATACTGCTTAAGTGATACAGCAGCTCAGGGGGAATCTGAGTTCAAAGCATGCATATAAACTGTAAACCTGCCACCCAAAATTCCATTTTAGAATGGATCATAAAGCTGTTGATCAGTGAGAGCACAGCTGCAACCAGTCTTTTGACTTTTTGAACTCAGGAAGGGCAAAGGCTCAGAGTATCCCCTGAAAGATTGGTCTGTGGTGAACACATAGACAACATGTTCATGAGTGAGAGAAAATGGAGTACAGCTGAGAGCAGGAAACCTGCTACAGGCGTAGGACATTAACTACAAAAAAAAATCTCAGAAGGAGCACTGTTGGACAGGCAACAAAAGGTTGCCTTTAGGCTGACCTACTGAAGAGTGAAAACCAACAAAGAATTTAAGAAGCGAAACCGCAAGTCCTGTGTAAATAGAAGTTGTTTATTTGTATTTTTATTTGAACTTTGAGTTTAGTGAAGGCTCCAGAGAAAAGAGAAAGGACAGCAAAATACCAAATAAAATGCAATACCTGTTTTTCACATAGGAAAGGAAATTCTGGTTACCTAAAAACTGTGGTGGGTCTGAAGATCCTGGAAGAATGGCAGATTTTTTTCTGAAATTGAATTGAATTAGCTAAGTGAACACCACTGCTCAAATGGGTAAACTGGACATCACAAATAATTAAGAATGAAATAAAGACAAAACCAGAAAAATTCATTATGTCAATATTCCATTATGTGAAAACCCTTTATTCTTTCACTGCCTGTTAGACTGCATGAAGGTCTCACCCTTCTATCTCAAAACTTCTGGAATATAATACAAATACAAAGAAAGGAGAGCAAAGAAAATGACAAAATACATTAAAGGGTTACTGTGTGAGGACTGATTAAAAGACTATAACTCTTCTCCCTGGCAAAGAGGAAACTGAAAAACGGTAAGATTTTGGTTTCTAAAGTCACATATGGTATTTAAAAAAAGAACTCCACAGGTTTAGTACCTAGTTTTTCTAGAGAATTGAAGCAGATGAGTAAAGGATTAGGCAGGAAGCCTAGTTTGTATATTTTCATACAAGATATAAAAATCCTTGGGACTAATTTAAAGCACAAAGCTCAAAAATATTTTAAAAATAATGGTAGAAAAGGGGTTTTTTTGATAGCTGAGGGGTTATACCTCTCTTTTAGCTGTCTGTTTTTCATCAGTACCTGCCAGAGTCTCATATTAGATAGAAGGCCTTTGACCATTTCATATAGTTTTATCTTACTGTTCTTTATGCTTTACTCATCACAAGAGACAACAGAAAGGGATATCAGGACTGATAATATAAGATTTAAGATATTTTGCATTGTTTTTTCATTAAAACCATGACACAGGCATAGTCTTAAAAAAAAAAAAAAAAAAAAAAAAAAAAAAAAAAAAAGCTAGAATTCATGTAGCTGTCTAAATTTACCTCTGGAGGAATTATGATAATTCAACCTTACCCTTTCCTATCTTTCATACAGTTTTCATACATATGATCTTCCCTTGCCTTATTTTGCTTTTCTCTGATCGTGGCTTTGCCAAATTGTGTCTTTTGTCTTACTGTCTCAGTTATAGCTTTACGTGTAATCATGTCTGCCACACCAGTTCCATAGGATGTCCAGAGTTTAACAAGGCTTCAATTCTTTCAACTTATGGCCCACAAAGTGATTGCTAAGAGAAAGTCTTAAGGTGAGTCAAGAGTTACCATGGGAGCAATCTGTCCTAACCAGGCTACTCTGCTAAATCCATTAGGGCTCTACACAGTCATTTGACTCTGGATCTGAGCAGTTAAATGGAGAGACAGCTGGCAATAGCTCAAAGCAGCTGTTCTCTTCCCTCTCTCCCTGCTGCCAGGACAGGTGGTATCTCAAAATTATCTTGTTTTTTTTTGATAAACATATAATAAAATTGCATCCATTTGGTTGCATTTGGAAAAATTAATACTTCTGTCAATCTTCATCAAGCCCCTACAATTCAGAATGCTGCAATAACTGAAGACTAAATTAGCAGGTGCCTTGTACAGTGCTCCTAAAAAACAGATCAGATCAGATCAACCAGATAAGTCCTGCTAGTGGTCAAGTCTAGCTGAGTCTCTGCACTCTTCAAGACACTGTAGAGGGTTTGGGTTGTTATCCTTTCCTCCTTACTCTTTGGCACTTCCACCCAGGTGTTAATTTCCAAGACACTTTGTCCAAGGCAGCTTGGAATTAGGAAGATACACCCATTACTAGACATTAAGCATTTCTTAATCTCCTAGATTTTGACTCCTAAAAATAAAATAAGTAACCTCTACTCACTCTTTACAAGTACTTGGTCAAATTTTCTTTAGAAATAAAATTAGTCAAAACACAGTCCTGTTAATTTTTTTAATAAATCCCACTAGAATATGCATTTTATTTCTTCAGCTTCCAAATTACTGTTAAATTGTTTAGCATGGTTCTTCTAATAACCTCCCTCTGATGGCTCTTTTCTATATGCCTTTGGAAGTTAAATCTAATTAGAGTAGCTATAGAACTGTTTGGCATATGTCTCATAAAAGTCTTTACCCCCTGCCCTCCTCCATACTTAATACTTCCTAATTAACTCTGAAATGAAAATGAAAAGGAATTGACACGGATACCAGTTTTCACGCAGACAAATGCAGTAGAGGTCCCCACAGAGTATCTTTGAAAACCGCACTCACAGAGAATGAATAAATTAGTTTATAAAACAGAGAAACTACTTTTTTATGCATATATATATATATATGACTATCACCCAGGTCTTCACTTTCTAAAATATGTCTTTTTGTTTATTGATAACCCAAATAGGTCTCTTCAGATCAAAACCTCTTACTTTCCAGTAAGGGTGAAGCTCATACTCCTAAACTGGTGTGCTTATGTATATAATATGTGTAGTAACAGATTAAAATTAAGTTTAACAAAATACATACTTCATGTCTTGTAGGAATAAAATGAAGCAGTGAACAAAGGACCCAAAAGTATTTACTGACATAAAATTAACTATTAATGTTGATGCTCTAAAGAAGCTGAATATCTTAAGTTTATATTTTAAATTTATACAGAATTAGACTCTGTTGCTCATGATCAGAAAATTGAGAATATACTCTCTGAAGTTTTAGTGTCTTTCTTAAACTGATTTTCCTCATTCAGATTTTAAACTTTTGGGGCAGTGAATATATTTTATTTGTGCATCAGATTTTACAGTCTTAGTTCACAATTGAAATGGTCTCGTTGGGCCAGCAGTGACTAACAGCCAGACTCCCACTCAGTCACTCACTCATTCCCCTCCATTCAGCAGAAAGGGAGAGAAAATAGGAAAAAAGCAATAATGAGAAATCTTGTAGGTTAAAATAAAGACAGGGAGATTGTTTACCTGTTAGAAGTGTTGGCAAAATGGATCGGACTCAGAAAAAAAAATTGCCAACTTGAATAGATTTGGCTGATGAGAAACAAAAAGACAAACAATAAAACAGGAATTTTACTCACCCCTGTCTTGGTTTAGGACTATGCAGTAATGCAATGAAACTGATCCAACACATGCAGTTAAATGCAGAAATAAAACAAAAAATACTATTGAGGTCATGTGCATAATTTTACATATTTTATTTCTTCAGGTTGGGTTCTTTTAATTGAATGGGTAATTCAAGGTGTTTCTAGCTCTCTATCTCACCCTTATGACTATGATGTTGGTAGAATTAGTAATCTCCTTTGGTGTAAAAATTCTGTTCATATTAATCTTATCAATCATCTTTTTTAATGTCAACATTATGATATCCTCTTTAGGTGAATTTCTATAAGCATTTAAATGAGCTCAAAAAGCAAGGCAAATAATCTGAAAATTTAGATCATAAAAATGAAATGCCAGTAAAAGAGGATAAACCTGGAACAGATTATTTTTCCAAATTAAATATATTTGTTTCCCATATTAAACATATATCCCCTGTGTTTATATCTGAAAGGTTTTTTATATTTTATTTATCCACCTCTTAGTTTAGATAATTTTATAATGTTAAATTAATAATAGATATGATACTAAAACTGTCATTTGATAACAAACATTTTAAAAACCTGAAAACAAAGATCGATTTTGAAGAAGGTTCAAACAGATGTAAATGCTTAGCTGTTATACAAAGAGAAATGCAAGAGATATTGTGTATGTCTACATAGGCATTGATAATTCTTGCAGCAATTCATTTTTTAACCATACTAAATCGACCCTACTTGCTAAATGGACCCTACTTTTACTATCACCCTGGGGTAATATTCATGTGGGAAGGAAGTGATGTTGGCAAAGGTAAAATGAGCACAAACAGGATGAAACCTGGGTCTTTGAATGACTAAACTCGTTCCATGTTATTCTTTGTGTTTCCTGTAGACCTGACACAAGTATTCCCTTGGTTTTCTTACTATATAAACATATAGCAAGAAAAATGCACGCATACTTATTTGTGTAGACATATATGTATATTAAGAAGTATCTTTCTGAAAGAGATTTGAATTGGTCACAGTCCTCCTGTTTGTCCTAAAGAAAAGGTCACTCAAACAACATTTAACTAATTATAATTTTTATTCTTTGTGGGGAGTGGCAGGCTCACATATGTGAATGAGAAACAGTTTTAGTCAAAAGACACCAAATTCTGCCTTAATTCCTATCTGTAAAGCCTATTAAAGTCAGAGCACTGCATCATTGAAATAGAGAGTAGAACTTGGACTCCACAGCTACCCAATTAATATTAATAATAGCAACATTTCAGATAAAGTGTATTTTAGATCTCACCAAAGTTGCTAATTGTCTTAAAGATTTCAAACCTGCTTTCTGCAGCAGATCACATAGCTCAGGAGCAACACCAGAGAAAGCTGCTCAAACTGATTCTATCATTGTGCCTGAGTACTAGTGTGGTGGGACTGCTTCTAAAGGAGGGGCTGCATTTCACTCAGTTGGGATTGGTTGAATTATTTATTGCAGTAACTGAATTATTTATTTCTGCTCGTAAATAAGCTTTGATTTGTATAAATGTATTTGACAGGCATCATTGTTAAATCAGTGTAGCCAGAAAAAATCCAGCTTTTGGGTGCCTCAGTAAAGACTCAGTCTTGCTGAGACTTGTCATGACATTTTTTGTGACATGGCATTTTTGCTGTTTGAAAAATTGACTGGAGGCTTCAGAACAGTGATGAATGACAAATAACAAACAAGACAGAGCAACTGGTTTGTTTTGTTAACAGATCTTCACACTTCCATATGGATCATCTTTAAGGACTGCGCTCTCTGATACCTATGATCACGCAAATAACACCCTCATTCTTTTTTGTCAATATCAAATAAAAAGGGTCAAAAATAAACACTGAACTAAATGGCTTTTTGAACCTGAACAACCATTCATGCATACAGGACTTTATAAATCTCATATAAGTTTTAGGTCAAGAAAAAAAGAGGAAGAATAGGAAAAAGAAAATAAAAATTGCATTCAGTTTCTTCTACCTTGAACTTCAAAAGCTAGGCAAAATGCTGCATAAGTCTGCAGCTTCAGAGAAGGACAAGATAAAATAATTCCTCTCTAATTTGCTTTCTTTTTCCTCTTACACATTTTTCTTCACCTGCTTTGGGTTGTCTGTGAAAGTCATAAAATCCTGTGATGAGCTGATTTGTCACACAAAATTGGTAAACTATATATTCATATGCAACTATATCTCTATTTTGCTGGCTATTTTATATGTTAAAAACACCTAGGGAAAGGCTTGATAAGACTAGAAGTAGCATAAGGCAGAGGGCAAAGATAAAGAGGGAGATATCATATTAGCTAGAAACCTCTAGTTGATACAAATGGATCTGAAGTCAAGTTACATACTGTCATGTTGTGATCACCATTCTGTTTTGCTAACAAAAAGGCAGCTTGAATTTCTCTCAAGACAGTGAAACAGCTACCTGTCATGTGACTGCACAGGGGTTTAAACACTAACCCATGAAATGGATAACCTACTACAGTAATAAATTTGAATCTCTTGTGTTTGTAAATTACCTCTTTTTTAAATAATATTTTCCCCTTATGACTTCACACTTAAAGAAAATTAATAATAACTGCCTGACATTGCAGAATGTGGAATGCAATCATAATGATGGTGAAAGACTGTGGAAGTGCTAATACATGCCTTCCATGTGAACAAAGAGCTTGCTGCAAGGACAGCCAACATCTTCTTTACCATTATGCTGTACTTTCTTTATATGGCAAACATTATAAATCACTGTTGAGGATTATTTTCAACCTTCAGTAAACTATAAGAATAAAAATGTGTGCAAAAAGTAGCATATCAAGCAATTTTTTTAACCCTGAAACTTAGAGGCTAAACATATATTCATCATGTTATGTGATTGTAAAAGGTTTCATGTTAACCAAAGATTGGGCCTGTTTCCAAGACAGAAGGACATTCCATTTGCCTATTACCTGAGAAAGGAACACAACAACTACACCATGAAAAAGAGATGGCTACAGGATGAGAACTGTACCAGGTGGAAAGGTTGGCTTGAAACGCGTAAGTAATATGAAATGAAACATTTTGAGGATAATGCCAAATGCATACAAGGGAATTATTTCTGTGTTTATATAACACAGTAAATATGATCTTTGACATTTCTATTAAAAGACTGCAACATCCAAACCACTTATTCATGACAGGTATGAAGAAGTCCCAAGAAGGCCCAAGTTTATATAAAGGCCAACAAAACAGGGCCTATCCTTGGCTCTTAGTGTATAGTGAGCATATATAATAATCCCCTACTGGACTAATTTAGTCCAGTAAAAAGAGATTCCTGTATTCCAAAGGACATTCAAAAGAGAGTGTTTCTCATCTTTAGGAGAATATTTGTTTTAGTCCTTCAGAATTATTGCAAATATCAAATACCATTTGTTGCTAGCCATTCTATAGGAGCATAAAGATCCAAAATATGTCACCATACTTAAAAAGCCTGTTACCTTCTTTAATAAGATATGTTAATGTTTCATGAAATATTTTGACTATGTATTTTTGAAAATCTCAATTGTTACAGTTTTACTTTGTTTCTAAAAACTTTTAAAAGAATATAGGATTTTTGTTCCTTTGCAGCTGATCCACTGTTTCTATTTTTCTCCCAATGGAAAATTATATTCCTGAATTTGTGACATCACAATTATCTATAGGGGGCATTATTATGTTTCTTCAAATAGAGAATTCTATCATCAGATGGAGAATAAAGCATAAAGTCAGGAGGAAAAATAGTAAACTGGCTTTCTGTAGATTATCTGATTGCAGAAGGGAAAGAGCAAAGGATTAATATATTTTCTAATGAAAATAAAAATTATTTAATTATAATGCGTTTCCTTGCCAAAGTTTTCTGTGAAAAGCCATGAAGCTCCTCAAGTTTTAGAAACAGAATTTTGGCCAATGACAGATCCTAGTATTCCAATGCAGCTCCTTCATTTTAAGTACTGAGGCTACTTAACATGTATTAATCTATTCATGACAAGTAAAAGTATTAAAACTAACACTGGAAAAATCACACCATGATTTACATATTGATACAAATGTTTTGACTCAGCGATTAAAAGTCATTGTCTATTTTCAAATGTTGGAAAGAAGTGAACAGTTGAAAAATATTCACAAGGGTGCTTCTAGCCTCTAATTTCTCTAAAGATTATACCCTGTGTTATGTAATCGCCCTCAGCTGTTTCTACTCAGACAGATTCTTCTAGGAAGTGTTTCAGAACTAAGTTGCCCTGAAACACAACCTTGAACTCTCTATACAAGGAGATCAAGACAGATAGGAATTATGAAAGACTCCCTATAAACTGGGATTTAGACCATCCTTTTAGGCATCAAACACTTGAATTCCTTTTTCTCAGTATTGTTTTTTTCTTGTGTTGTTGCATGAATAACAGGGATAACAGGAATAAATTACCAAAGATAGGAAGCAAGATCCTCAAAAGTCCTGCTCCTAATTTTTGTAAAAATCACAATACACTTGACTCAAAGATTTTTATATTGTAGCTATTTGATTCAAAGCTAACTTCGTGTATTTCAAGCTCTGGGTCTGTCTTTAATTGCCAATTGTAGGTACAGGTCAGAGTAAAAAATAAGCTATTACTGAAGGGGTTATTGGAATGTCATGGTTTAACATCAGCGGGCACCTAAGCACCACTCAGCCTCTTACTCACTCGCTGCCAGTGGCATGGGGAGAGAGAATTGGAAGGGAAAAAGCATAAGGAGTACAGGTCAGAGTGAAAAATAAACTATCTTTGAAAATGTTAAATGCTACTTACCAGGAAAAGAAAAAAGCAGATGATTTTATTCTGGATAATAATAATGCACCTTTTAGTCTGGTTCTGACATGACTGATATAATACAGTGCCCCTTTGAAGCTGAGACCAGAGGTTCAGAATCTTTTAAAAAAGGAGCCCCTTATAAATGTTGCTTGAAACAAAAGTTCTGAACCTATAAGTAGCCAGTAATAGTTATGCTACTGTTATTTGAATGTTCCTAAATCTGTAGCTATTGCTCTGAGCAACATGAAAAAAACATCAATGACAATTTATATGTTACCCTTAGAGTTCAGTGATTGTCCATGAAGGCATAAAGGTGCTGGAAGATCTTGGAATGTCTGCATTTACTGACAAATCGTTCTGATGCTTTCAGTAAAGCAGAGAATGGTAACAAAACCTTCTGCCACTCTGTAGCTAGGGCATGAGTTCTATTCTATTTTTTCTATATCCTACTCTGACTGTACCTCAGTAAAGTGTGGTGGCACAGCAAGATCTCAATGAAAGAAGGTTTGGAAGGTTTCATAATTTTTTTCCTAAAGTATGTACTGGTCATCTCAGTAAGGTTAGGCAATAAGAAATCACTTGACATTTTAAAGTTAAAAAGTTAAAGTAAAATAATCTCTCATATTACATGCACAATGCATTGCTAACAGGAGATTTACCATAAAGTTCTGTGGAAGTATAATGACTTTTCAACATGAATAGAGCAAACATATGTGACCACTAAATATCAATGTCAACATAATATACATTTGATTAAATAAATGTAATAAAATATAAGTGTTATACTACACTATATAACACAGTATATATAGACATAGATATTCACTTAGCATGCCAAAAAATATTTTTTGTCAAAGTGTATGCATGTATATGTAAAGAGACTTCAGGCAGACTCTTTCGATTCAGTGTAATTTATTTTTTATATTTTTTTTTTATTTCTAACAGGAGAAAAAGTCAGTTTAAAAACAACCCACCTATCAGTTTCTATCACTTCTGATGAGTATTCTCATTTCAATTGTTACTATTGCTTATCTATGCAAACTTTCTTTGTGATAAAATATGCATGAAATTAGAGGATACGCTACAATTCAGAAATATAGTTTTATGGATTAGAAACAAAGATTATTTAATAATCTACTAATCTCTCATATTATTCAGAGCTAAAGGCAATTTTGGTCATGTGGTCAACAGAGAAAGTTATTCTGTTTCATGTATTTATAGAAGAATTTTATTTACTGTGCCCATTTAGTTACACATAAATTCAAAGGTAAATTGCAAGTCCATAAGAAGTCACAAAACAGAACATTTTTATATAAATGATTATACAAATGTCTCTTAACACTTTGTATCCTCTTGTATAATTCTTGTCTTATGAGATGCTTTGAAATAAGATACAGTTTGGGTCTGCTGCAGAAAGAAAGCT
Source organism: Dicaeum eximium (assembly GCA_013396995.1). Lineage (NCBI taxonomy): Eukaryota > Metazoa > Chordata > Aves > Passeriformes > Dicaeidae > Dicaeum > Dicaeum eximium. The sequence continues at coordinate 186,727 of VWZP01010966.1, read as the reverse complement.
TATTCTTCCAGAATGTTTGCTTAAAATGTAGAGACAGAGTAACTATTCTTAATATTAATATTAACATAGCATGTATAAAGTATTGTATGAATGCAAAAATATTTATATTTAGATTTTTTTATTAGCCTTTTACCTTGTATTGTTTAAGACACAGCCTAATGGAAGTGTAGCATAATGACAGTAATAATTATTTTACCTTTTAAACTGAGAAGCTTATATCTTCAAGGCTTCCCTTTTGGATACTGCAGAGGGGAAATAAAGGTAAAGAATGAACTGAAGAAAAGTTTATGGCTGCCCAAGTATATGAACAGAAAAAGTAGGAAAGAGACTTGGAGGGCAACTGCTTTCTGAGTCCAGCCTCCTACATATTCTGACAAGAAAGGAGTAGACAGATGACTTATCTGATAAGCTGTGGGTAATTGTTTGGATGAATTGTGTTCATTTAGGTTTGGATACCTACATCTTACTTTCTTGCCTTAGGGTCCCACCACAATCAGAAGATTCAGAGAATAAAGTTGCAAGAATGTCTCATTTTACCCTGAAGTAGATATTAAAAACTGGTCAGATAAACAGCATGATGAATAATGCTAGTTTTCTTCCACTAACAAGTGAATGAACTACAAATAACCCCTCTTTCATATGTAGACATCTGTAGTGGTTTTCGTTCTCCAATTCTGAATTTCCCCAATTTCAATCAATTTGAATTTTTCCCAGCCAACGCACCACTAAATGTGGTGGGTTTTCTCATGCTGGTTAATCACCAGAGCACTCTCCTGCTGTAAAATAGGATCAACTAGGAGAAAAGCAAAGCAGGCTCAAAACTTCAAGAGAAAGGCAGTTTATTAACAGTAACTAAAAGGAAAAAAAAAGAAAAGGAAAAAAACCAAAACCCTTCAGACCCTTCTCCTCCCTCCACAAACATTTCCTTCCCATTTGTCAATGTAAAGACATAACACTCAACAATCCCAATCAGTCCATCATTTTTGAAATAGTCTTTTCTCAATTCTCTCTCAGGGAGAGGAGTCCCTCTTGTTCATGTTATGGAAAAGCTTCTCCACAAGAGAAAA
>VWZP01010966.1:0-185493 GCA_013396995.1 Dicaeum eximium | reverse complement strand
TGGTTCCTCTCTCACTCAATTGGAAGGAGGATCGGAGCTCTGAAGGGGTTAACTTCTCGCCCAGGCCCTGCAGAGCTCAGGTGACTCCCGCCGCGGGAACTGCGGCTCACTCTCTCTCAAGGCCATGTTCACAAAGCCTTGGCCGCCACCGATGGGGGGGAGGCCACGACAAACTGGCCGGTCTCTCTCCACCCTTCCCCCGCCGCCTGCTGCCACCTCCGATGAAATGGGGGGGGGAACCGTCCCGCAGCCGCCGGCTGGCCGGGCCGGGCCTGGGGAAGGGGCCGAGCCCCCTCCCAGGCCTGGCCAGAGGTTCTCACCTCTGTGCTCCCTGCCTGGAAAAGAGGAAGCTCCTCCTTCTTCCTCCTGAATTTCTTCACTTGGGATCTCCCTGAGCCACCCATAAATCTTACCATTTCCGGGTAAGCCTCAAACTATGACAACATCATAACTTTACGTATCTAAATCTAAATATAATTTATCAAAACAAATAAACTAAAAACAAAGGAACAGGAAGTACAAATTTTAATTTGAGGAAAAATAAGATCTCAGTATCTGAAATACATTGGCCATTAAAATTTGTCATGATTTATAAAAATCCCATTCTACCCTAACTGCCTAAATGGTGCTAAAGAGTAATTATTTTTACAGTATACCTGAATCAGGGTAGATATATTTCTGTTTTTTTAAAAGATGACTTTTCAAAATAAAAAACATCATAAAATTTTCTTTCTCCAGTGAAAACTCCAACATTTTAACTGTTGTCTGTTTTACAGTTACTTTAATTCTGTGGCTTATGCTTTCCTTGCTGAAAAAAAAAATTTAAAAACCTGGACACCCACTGTAGAAGAAACTCAAAGTTTCTTTTGTCATTCATTTGTGTACTTATACAAAAGTTGAATATCTAGTGCAGTAATTGGACTCCCTACTAAGTGGTAAAGTCACTCAATTTATAATAGTTTGCAAGACTCTGGGATCTGGCTGCATGATTTGTGTTTGACTTGCATTTTAAATTAAGTTAAACTATTATTTTAAATTTTGAAGAAGAGAAGATTTGCAGACCTAAGCAATTGTTATCAACCACAACACATTTTCAAAGATTGGCAATGCCATCAGCCATCCCTTGTGCAAAGTATTTTATTAATTGTGATTATTATTATTCATCCAGGCACTTTCAGGTTCCTCTATCATGAGTATATTCTTTGACCTAGGACATGACTCTTAAATCTGCAAGTCAGTATGAGGGAAGAGGTGCACTTACAGCCTGGTTGAGATGTATGAGCACAGCTGCCTGTGCGTGACTCGGAAAGTTTAATCAGTTTCAGTAAATCTCTTGCATTCAATTATTGGTCACTGTGTGCTATTTCTATTGACCTCCTTATTGAAGAAAGCTATTAAAGTAGGTATGTTTGTGCACTTCATAGTACTGTACCATGGACAGTTACAGTGGCATTTGGGGGAACATAGAAATGGGCAAAAAACTTGAATAATTCAAGACCTGAAAAATATAAATTTGTACAGTAACTGTAATTATACTGTAATGAAGAACCTATATATGCTGTAATTGCTTAAATCAAATATATGCTGTAATTAACTTCCCTGACTTTGAGAAGCAGGTCAGCTTGCTACAAGTAATGGAAAATATTTGCTACAGTGATTTGAGGTTTTATTTCAGAAAATCTTGCTGGACTATCTGCTGGTCCTGAAGATCAGCTGTCAACACAAAGGATGGATTCATGAAAGATACTCTCACCCTGGTAGAGTAGTAAATATAAGCACAGAGGGGTGCATGCTCTGTTTCCAAAGCTGTGTACAAGTTAGTGGGGTGCTGCCAGGTGCAAGTTTCCATCCAGCAATCTTAGCTAATGGAAACATCCTCAAAAAGAAGCAAAGGGATTATCTGGCATTACTGAAAAAATCTACATGGAGCTGGGATCAGGTGTTGCAAAATAAAAGTGGTGTGTGGAAGGAGTAAATAATATACGACAAAATAGAAATAGATACAAATGTAGAGCTTCAACTACTCTGCAGTGTAAAATAAATCTACTGACTAGAATAAAATCTGCTTGTGACTGCATTTGACAAATAAAAAAATGAGTTAAGAAAGGTAAACAGGAATAAAACTGAGCTGATGGACTAAGCCCAGGGTCTTACTAAGTTCTTTGAAAGGGATTCAAAGAATAATATTACTGTGGAGGACAAATTGTAAGCACATTTTGTCTCAAACATTCTGACTGTTATGAAGAGAAAGGTGTGATCAAAACATAGGGTCCCGTGGAGGTGGGACAGTGCTGTTCTGAGCCAGATCCTGCTCCCCCTTCACACTCAGGCTCAGCTGCCCCCCAGTTCACTTCCTGTGTGTGTGCATCAACACAACAGTGCAAGAAAATTTAGTTTATGTAGGAGCCGTACACCAGATTCACTACAAAAGGAATCAAATCAGGCTCCTTCATTCTTTTTTTCTTCTCTTTTGCTCTCATTGTTTACCCCAGCCCTGGGCCATCCACGCAGAAGGACAAACATGGAATTGCAGGACAGATTGATATTCTTTGTTCTCTCTCTCCCTTTACTGTCTTTGTCTCCCTCCTTTGCTTTGCCTGGGCAAAGCATAGCTATCATATTCTACCCTGTACCCCATGCTGAACTTTGTTGTGGGAGTGGGGAGCTTGTGAAAGCATTTTGAGTCTTGGTAGCCAGCACCTTTGAGAAGTTTCTTATGAGGAGCTGAGAGCTTATCGAAGTTTACTGTACAAAAATTAGGGCTTGTTAACTTCTACTTGTAAAAGTGCACTGTGTGAATTTAAGGGCTTGTGAGCCAACACCTTTTGAGTCTGAACAGTGGGCTGGTTGCCTAAGTTATGACAACTGTACAATAAAATCACAAGTTCCCTGTACGTGGTCTGGTGTCTATGTTTAGCTTGACAGGAATTTATAACAAACATTGTGGCCTCTAGCAATGGGTTGTGACAGCCACACAAAAGTGAGCACAAACTGGGGAGCACAATGGTGAAAAGGCAGTGCAACAGCTCTGAGCTCTGCAACAGTGAGCTGCACATCTTCAGTCATGAAGGAGAACTGGATTCTTGCTTAGGGTAACTTTGATTCTGCCTTCTTCATACATACCATTACCTGCACTGTTATCATTATTATTCATCTATTTTAAACCTCTGTAAACATCATAACATCTTCTCAGGCAGTTTAAAGCCACAGGGGCTGAAAGTCATGCAAGCCCTTTGGATAATATATATTATATTTACAAATATGAATACAAACCGAAAATTGAGCAACATCTGATTTCAATACAATCAATACTATTTCATAAAAATTATGATCTATGGCTTAGTATGCCTTCAAAACCTTCAAAAATTTAGTCCACGAGCCCACCTTTAGATTAAAGGAGGTAGAACATAATTTCTACAGTTCCAAAATGTTAATATTCATTGCATAAAAAAGTGCTGCTAAGACAGTGTCTATTTGGTTTCTTTTCCAAATAATTTTATATTATTATAAGACTTCTTTTCCAAATCACCCATCTTAGGTTCCTGTTTTAAATGTGGTTCTGAATGTCATACAAATATTAGAGTATGAAGCCTACAAAATCTAACCACTTTTTCCTGATTGAGCATGAAGGCTACAGCAGATTAATTTATTTTTTTCTAAGCATCAAAAGTGGTGCAGGCAATATATACCAGCTACATCATCATGTTACTCAAATGGCATGCAGTTCCAATTTTAACTATACACCTTACACATAAACTACAGAATGAGTAATGTAATTGATTGCTGTGGAAATTAGCTGTGTGAGAAAAATCATTATTATTTCAAATCTATGGTACAAATAATTCTTTTGTTGCCTGCCAGAATTAGCATTTTAGACCCATTATGGGACTGTAGACCTAAGGAAGCTATCCTTTCCTTTTGTGTTTTCTTTCCCTTTTTTTCTTTCCCCCAGAGTTAATATACCGAGTTAATATGCCAAGAAATCAATTTGAATATTCTAATAAATAATCCCATGATATTTCACCCACAAAAGCAGACTGAGCTGACAAAACTGGTGTGCTTCTAAAGAAGTGAGACTTCTGCATACACCAGAAGTATGAAAAAAAAAACCAAAAGAATTTTCAGCATATTACAAACAAAAGAAACCATGAAATACAGTCATTACATCTATTTACTTAACAGCTCTTTTGAACTACCATGAGTGTCAATTACAGTCAGGAAATTATATGTAAGGAAACATATCATGTACATGTCTAGCCATACCTAGGTGTTTCTGTCTCATTCAAACTGTGAGTGCCATGTAGTGAAACCTTCAGTTGTAGTAGTTGAATATGAACCCTTACCTAAACAAGGGGACACTGGTTGCACAAACAGGCACATCTCTCTTTCAAAGGATGTTCATCTCAAAGATGGAAAGGTGATGTTTGCATCTCATTCTCTGATATTCTGGTGGACACTACTGCCCTTGATTAGCAGATGTGAATCTCTTGCATCCCTCTTTTCAGAAACTGCAATGAAACAGCAGATTCCTGGAAAAGTTTGATTTGGTACTACTTTTTTTGTTTTAAATTGATGCTTTTCTACTGTTTGAAAAATAACAGATAAACCTTCTGTATAAACCTGTTAAACTGGGAACTTAATTATCTGCAAACTGAAAATGTTTCTGTGGGACTGGATTTGCAAGTACAGGAACTATGACATTCCTCCTGGAAAGCACGGGAGTTCTGAAGAAGGATTGAGATGCTGCTAGCAAGGTTTGTATGTACTCTGGACATCACCACACTTGGAGTTCTGATAAATGTTCTATTTTGAAAGGTAAAAACCTAGATATCTCTTTCAATAATAGAATATCTGGCAATTTGTCCTGAGTGCTGTCAATTTTCTTTTGCTACAGATACTATGAAACTACAGGCTAAACTAGAAATTATTCAGAAATTCAGTTGCTGGTGATGTTTTAATTAAAGTAGTAGGTTCTATACAACATTGGTTCTCACAGATTAAAAAATTTTTCTTTTATCCAGTGAATTTATCAATTTTTTAATGTGGAAGTGAAAAACCCCAATTGAAGAATTGTAAGAGTAAAGAAAGCTCCCCAGGAAAAAAATAGGATGTTTGGGAAAACAAGGTTTGGAGTTCATTCTGAAGGATGCAGTTTTAAAAATTGCCTTTAGTGTCATCCTCAACATCCTTTCTCAGATGCAAACTAACTTTGGAAGTTCCCACAATTCCTGAAACACCTGCAGTTTCTCAGTCTTATATTGAGGTTAAATATCTGAAGATATTTAGAACAGAAGCAGGGTTATTCAAAATGTATGTCTACTTATGGAAATATAAACCCCAAAATCTCATGAAGACTCTTTGCCTGTCAAAAGGAAAGTGCACAATCATTTCAGTTCAACTTCTATGCAGACATGTCACTCAAAATTATTTCACGTTTCACTTCATCTGACAGTTTTTATTGGCAATTTGACACTTACCCTTAAAAGTGATCACTCCAGCTCATGGATCAAGCTTATCAGAAGGGAAATCTCTTCATAGCTGTGACTGAGCCCTAACTGAGCTCTGACTGTTTCAGGGGCATCAGAGGAATTACACTTCAAGGTTAGAAGTACAGACACATATATTGAAAAATGTATAAAGAGAGTGAGAGTGCATATATAATATCAATTCAAATGTCATTATATCAAATAATACAAACAGTGCACACCTTGAAATGAACTCACTTATATTTTTCTGGTTAATAAAATTGTTCATGCATCATTATTTTGATTTGCCTCTACTTTCTGATGTTAGATAAATTGACTTCTTTATTCAGGTGCACAGTGCTGTGACATATTAAACCTGGTTTTAACATTTCTAGAAAGAATAGTGAGAATTTGTGGATGGGAAATATGGTATCTTTCATGCTTATTTAGAGCGGTGCAACAATGTGCAAATTGTTGTTCTACTACATTCACCTTTCACTTCATGTGTTACAAATATTACAGGAGACAGATATTTTCACACATTAATTATCAATTAAAAACCTTATAAATAAAATCAATTCATTGAAACTTGTCTTATTAAGATGCAAACTATTATTCCAGATGACTTTTAAATAAGAAATGAACAGAAATGCTGAAGATTGACTACTAACCACGCAAGAACATCTTCAAAAACAATTTGTTGAATATTAATGAACTGAAAATGTCATTTCTGGTCCAATTACTACAAGTAATTAGTTTTTTTTTTAAATTGTGGAGGAAGTGGAATTTTAATAAGGTCAATTTTACAATTACAGTTTTGAAAAAATCCTAATTGTATTGTCATCATCTTATATAAAAAATAGCATCAACTCAATAACATCTGCTGAATTTCATGTAAAGAGAGAAAAAATACTGTGCTGATTCAATAGGAACTGATATTTTAATGAGATTTTTTTTATTAAAGGTGAAAAATAAAATAGTTTACCTATATATTAGTTATAGTAGAAAAAAAAACAACTGATGCCATTACATTTAAAAATGTTTTATGCCAATGACTAAAAGTATAGACATTTACTTTTTATTTGAAATATTTATTATACAACTGATAAGTTTATTGAAATCAAAACGTTTGCTTCTTAGTTTGGAGTGATACTACTTTTTCCTTATATTTGTTCTAACTTCAGTTTTTATAGAAAAGTTCAGTTATTTTCTATAATAGCATCATTATTCAAGATTGTATTATCTCTGAAAATTTGAAAGCTCAAGGGTCAATATATTTATGCACCTTGTTATGTGTATTTATCTTTGAGAAAATATATCCTTACTGAGCTCTTTGATATAACTTTAAAAGTTGGTTGCAATTCCAGTAATTTTCACCTTTAACCCAGAATGTGAATTTTATTGAAGATTGAGATTTCAATCTTGCATTAAGCTAGACCAGATGCAGGTAGCATTGACATTACAAGCTAAATTTTTCTAACCAGGTACTATGTCTGCTCTCATTAGCTATGGAATGCAGAACACTTATTACCCATACAAATAGAAATATAGGTCCACAATTTTTTTTTTCTTAATACAAACAATCATTCTGTGAAAGGAATAAGTACATAGTCAATACATCAGTAAATATATAAACTGTTGGTTACACTTTGAATAGAGATTTTTCAGTAATTGTACATCTCNATAAGGGGTTTTTAAAATTTTTTTATTATTCCAGAGAAGGAAAAAATAGGACCTAAATAAATTAATACCAGGTCAAAGTNTACTGTATTGTAGTTCTTTGTTTATGGAAATGTCTAATAAGAAAGTATCACAAAGCTTTTTGTCTTTCAATAATTATATTTTATANAAAATTTTTTTATTATTCCAGAGAAGGAAAAAATAGGACCTAAATAAATTAATACCAGGTCAAAGTATACAATACAATACAGTACAATACAAAGTAATAGATCAACATTTATCTTTAATAAATACAGGAAATTGATTAAAAATTAATCTAAGGATCAGTAGCGCATAATCCCAGGATTATGTACAGCATTTGTATTGCAAAGATAGCATTTTAATTAAAGATATGTAAACAGTATATTAACCACAATAATTTTCTAGTCTCTGTGTGTGCATTCATCTGATATCCACACTCTGTTTATCCAATCTGGTGACTTCTTCATTAAAATTAGGATGAGGTGTTTTCTCAATTACAGCTTTGATGTCCTCTAACCATAGAAGTGAACAATGTGGCAGGAGCAGCATGCTGCCACAGCTTGAAACTTGTTGTTCTTTAATAGCTCAGTTAGGTCGAAGTGACATTTCAGTAGCATAAGTTTCTAGCTTTGCAGCTGAAGTCCATTTCTATTTGTATGTTTTAAAACATTATATCACATTTTTCATTTATCAGATATCATGGCACCTCTAAAGTCCAAATATTTAAGATGTCTTTATGCATTTATGGTGACTGGTCTGTTATATTTGAAAATAAGACAGCAAAAAGCATATTTTTAAAAGAAAAATGTAGATGACTTTTTTCACTTTAGAAGAAAGGGGAATAAAAACCCAAACAGATTTTTCCTAGTGACTCCTCCTGTCTCATGGAGACAAAAGTCTACCCGAGAGACTGCCTAAATGTCTGTGACTATGAATCTGAGGTTCAGATTCAATCAGGTTATTTGACACCATATTAAGTCAAGATGATAAGTTGTAGGTGCACAGAAATTAAAAAACGAAAAAAGAAATTATGTAGGGAAAGAGTAGAGATTTCAGGTAGGTTTTTGTGCCCTTGTAGTCCCAGAAAATAAAATGTTATATTCTTATAACTGTTACTCATCAGTGGTACTGATCTGACACCTAAAAACTGTATGCATGGAGCTGGATCCTGTTACAACACAAAACCTCAGAAAAAAACTACTATATCTGGTTCTGGCCTAGGACCTAAATCCTAAATAATTCTCTATATACTTCTTCCTGAGGCTTCATTATCCTTACAGAATAACTGATAAGGATTTCTTTGATCAAAAATTTTACAAAGTGGACAATATAATTGTTTTTTGGTTATTCCACATTATTCATCAAATGAATAATTCATCACAACAGTCACTAAATTATTATTGATAAAATTCCACTTTGCCTAACAATATTTGTTGTTTGATAAATCTCATCGGGGTAATCTGGTCAAAATACCAACCAATTACAATTGCTAACTTATCTTCAGTACAGCACAAAAAGGTAATTCTTTTGAATGCTGACAGTTTCACAAGTGCAGTTAAGGTTAATGTAAAATCATAGACAGAAAATTAATTTCATGATGAAGTATGAATGAAAGAGAAACCAGCATAGAATATAGCACATAATAGATGGCAACATTAACCTACTGAAGGGACTTGCAACATCCAAAGACTTGCTGAGTACCTAGGAGTAGCATCCTAGTTGTTCACTTTAACCACCTCATTCAGTGCATGACCTTGTGTTACTCCAGTGATTAATTCAGAATAAACATTAACCTGTAAGTAAGTGTCTGGTGAATTGGATATTATTCAGAATGATTTCTAATAGATGTATAAGCTGCACTAACTTCATGTTAAGGTTTACCACAGTCAGGGATAAGCCGATTTTAAAAACATTTAATTTAAAACCAATTTACTTATTAACTGAATTACTCAGAAATGTGATGAACAGAAGGATTTTATTTGAACAGCAGGGACATGCAAAAATCGTCAAAGATCTGATCATTTTTCTCCTGGTAAATTTTGTGCTGTCAAAGGCCTCCAAACTAGAAAGAAATGCCATAGTGACTCCAGTGATGTCAATAACAGAACTCTCAGCAGGTTTGCTGGTGTCAGTTACCATGAAGGTTAGACAAACCCTCATGACTAATCACTTACGTGGGAAAAAGGCTACACATCTTCAGTTCAGTCAGACTGCAGAGGGGACAGGAAATTCCTTTTTCAATCAACACATTGCAGTATCCTGATTTGGTTGGTTGGCTGGTTGGTTGGTTGGTTGGTTGGGTTCTTGGCACTGTGCTAAAACAGAATGTCTTACCTGGTAAGAGAGAAATCTGTAGAAATCTACTACAGGGTAAACATGACACCAAAGGGCTCTGAAGAAAGGGAGAATTTTGGACAACAACAACAAATTTTTTTTTGCATTTCTTAGTATTTAATCTGTAGCAGAAAATATCTGGATGTTGCGACCTTACCCACATGATTCTATACCTCCATGGCATATAAATTCTATGTAGCTAGCTTTGATTTGAGAATTTCACCCAGAAAGAGGAATTTCAGCCTAGGATCTAAAAATCAAACTGTAGAGACACCAAGAAATGAAAAAAAGAGTGTAAAAATTAGTTAATACCATCTAGGCTGCATCTTATTCAGTGTTCATGTCTTGAAAGAAACTGTAAAAAGCAAATTACATTTCTTTCTTCTGTTTCTTTTTGGATGTGGAATATGATTTCTTATGCTTGAATTCCATAATCCTAGGTGATTATGAATATGTTGTACTAGCTTTTGTAACATGCCAACTTTTGTACCAATTAGTTCTACCAGAATAGAACACTATTTATGGATGCACTCAAACATGACAGCTATACTGCCTTGATTTTCTGTACCTTAAATGTAGCGTAAACACTGTTAAAATCACATCAGAGCAATGTTCTCTGAATTAGTTGTGAACTCCCCATTTCAGCTATGTTAGTCTTTGCTAGAGATCATAAGGAGAAATGATATTTTTGAATGAGAGGTGACTTGCCAATACATGTTAAAATATAAAGCCTTTAGCAGATGGTATTTCTTCAAAAGAATTGTGGAATATTTTGACATCAATCATTTCAGGAGAGAAAAAACAGAAATAGCATGGGTATTTTGCTCTGAAAATTTTCTTCATCTGTCTCACACAAAATTACTTCAAAGGTCTCTGCTGTACAGTCAATTAAATAGAATTTATTTTGTCAATTAAACGTAAACAAAAGGGGCTTTCTAAATATTTTGCTAGGTTAATTGTCAACAAATAGATCTTTATTCATATATACCTAAATAATTACACTATAGGGTTATTTTTATACTAAGTAAAGAATTATACTTGCCTTAGCCTAACCTTCAGGCATTCTTCTAGACCTGAATGGAGAATTCAGGTCGACCCTGAGTCACAGGGCTTCAGGTTGGAACCTGTTTTTGCTTCCAAGAGCCTTGCACCCTTTCCTAAACATGGCAAGGCTTCCAGAAAGAGTTCTTCAATACAGATCCTTACTGGAAACAGTCACTTCATGATTATGAGAATATAAATTATTGCAGAGACTTTCACTTTTTCTCTTCTAGTACTCCAGGCATGTAGAAACAAGGTATGCTATTATATATACTTTCTTAATATTAGGGATCTTAACTTTATTTTTTAGGGGGTATGACCATCTTAAGTATTTTGCATATTCTTTAAGTGTTTCTGGTATCAAGTTTTTGAGATAACTGATCTCAGGAAGAGCAGAGACTGAATAACTTTCAGCACCTTCATTCACAATTTTTTGACTTAGGCACCTCTACAGGAAATTCCATTAAAGATATCAAGACTTTTTTCCACCTAGCTCCTACTGTCTCTTTCTTTACAGTTAATTAAACATTTTTCAGCTTGTAGCGACTACCAAAGAAGTAAAAATGTAATTATGAAAACACTTTCCAGGTAAGAAGCATCCTTTTATTTTGCAGAGCTCTGCTAAGGAAGAAATATATAATGTCTTCTATTTAAAATATTCAGGAGTTGAACTCAATGATCCTTGTGTGTCCTTTCAAACGCAAGATATTCTATTATTCTATTCTATTTATCTATCATTTATTGCTCAATCTATTTATCTATCATCTACTTATGTTTCAATATCATCTCATTATTTCATTGGAAGAGCATGACAGTGATTTTATAAAGTTCATAAATACATAGGAAGGAATAAATTACACTGTTTCCTGTAATTCATAGTTTAACACTGCTAGACTTTGTTTTAAAAATTGCAATATCCTAACATACTTGGTTAATCAGGAAAGAATTTCAGAGGGAAAGAGAGACATTTTTAATGTATCCACACTTGACAAAAATTCATATCTTCACTGCGATGTTCAAGTAGACCTGGCATGAGCCCTAGTTTTGACTGCTTATTACACAGTTTGTTTTGATTTTCTTCAGAAGCTGTACTTATGGGTAATAATGCCTATGAAATGCTCTGAACAGAAACATATTACCAAGTCATCGGAAGATCCAACATTTTGAGTGACTCTCTAACTACCTGAGTTGCATTCTTTTACCCAGATCAGGAGCACTTTCCTACACAATCAGTAGCAAAACTTTACACTGAAAAATGCGCAGGGAAATGAAAAAAACACATCACTCACTTTCCTATAAAGGAAAGTACTCAAATTTAAAATTATTTTTAAAAAGTGTTCATTTTTTATCTGTATGATTAATATAACATTTTAAAGTAATTATCTTACTTTATACCTTTGTAAGGCATTACAGAATGAATATGAGTGAAATTGTGGTCATGGAAACAGACTGCACATTATTTCACAGCTGGAATATAAACATGCTCCAGGCAAGCAAGTACTGTTTTTTCTCTAAATTAGATTTTCACTTGCCAAAATAAATGGGAGGTGTTGTTTGTTTGTGTTTTCTTTGAAGGAGTAAGTGAACAATATGCAAGTAAAATTGCTAGGTAGTGAAAAGTGAATATTCATATAAAATAATTGAAAATAATAGTGAAATCTGGGGTTTGGTGTTGTTAGTACAAACCAGTGGAATTTAACACCTTAAGCGATGAAAATATTGAACTATTTAATGACACTTAAACAGCAGTAATAACACAAAGAACTGAAAATGAGGCAGAAAAAAATATCTGTCAGACACAATAATTCAAGGCAGTATTCTGCTCCCAATGAACAAACCCCAGGGGGGTAACTATTTCCCTGCACCAGGCAATATTCAGTAGTTATAAATTCCAGTGTCTCTTTTAACATAAGTGGCAAAATAAATAAACTGGGGGCAGAACATGGGACACCCGGAACCAACCAAACAGAAACTCTATATGAATTTAATTAAGAGATTTAGCATTGCTCACTTGCCCTCCAATAGAGAAAATTTGACTGAAAATTTATTTCACTTAATCCTAAAGCATTGTATGTTCTTATTAAAGCTATAAATAATGTGCAAGTGGCATGCATTCTTTTTATTAGCTATTTTGCTATCATTTTAATAGAATTTCTCAGTAGTGTTATCGCTCTACTTTCTGTAAGCATCAAATCTGCTACTCCAACCCTCTGTAATTTTAAAAAAGTAGAGACTTTATCTTTTCTGGAGCCCCAAGGAAGTTTGGAGGTAGCCACATATTGAGATCTTTACCAAACAAAACTCTCTGCAGGAAACAAACATAATATTATGTGAATACAGCACCTCAGTAAGGACTCAGGAAAAAAGGACTTCATAGATTTTAAGAAAGGGTAGAAATTTCCCTGGAGTAGAGCATTTACTGTTACATCTTTACATGTTTACTGGGCAGCTGAATCTTCCCCAGTGTCCAATAGATTCAATGCCAGCTGGCTCCAAGAGGGAATGCTGCTTGCCAGGACTGAGCCCATGGGTAAAGGTGGTACTGCCTCTAGAATAATCTATTTAAGAAGGGGGAAATACTGCTGTGCAACAGCAGCTGGGGACAAGAGTGGAAATATGTTTCTCTTAACAGTGCTGAAGACATCAGTGAAGAAGGAGGGGGAGAATGTGTTCCAGGCACCAGAGCAGAGATTCTCCTGCAGTCTAAAAATGAAAATTAAAAGTGTCTGCATCCTGGGGCAAAGACTGCAGTATAGATTCTGTGGATATCAAGTGCAGAAGGCAGAGGAGGATGAGAAAATGTGACATGACTGGAGGTTCATGACCTGAGTTCCCAAAAAACGAACAAACAAGTTATCATGGCAAATAAGTTATCATGGATAATTCTGAACATTTTAGTTTTTCAACTAAACAATTATTTAACATGAAGTGTGTAACTTTTTCAGAGATCAGAAATTAATACTTCCATAATTTTATACCAATGTTAATTATTAGGGCTGCAGAGATTTTCTTTGATACGATTTTAATTCAGCAAAAGGACATGGAAAGCACACATATTTATGAGATCTCATTGTCTACTAGCATGCTTTTAGGATGAGGTAGCAAGAGCTATTAAACCAAGGCAAGCAGGCCTAGAGCGAAAGATTCACTTACATGTGCAGGCACAGGAGCTATGATGTCACAATGAGCGTGATTTAGTTGTTTACAAAGAGATATCTAACATTATTTGAGATACAGTAGATCATCAGAGATATCTCATAGTATACTAGTTGTTCATAGTATTTCACAACCTTCAGGAGATCTGTAGTCTGTTAGAAGGACAACTAGAGGGCAGATAAGACAACCAAGGGGATCTCATGTGCCATTATTTACTACTTTTATATAACCAAATTAAGCCAAACATGTCAGCTCTATTTCTGAAAAATCAATATTCTGATAACTCTAGATAACTCAATATTCTGATAACTCCTCTAGATTTTAAACAATAGCTGTCACATAGGACTCCTGAAGGTTTAGAAGGATATCCCTCTGTGAGTCAGAAAAGATTTTGGCAAGAGCCACGTAGGGAAGCTACAGGCCTATCAGAAGTCTAATCGAGGTAGCAGCAGGGCTGATCAGGGAAAGCCGATTGACTTTAGATGTCTACATCAGGAACCACTACTTTAAATTTATTATTCAGATCATATTTACACCAATGCCCTCCATATAGAATAATTTGCCTTTCCAGAACTGGTAGGCTTGTGCTAAGAAATGTACTCTACGGGGGTTTAGCAATTTTTGTAGCTAACTGTAGGACTATTTGAAGTTTTGCCATAAAAATTCTGCATAGGCACTGGAAAAGGAGAAAACGAAAGTTCATGCCATAGCTGTAAAACCAACACAACCAACAACTTATCAAATGACATTTAAATTACTAGATACAATCTATTGAGAAATGCCCAGAAAAAGTGTCCTAAAGAGAGATAAAATTACACTGATATAATATTATTAAAGCCACTATTTGTTCTTCAACTTTCAATTGAATCACATCCAGAAATGAAAAGTTACATGTTACATATTATGTAGCTCTCTTTAGTAGCTGTCTTTTAGTCTTTAGGGATGTGTTTCTTAAGGCATATACAAGCTGAAAAATTGATCTGTCTGGTAACAGCATTGCAGGAATTAATTATCACCTTTGTTTAAGAAATGGTAAGAAGCAAATTCTCTGCTGGCCTAGCTTTGTTTGAAGTCATTGAAATAATGTCCAGAGAGAATGTGGCCGTGGTTTCAAGTGTATGTTGTGATTATTTCAACAATCATTAGATTTTTTTATTTTAAATATATTGTTTCAGATCCTAGGGTTTTTTTTTCCCATAGCAACATTTTATCTTAAATGCGTAGTTTTCTGTATCATCTTTTTCTATACAAACATAATATATTTCAAAGAATGGTTAATTTTTCCTGGCTAAGTTATGCAGTCCTGCAGGCCACCTGTAATATGTTAGATTTACGGCTAATATACTTATTTTTCCACATGTAATTACATCCTACCTGATTTCTGTTACTTTCTTTGCATATACAATGCCCACATTTTCAAAATAACTTAAAATTCAGAATTTTTATCCAGCTAAACTGAGGGTGATTCTATATTGGCATATACAACGATAAGTGGCGTAGTTATGTCTTTCAGAAGTTTTTAGAAAAGTAATTCCCCTGGCTGCTTTTCTAGCATGAGTGTGTGTGTCTGTGTCTGTGTCTGTGTGTGTGTACATGTTGGTTGTTTTTCCCTAAGTGTACAATGTGATATGAGCTTTAAAGTGTCATCTCATTAGAGGCTAATAGTATTGTGTTGGCTCCAAACACCACTTAGTGATTATGATCCAAGCTGTATACTATATAAATAGCTAATTGTTTAACCTGACATTTCTCATCTTCATGAAGGAAATGAATAAGAAATCTGACCTTTATTTGAATAACAATTTCATTAGAATTTCCCAGACTAATCATCATCGTGTCATCCTATTTTCTTCTGTTATGTACTTACATGTAGCAGCAACAATGTGAATAACAATATTTGTTTTTTTCTAATTATGTTTCAGTCCACGAGATAAAAACCAAAAAATATCTAATAAAGCTTGTAAATCATCAACTATTCTAAAACTAATGACACTTCTCTGCAGTCCATTCCAGGAATCATATCTGATCTCAGCAGTCATTATCTATCCTCATCCTATGTTTAAGGCAATTATGGCTTTTAAGCCATCAGACAGAGAAATTTGTAGAAGAGTTCCTGGGCTCTACTTTGCAATCTTCTAGATCCTCTGGGAACTTTGTCCAAGATCACTTGAGGGAGTTCTCTGAGAAATACCAAAGTGCCTGCTGCTGACAGAGAAGTTTTACCTTGGGGTGCCACGACTACCAGGCTCTAGCAGCTCCTAACGAGCTCTGTGAGCTGTCCTTGACAAAAGGGGGCTGCTGTGAGGAGTGGTGAGGCTTCCTTGCAGCAGGTACAAGGAGGGGAGCTGTACAAGAGCTGGTCTTGAGCATGGCTCACAGAAACACCTAACAGATGTAGCCTTCTGTGCAGAGACGGGTCAGGACCTCTGCTCAGGACAGCACATGTGTGCTCAGGGGTGGGGGATCAGGCACTGCAGAGCAGCCACTGCAGCTGTAACATCAGAGACTTTGGCCCAGACCAAATTTCTGGGGGAGGACACAGCTCAGCAGTACTAGAGCTGTAGGGAGTGTCTGTGGCAAGGAGGAATATTTCTTGTCTGCAGGAGATGGGCAGACTGGTGAACTCCTTGTGCTGAGAATAAAGAAGCTGGAGGGCAGTGAATTCTCTAATCTCTGTTGCTACAGAGATTGACTGGACCTTCTGTAAAATGCTTCAGCCTCAAAAGCCTTTTTCCCTCCTGAGGGTAAGGAAAAGGATAAATAACACAATCAGAGCTCTGGATGTTTGAGAGAAGACTTCAGCCTCTTCAGAGACCTGCTTGTAAGAGTTCAATCGCAGATGGTGCCAGAGTGAAGGGGGGATCAAGAATGCTGGCTTATTGTATGGGTTTTCAGGGGGGTTGGTCTGGTGTATGTGTGTAGAGATTCACCTTCAAGATCAAGGATGGTCCATTGTGATGACTCAGTTACCAAGCAAAGGTGGCAGGAGACCTGCACGGATGAAAAAAGTCATCCTCAATCCCAACATAGGTTAAAACAAAAGATGTGGAAGCAGGAGGAATACAGTGACACCGTCTGAGCACGTGGGTATGAGATTTAAGAGGCTAAATGAGACTGAAGGTGACAAAGGTTGTGAATGGCAGTGAGAAGGGCTTCTACAGGTAAATCAGCAGTAAAGGGAACTTTGGAAATGTGTGGATCCAGCTGCATGGGGCAGAGGAGATGGTGCCAGAGGAACTGGAGTCGTGGAATATCTTGGCTTATTCCTTCACCTTGCCCTTACTGTTAAGGTTTTCTTCCAGAAGCCTCAGGCCCCTGAGGTGTGTGGGTAGGTCTAGAGCAAAGACAGGCTTGCAGGAGAGTTGGACTGGGTAATCAGAGGCCTTTCTAACCTCAACCATGATGCAAGTCTGGGGTCAATTTATTAGACAGTTAATTCCATAAGGGAGACAGTTTCATTATCCCAAATATTTTAGTTATTGACATAATTATGTTCAGGTAAAAGAAAATAGACAATTTTTGGATTGAAAAATTTTTCTTCAAGAGTGGGCTCCAGACAGAGGTACTGAAATAAAAAATGAGAATTATATTCTTTTTAACAGTTGAATGCTTTTCAAGTCTTATGTTTTAGTATTGATACATGACTAGCTTCTTGATAGATATCTTTGCTAACAGTTGATCTAATTTTATGTGTCACTACATGACACCTTACAAAAAGGTGTAAAATGAAAACACATCTCATTTTTGAAAACTAGTGTTTGTCTTTCCAAAGTAATTTCTATTTAAATAATTAAATAAATGAATTAATCATGGGAAATAATTTTCTTGCATATATGAAAGAGGAAAATGTTTATTATGGGAAATGTTTCCTTGATACATATTTTTTATAATTAGAAATAATTAAAATTCAAAACAGCTCTGTCAAGTCTTTTCTTTCAAAAAATGTAGTATCTTTAAGACATAAAAACTTACATTAGAGAGCTTTTCATCAACCTTTTACAAATATTTCATTAGTTTAATGAAACTGTTAGGCAACAGTTTTCTTGATGCAGCTATTTATTATTTTTAAATAAATAATAACATTTTTATAAGCCAATGCCTACTAAAGATTTTGACATGCCATTTTGTGTTATTTTGGCAATGACTGTGATTAGATATATAGAAAATAAAAATACTTATACAGTTGCAATGATCCTTGTAGAAAAATAGTAAAAAAAATTCTTTCTTCATTCAGGAAAAGAAAAACTAATTTGTAAAATGTGCAGTCTAAACATATTACCTTAACAGGAAAACTATATGTGTAGTAAGATATTTTTAATGGGAACGAGAATTCAGGAGGAAAACACTATTGTCTTTAAGTTGTTTCTTAAGGCAAAAAAATATGTTTAAGTACTATCAGAAGATTTGTTTACTCACCCCGTTTCTTTTTTTCCATGTGGGTTTTGGATTTTTAGATTTTTTAATAGTATTGATTTTATGTCTTTTTTTTGAAGGGGGTATGGAATTAAAAAGTTCACCTAATTAAATGTATATTAAAAACAAGTGGAGAAACTGTTCTCTGGCCTTATAGAAAAAGATAGCTAAATGAAGCAGATTTCTTTCCCACTGATTTTATTCTCCTGTAGGATCTGCCCACACATCTAAACTTTGTTTCTTGCCACTAGATTTTAATCACAACCTTAAGGGAAGATACATTGAGATTATGTCCTTTAGGGATATAGGATGATTTTGCAGTTTTGATGGGCATACACTGACATGTAGGTTCAGATAATTTGATTTTTAAATTAAACTCTATTTAGTTAGGTATTTATAAAATCTAAAATTGGAAATTAAAAATTAATTTCATGATGATTAATTTTACTGTTAAATAAAGGCTAGCAATACAAAGCTTTGGATATTAAATCTTCACGCTATCTGCAGTTCTGATTCTGTTTGAAACCAGACTTTAGGTGTGACACAAATCTAAGACCGAATCCTAATGCATAAGTACCCTGAGAGAGCCTGCATTACATTATTTGGCAACCACTGATTTGGCAAGCACTGATGTTGCTGCCTTTGAACATACTGAGAGGCATTAGTCTCCTACTGAAGGATGGTAAAATTTGAGGTCTTGCTCTCAATCACCTTCTGCATTTGCCTTATTTAAGTTATTATTACCAGTCATCCACCTGGTGTTATCAACCACACATAAGAACGTGTAGATACCACCATTTGCATTTTTTATCTTTGAAGCATGAGAGCAAAGCGCAAAACTCATTTTATTAAGCAAATCTAGTCACCTAAATAACTTTGAAAACATAAACTATCCTTTCCAAAGTCACTTGGAATTTGTACTTACAGCACTGTCTCCGTATTTGCCTTTGCAAACAGCAGGGGAACAGAAAGAACAAACCCAACCAAATTCAGATTGGTTATTTTTGGCAGCAGTTTTCACCAGTTTTAAAGGGTATCTACCATTAAAATGAAGACTTTAGGGTAGAAAAGCATGTTTCCTTTAGCCTGACAGGATAACCAGCAATTGTATTAAGTGCAGTGGCCACCATCGGAGATTCACATGCTTAACTTGTTCCAAATGTCTGAATTATATAGTGCAGAACTAAAGGCAGAATTACCCCCAAAGGATGCCACTTTAAGACTTTCTGCCTTCCAGTTGCAGCAAAAGTGATTCATAGTTTGAATTAAGAACTTCTAGAACCCTGCAGGGTGAAGCTACCTCATTGGCTTCTGTGATTCTCAGAAGTAATTTTTCTTTCTCAGTCTGTACTATAAAATCCAACTGGAATTAAGCTTTCACAGAGGATTGAGAAAACAAAACCTAAGTTGGGACATCTTTGAGAATTAAATGTGGGAATAGGGGAGAAAAATGTTGCTAGCCTTCCTTTTACAAACTACACAGAAATATTCAAGATAATTTGCATCTTTTTCTCCATTTTGATTGATTAATGTATTCATTCCTACTGTTCCTCTGCTTCCTATATTCTACCCACAGTAAAGATAATGTGTTCACTTACCTTATTGGCAACACAATGCACATGAAGACTGATGTGTTATATAAATACTCCAACAGTAGCAATGAAAAATATATCTTTCAGTCCTGTGCTTTGTTACCATCTCAAAAAAAAAAATTTGTGGTAATTAGAGCTGTTGAGCTGTATAGGAACTTTAAAATGTTATTTGCAAAATTTGGACTGAGGCAACATCGTAAATGTATTCACAGTGAAGAAAAAAGTTGTAATACACCAGAAAAATCTGCCTCTTTCCACATGCCCTTCCCAAATTTGTTTTTGTCACTTCTCTATTAAGGCACAGAGCTTTATTTTCAACTTCAGTTTATATAAATGATCATCATATGGTTTTACAGAAATGGAGTTAAATGAAACCTTCTTTGGTTAATTTTGGTAAACAAATCATCAGACATTCATTTCAGAAAAAACTATTTCCAACCAACTATCGAAAAATAAGTATTCCAAAAAATGACTATAAAAAGAAAATTCTAATTATTTTTCAAACAAATTTTCCTTGCATTTTTCATATGCTTTTGAAATTTTTGAATGGAATTGAAGTCTTCTTTTAAACATATTTGCACAGATTTCTTTCTCTCAAGTAAAGTTTTATTTTGAGAAAGGTAAATGGAGGTAAAGATGGTGCTGCAAAAAATGAGTCTTGGGGTGGAGAGAAGGGAAGAAGGATGTAATCTTAATAAATGTTTCTCAGCACAACTTGTTTGTAGTGAACTTGTATTTTGTTGTCTTTTCTGCATACTTCTCCTTCATTATCTCCTGGCTCAGTATTTTTGCCTAAACCACCCATCTCATATCATAGCTTTCTGCTACTTTTAGTAGACTTCTCATTTATTTCTGTCTTCTAACATGACATAAAATTTGTACATATCTTTGCTTTTAAATGCATGGTCCTCCTTTTCTTTCTCTTAATATCTTATGATCCTTTAATTTCACAAAATGTCTCTTTTTCCCTTTCCTTTGTGCAAGCAAATTCCAATGTAGGATCTTGCTTCATATAGTACTATTTTGAAATACTACCACCTTATCATGCACTAAACTATAATATTTTTAATTCTGTTTTATGAAAGAATCAGAGAACAGATTCAAAATAAAATTTTCTAATTACTTTCCTTCCACAGTGTGATTTCCATTGCATTGCTACCTAGAAACATTTTGACACTAGACTAACACTAGGCACTGTGTTAAAAAAGTCATACCAACCAAAATGAAATTATCTGCCTTTAGCAAAATGCTACTGGTATACTGAAATATTAGCCTCTTACAATATAATGAAAATTCTGTTAGTACTAAATAAGGTATTTAAAAGAGTTGCAAAACAAAGCTGTAAAAACTGTGGTGTAACATGGAATGTTTAATTTTTAGCTATTCCGCCAAAAGAAAGTAAACAATACCTTGTTTTCAAACTTATTCAAGACCACGATCATCATCAATAATGCTTTGCTCCAAGCTCTGACTCTTCATTTGTGATGTTATGAGTTGATCTTGTAATTACTTCAATTAATTTTTCTGTATCTGTAAAAAATGTGTCATTTATTATGTCTCAACAAAATTTATTGAAACAAAAAAATTGAAAAAAATAGTAGTCAAATTCAAAATAATTGATTTTTTTCCCCTATATGTTTATAAATATTGTTCAGTAGGATATTATGTATTGTATGTTTATGAAAAGCACACAAAGAGAAATAAGGTAACTAAATTCCATTACACTCTTTAGTATCTCCTTTGAAGATATGCATTCGTCCATAGGGGTTAATCTTCTCCATTGGCAAGACAACAAGTCTTGCTTGGTAATAAACTGTGCTTCCATAAAGTGCTTTTGGGAGACTGGAAAAGCCATAATCATGGAAATTCTCAGAATAATTTCCTCCTCACTAACTATTATGCAAGACTATTTGGGATAAGAATATTGCTGGGATGTTTTCATAGAGCTTCAAACAACAACTGTCAGCATATGACAATCTCTATACAATAAAATGGGGAGTTTAATGAATAATTAAAATAATAAAACAACAAAATTTCTAAATTATACTTGCTAAAACAGAAGGTCCTAAATGATGCAGAGTTTATTCAGGTGGATATCTGTCTTTTGAGTCTTGTCTTAACCTTTTAAAATTATCTTAAAACAGTTTTAGTGCTCCTCATACAGTAATTAAATATAAAACAGCATATTCCGGGTTGTTCTGTTGACTCATTCTTTTCAGACGAAAAAGCCCTAACAGAGTCCTATGGTTTGGTAAAACATCAAGGAATTGTGGCACATGATTATCACAGCACTTTTGGGAAGGCAAGCCTTATTTACTGTGCACAACATTTGTTGTCAGTGACACAGAAGAGTGAAAGCTGTGTGTAACAGGCTACTTTGCTTTCACCCATTTCCTGTAAGATTTTCACTGGTACCATGCCTGGCATTTTTATAGAGACTGGCTGGACAAGATGAAGTGCAGCAGAAAGCTTCTCACCAACACAGACACATACACACAGCTCATGGAAAGAGAATACACCACCAGCAGCACCAAAAGCAGAACTCCTGATCATTGCCAAGGAAATAGGCACACAAATAGCCAAGGATCGGGCAGAAGTGTCTGGGGTTTGCAGTAGAGAGCTATACCACAAAACTCTCCATGTCTGTGCTTCAACACCTTGTAGCAGAGGCAGCTTGTTCCTTTTTCCCTTAATTATATTTATAGAGTGCAAGAGAATTTATGTTCGTTTCCCTAATTCCTTCTACCTGAGGATATTAAAGCTCCTCATAAAATTGTATAAAGACTCACTGCTCTATTTATTGTAAGTAAATATAATTCCCCTCCTGTTTCTGATAGAGAAATTGGAACTTTGGGAAGACTGACTTGAACTAATGTAGTGGAGGTGAAATTCTAGGCTATATCATAATTTTCTAACTCATTAAAGTTCTATCCCTGTAATTTGTTGAATACTTAATGTTGAAATTTGAATCAGGAATACTGAATTTCATATAAAAATATACCACTGTTTTAAAGATAAATTCTAAGTATTTAAAATATCCAAAAAGTAAATATAGAAAAAACCATAAACATTTACAAGAACAATGTTAGTTCATAACTACCAACAGATAATAATTTATAAAAAAAAGACTGGAAATCTATTGAGGGTGGGTTAAATTTCAAAAGTTAATAAACTGGATGTCTTCAATTTGAAATAAGTAACTTGAGAGATCTTGAAGAGCCTGCTTTTTGAAAAGATGTTGATTTCTTCAGTGCCCTTAGGGGCATGCGACACTCCAACACAGAAGCACCTTTAATTCCTAGATTTTGGGGTGCTTTTCAATCTCCAACATCGTTGGAGCAAATAATTCCTGTTTCATATGATGTTTACATGGTGCCTACTTCAGTGGAACAACTGTAGTGTAATATCTTATTAAAATTTTGCCATTATGCAATATATCAGCTTCTTTAAACAAATATATTCTCTAAAACTATCTGGCACTTACTTTAAACTAATAATCAAAATAATGTCAAAATAATCAACAGAGCAATAATAAATATAATTACAATGTTGTTCCTTAAAATTTTCAGTATTGATATACAGTAACATTTTTAATTCCAAGTTCTAATAATAATATTTATAATCAGAAGCTTCTGGCAAAAAGAAAGCATAGCAATTTATTTTTGAGGGCATTTTTTAAATTGGTCTATATAATCTCCTTTTCCAGTAACTTTGTTATTTAATATTCATATGATTTTTATATCAGGTTTAGCTCCACCAGAGCATGAACATTTTATAATTCATACATGAAATATTAGCCTGCAAGCAATGCCATATTAACAGAAGCCTTTGTACTGTGTGAAGACTAAATTATTGATATTAGAATGAAAAAGAAATACCATCATGAGACACAACAAAATATCATTTCACTATAGCATTGTCCTTTTAGGCACAAAGCATCTTCTTGCTTGTTATTTGTTCTGTTTCAAATAGTTTGAATCATACTTAAAAGGGAAGAAATAATTACCTTTTTTCAACTTTTTTTCTCATTTATAGTTAGAAGTCTGGTCTTCTGCTGAAACAGATAACCTTTCCTTCCTCAGAAAACATTAAAACAGCATTCTTCCCACTTGGAATATCTGTATGTTTAGAGATCATGGCCATTGTACATTCACCTGGAAACCAGCTATGAAATCATGCAACACACTTGTTGTCTGGTGAAAGTCATAAACCAACGAGGTAGTGAATAAATATCAGAGTGACATTGGGTTCAATAACAGAGAAAGGAGATGATGAATAAACCCTTTAGCATCTTCCACATACAACCCAGTTCTTCATTTATAGTTAAAAGTTGAATGGTTGTGAGTTGTGGATGAAGTTGTAATTTAATTGCAAGTATAATTTATGCCTGAGCATGGGCGGCTTAGGACTTAAGGATTTACTTTACTTTTTTTCTTTTTTTAATACTTAAATATTTGATGTATTTGACTTCTTCATATTGTGAAGGCATTTGAATTCAAATACACTCTAACTCTGAAATGTTTTGGTTCACAACGTCATGTGAAAGATCATAACATTTTCAGTGAACCTGTTCAACTTCTTCACATCCTTTCTTGCATGTATCTTTATACCTAGGATATTTGGTAAGCAGTGGTAAAAGCATAAATTCTGAACATACTACTTTTTTTGGACTGTTTACTAAAAGGGATTTATATAAATCAGCATTTCACTACAGATTTGGGGTATTCATAATCACTTTAACTTCTTAGTATAGAGTAAAAGAAAAAGTATATGTTTTCTTGGATAAATGACACATACACTAACAATTAGCAAAAGCCCAAAAGGCATCTTGAGGCTTTTCATAGGTTAAGAGGAAATGTGGAGTAATTCTCTCTGTACATGGCTCTCAGTGGCGTGTCAGAGCTGTCTTTTAGCACAGGCAGTGAGGCCTTTAGAATGATCCTAACAGTGACTCACAACTTTTTACAGCACAAAGAGGAGTGGGGAGATTCTGTCATTAATCTCTAAAACCATTCACCTCACCACCATGATCTCAACATTTGCAAGGAAAGATGAACATTACTGTTTCTAAAATATGTTTTAGTAAACATGGCTTTTCACATGTGCACAGTATGTCCAGAGGAGACTGACCAAAATGGTGAAGGGCCTTGAGGGCAACACTTGCAAGGAGCAGCTAAGGTCACTTGGCTTATTCAACTTCTATAAGGCTGAGAGATGACCCCATTTCATTCCACAACTTCCTGAAGGTTGGTAGCACAGAGGGAGATGCTGATCTCTCTGTCTGTGGTAGGAAATGGAAAGAAGCTGCATCAGGAGATATACAGGTTGGACATTAGGAAAAGGTTCTACACTGAGAGGGTGACAGGATAGTGGAAAAGGGTCTCCAGAGAAGGGTCACAACACCAAGTCTGTCAGAGTCCAAGGAGCATCTGAGCAATGGTCTTAGTAATAGGATTTATTGTTAGCAGTTCTGAGAGAAGCAGGGAGTTGGACTCAATGATTCTTATGGGTCCCTTTCAGCTTGGGATATTCTATGACTCTCTGTCCTGGAGCTGCTTATTTACTGGGCTGTCAGTCAAGAATAGCCAGAATAAAAACCAGAAGACATTTATCCATTATCTGTTATTTACACAGAAATGCAAAACATATCAATGAAGAGTAATGAAAAGTATTTCTTTTTTAACTAATAAAAGGATGGTTAAGAAAGAAAGAATCCCTGTGCATTTCTAGACATCATTTTATAAAGAGGACAAGTTTCTCACCATCAAATAGTAACATGCTTTATAATCAGAAACAACATTTGTTGAGAAACAACATTTACAAACAGAAAAACCTCCATCCAAGACATACAGCACTTATTTGTCTCAAAGAAAAAGAGAAACAAAACTTGACAAAAAATTAGCTTTTGAAACTTAGCTTAGTCCTGAGATGAGTAACGCAAAATCTTAATTGTTAGAAATGGGCCTAGTATTTTTGCATTGAAAAAAGCTCCAATAATTTCTGCAAACAAAAGAGAAGTCTGATAAACTTTGGGTGATAACAAAGGCTCTGAAAATGTTCACAGGAGGGGCAGAGCACTGTTAACATGTTAATCAAGTTTCCATCTACAGTTTTGTCAGTGAAAACAAGTCTTCCAATGGCTTGTTATAATTTTTGCAATTACAAATTTGAGCCAGAGACCACAATTATGTGGCAGTTTTGTAAAGTACCTAGTAAATATAGACAAAGTTGAGAAGTATATATTGTCCAATGTAAATTGTAAATGTACTTGCAAGCTTGGATGAAAGTTCATAGAGGAAAGAGGCTGTAAGAATAAAAAAGCAAGGAAGATGAAGTAAAGCTGTATGTTAAGCCAGACTAACTCCACAAGATGTAAGACACCTCTTTTCTTCTGTTTAAGTCCACCTGGAGCTTGGAAGTTTGAAACCCAGAACCAAGAAGAAAAAAATGAAATTTAAAAAAAATAGGAGTGAAATGGATTAGGCCATGGTCTTCAGTCCTGACTTGTACATGCTGTGTGATGAGAATGTCCCCTCAGTGTGGAGGCTCTAAGCATGAGGTTCACCAGATTAACAAATAGTGGTGCAAATGGAAATCAGGAGTGAAAGTGACCATGAAGTCACTTTCTTCAGTGAGTTTCAGGCCTGTTTCAGGCCTGGAAAACAATAGTAACCACAGTTTCATGTCCTTCAGTGGAAATATGAAATACCAAATCTTAATATTAGTAAATCTCTAAATTGTCTTCCTATTAAAACTTATTAAAATCTTCACTTTGTGTTAGCCAAATTAATGTTGCAAATGTTTTATTTCCCCATGAAAAAATATCCAACATAAATGGATATTAGTGTACGTGAAAGACAGATGAAGATCCTTTCCACTTTTTTTTTTACAAAAATACTGTGTTCAGTGATGTTTTGCTAAAAGGTCACTGTTCAGAAAGAAAGCTCATTGGTCAAGACAAAAGTAGTTTTCCAATTGACTACACCAAAGTTTGCTCCATCTGCAGGCTATCAAAACATATTCACAAGGAGTTCAAGACTGAAGAACACCTGTTTTGACTTGCATGATCTACAAGATTTCATATACCAGACTCATTTAATCAACGCCATTATCTGCACACATATAAGTCATCCATAAAAATATTTTAACTCTCTCACATCGCACTGTGCAATCCTGTAGAACCTGAGCATAATGTATTGTCCTTGAGATGACATTCCTTGTGAAATCTCTTCTATAGCTATAGTAATTTGCGGAAAATTACAACCAGTTATTTCTTTTACAAAGGAGTAATACTGCTTAAAATGAAGATGATCATTTATTTCAGTTGTAAACTGGTCTTATATAACAAGAAATAATAATTAACACCAAGTAGAGAAGGACACATTTGATGCACACTGAACCTGCTGAGACACTTCTACTAGTTCAGACTGCCTTTGCTGTACAAATGCAGATCAGTTATATTGCAGTTGAAGATTATTGAAGTAACACAGCAGGGTAAAATGCCAATGCTTGACAGGGACTTGCTAAGAGCAGCTTTTAAAGAAATTCTAATAGGTCTCATACATTGCTATTTAGAGTATTTTTTAGAGAACTTCACTTCCACAAAGAGCATCAAATGTTCTTACTTATATTTTGAATATGTGTTTGCACTGGAAAGGAGACAGACTAAAGGCATAGTCTGGAATCTTCTCTATCTGCAATAAAGATACAGGATTAAAAAACAAGGAAAGATTGTCAATAATTTAGTACCTTGTGATCAGCCTGTATATTCATATTTAAAGTGGAAAAGACCTGCATATGCTTTGAGATTCATGTCATGTATAGTAGCACTCTTTAGTGTCAAGCACCCATAAAATAAGAAAAAAATAAGGGAAAAAAGAACAATTTTCCATTACAAATCAAGTATTGCAAATGATTTCCCAGTTCATGGAAATGAATGGCTGCAAAAGCAGCAGTTTTTGAAACCTGATACAATCCTTTAACCTCATCAGGAGCACTTAATATCTCCCTTTCTGTATAAGAAGTAAATTTGAAGCCTTTGAATACAATATCTCTCACTTAAAATGGTGTTAAAATTTCTATAACATGTAATGACTAATAGATTGACTTTCAATTCTGTGAGTGGACATCTTTCTCAAACAGGATATTTCCTTTAATGTTGTTATTTTTATTAGCAGAATTCAGGTTTTGCTGATACAATAATGTTTTAAAATTATTTGCCATCCGGGCAAGCATAGCAGAAAATCAGTTTTGTTTAGGGCGTGAAGATCACTGTGCACAATTATACAATCCAGCAGGTGTTCAGTAGGAAATAGAAGTCATATTTACTTGCAAAGGGTTTACCACAGGAAGTTTGTTCTTCAGCATCTCTCTGGATTTAATCTAGGTTTAGTACACTGCAAACCTCCAAAGCATTTTGTCTAAATAGGTTTATGGCAGTATAGAGACAGTTGGGCCAGTTTCTGGGACTAACTTGACAGAATGAGGATGGTCTCCTAAGATAATAAAAATATTTAGAATACACATTGTGTATTAGTGCATACATGTTGTGTTTGGGATTGCTTATATCCATACAACAACACTCTCTTGGCCACTTCATACAGCTGCTGATCAAAGTGTGTGATAACTACACCTTCAGTTTTTCTAATGTTGGTCACACCAGTATTTTGTGCTGGCATTTACCAAGAACATTTTGTTTTCTTGCAGAGTTTCTCAGGGTTTTTTTCCCTTTTCCCTTTCTTTTGCTTTTTTTGCTTTCTTCCCCTGTATTATGAGTTTTGGGGGTGGAGATTTTTTTTTTCTTTTTTTGGCAGGATATTCATTAAGTGAGATCTGTATGTTGTTTGAACTGTTCTTGCTTTATCCTGTTTTAGGAACATTTCTTCTGTGTTCAGTTACAACTTTCTCCTGGAGAATGTGTACTCTTTGCTGGGTTAGAAACTGGCTGAGTGGTCGAGCCCAGAGAGCGGTGGTGAATGGAGTTACATCCAGCTGGCAGCTGGCCACAATTGGTTGTGAGAGACTGGCAGAAATTATTAGTGCCTCAAAACAACTGAAATGGAAGCTCAAATATGTGTTCTTTAATAAGGAAAAAAAAAAACATTTAAATAGTTTTCTATGAGCTGATTTCAAATTACCTTAGCTATCATACTTCCAAGCTGGTATGCAATAACTTCCTTCTAGGCAGCAAATGGTGTTTGGCTGACTCAATTCTATGCATGTCAGCAAATTTTATCACATTTAGCAAGAACATTTACATAAAATACATAGAAGTATTTTATGCAGTGAATGGGCTATATTCTCTTAGCATCTGATCAAGGAAACATATAACTCTAAACATTCTGCTACAAGGCAATGTAGACTCACACACACTTGGATGACTCAGGTCTTTCTTTCTCATAACTGGTCATCTGCAGTTTCCAAATACCCTGACCCAAGCATTAAAAATGAAATTATGGACTCATCATTTCTTTGCAGTGTAGCAGAATCATCTAATCATTCCTGTTGTGTAAACAAGTGAGAAGAGTAAATTATGTTCTAAAACATTAAAAATACAGGTGAAAACGCAGGTGAAAAACTGCAGTAATCACACTAGCCACCAAGGTCAACAGATTTAAACAGATTTATTTATTTAGGTAGGACTCTTTGAAGAGTTTTTTAAATTGCAATCTATATATGGTAGTTGTTTCCCTCAGGGGCAGGAATAGACTCCATCTCAGAAGGTCTTTGATTCAGAAGGCTTCATTAACAATGACTCCATAATGTCAGAAGGCTTAGGCTTATTGCTTATTTCAGAAGGCTTCTAGCTTAGCTTCTTGCTTAGCTTATTCTTAGTTTAGTTTATTCTTCTAGCTTAACTTTGCTATACAAGTCAAGCCCTTAAGAGGAGCTCTCTGTTTCCATTGGTTAAGAGAGAGAAGCAGTCTATCTATTGTTGTGAGAACAGGACAGAAAAACAACTCCTGTGTCCCTGAGAGGGAGCACAGCTCAGAGATATGTTTAAGAATCTTCTGAGAAACTGAGAAGTTTCCCTTGGGAAAAAAAACCTTAGCAGGCGTGCTGCTAGGAAATTCAGAAACTCAAAATTATGAATACCACATCTATATATGAAGAGATTAAAATATGTAACAAAATTAGTTCAGAGAATTAAAAATAAAAAAGCAAATTCCTAGACTGAATTATAAAGTCAGAAGTTAGCAGGTTAAAATAAAATAATAACTTACTTCTCATAGTAATTAAAAGCCAGCCAAATATTTAAACATAAATAACTAAAAATTAGACCCAGAAATTAATATCTTAGCAATGACATAGTCCCCCAAAAAAGCACAAAACAAACAAACAAACAAACAAAAACCAAAAAAAACACCAACAAAATACAGACATCAAGACTCATAAGAAAAATAAAAAAATCCCAAACCGAATGCCAAAAAGAAGCATCAGTTTTATAAAATAATTTAAGGCTTTCCATTATGTAAATATTTAAGTGTTCCTATTATGTTGAACATATTTGCAGTCCCCTAAAGAAATTAATTTTGTACTTGAAAACCTAAATGACCCTTACTCAAGCAGTACAATTGATTAAAGACATAGATAATTATCAGTCTGCATCAAACTAATTTCTTTGTAGAATGAAACGTTAAGAAACCAGGAATAACTATCTCACCAAATTTTTGAGTTCTGGGCTTCAGTTAAACTTTCAGAATATGTGAAAGCAAATCATTATTCTGATTCTGTTTCTGATTACTTTTTACAGGGTTGCTTTGTACAGAGGCTAAATGGGAGCTGTTAACTGAAGACTGACACTTCTTCCTAAATATTTTTTGTGTTTAATATAAATATATGACTTGTATTTCTGTGTGTAGAAAGTCATAAAGTCAGGGGGAAAACATCAAATAACAAAGAAAACTTCTGGACTGAAACGAAAATATCAGTTTCTGAGGAAAAGTGAAAGAAAAGGACAGAATGAATGAAAACTTGAATTGAGAATCCCTTGTGGTATTAAAAATATGCCTATTAAAAAAAAATCCACAAAACCAATAGCAACAAAAATAAGCAAACAAAACCAGGAAGAAAAAAAGATAATCCTTTCTTGTCATAGGTGGTGAAAATATGGAACATATTTACTGTTGTTATTTTCCAGTCCCAAATGGGAACTTTGCATCATAGCTGACAGTAACATTTTAACACCCCTACTAGTGATATTTATGCTAATTTTAGGAAGATAGTAAGGGATCCATAGCACTGTAGCTGTAGTGTCAAAATAAGAGACCTCTGGCCCAGTCAGAGCCTTTGTCCTTTTTAGTCTTACACTCCCATGCATAATAAATAACACTGTAAAATAACGTGTTCTCTGGTTGACACTCAGTATCTTAATTTCCACTACTAAGTAAATTTCTTGCCGCCAAGTTGTAAACCATTGAAATATAGAGTTTGTAATATAAGTGCTCCTACAACCTTGAATATAACTGAGAAAATGACACAACCATAATTATGCTCTATGAGAAACATAATAATGTATTCTGAACTCATAATTTGGTAATTTATTTTCTATAATTGCATTTTTACTTTCTCTTTAAATGAACCTTTATAATTTTATAAACAGTATAGTCATCGCTCTAAAACTTAGATTGGCTTCTTCTTTGTTAGCCCCGAATCTCTTAGCTCTATAGACCCTCTTCTTCTATTATTTCTGCAGTGGCTTGAGACTGTGTGATACAGAAGTCAAAGGACTTGACTTCCAAGTATAAATTGCAACTCCTTTGAAATAAACTTCTAATTTCCTCTGTACTTGACCTAAGTGTACTTGATCTATTTCTAAAATAAAAATTAAAAAAAATAAAAATAAAGTTTAAGTCAAAACCTAATTTTGACAAACATACAGAGAGGCCCAAACCAGGTGGTGGGTTTTTCTTAATTTAACTTCAGCCAACCAAAAGTAAAGCCTAAAGGAAAGGTAATTGTCACTTTTTTCTCTGAATCATGTCGTGATTAATGTTCTCTCATGAGAAACAACTGCTCGCTTTTAAAATTTCAAAGGTTTATTAAACCTTAACAAAAAATACAACAAAAGGACTAAATAAGGAAAAATTACAGCACTGGGAGCAAGGATTAAACCACCATGTGCCCGTTTACAAAATGGATACTCCACCTTTTATACCTCTAGCACCCCCCCAACTCTTGTCTGTTGACTCCTTCCTTGCCATCCAGAGGTGGAGACGACTTTCTACCTTGATTAAAGGTCAGGTGTTACCACAGTAACAAGCCAACCCTCCCCAAATGCCCCAGCTACCAAAGCCATCCCATGATAACAATGCAAGGGGGAGGACATATTGCAGTAACATAACCATACATGTTTACATTTATTACACCTAATGTTCACCCCTTAATTGTGTGATTAATCAACTTATGCAACACTTATTTCTCTTTGCTGGAACCTGGAAAATAAGAAACTGTATCAAGGAACTCTTAAGGAAACCTCCCAGCCTGACCATCCTCGAGCCTCTCTGGCAGTCACAGTCCCAAGGCCAGAGACTTTCACTGCTGGGACTGGAGCCCCTTGGCAGCAGCAGCAGCTCCAGTGGCCCGGGGGGAGCCCCCTTGGCTCCCTGCACACCCCCTCACAGCCAGGCAGAGCAGGCTTCCTCACTGCTTCCAGCCCAGGTTTCCCATTGCAGAGTCTCAGATGTCTCCTTCCATAAAGCCATTTATTCACAGTGCAGGGACACAGAAACAGCTCCAGCTGGTGCTGCTGAGGGGGGACCCCCAACAGAGGAACCCCATGGCTGTTACACTGTCACAGTCTGTCTGCAGGTCTCACTCTTGCTCCTGGGGCCCTGCTCCTGCCCCTCTCCGTGTCCAGTGTCCATCCAGATCTCTGGTGTCATCCCTTTTCATCTCCTTTGTTACCCAAAAGACCGGTCCATTCACCTGGCTGGCACCACCCATCATCGTTCCCTTGTTTTCCCAAAGTTTGACAGTTCACAGCCTCTTGTCTCAGGATCCCACCCAAGCCCAATCTGCACCTCCATCCGCAGCTTTCGAGCCCAGCTACCTAGATCAGGTGAATTCTCAAGAGCAGATATGCAACATTGGGAAGGTTTCAGATTATAGGATGCTGCTTCTCCTAAAAGAGACACTTTTAGTCAAAATTCTAAGCTCTCTCATTAGTCTCATTTGTCTGTCTTCACTTTTGTATTTTGGCTTCTCAGGTGCAATAATGGATTTCAATTTGTGGTAACAGAAATAATTAGGTAGTTTAGTCTGACTTTCTGTATAACTCAGACCACGAAATATCTCTCTGTTACACGAGTGATATAGGGGACAGAAAGAAGGCGACAGAAACTCCATGATTCAGAAGGCATAAAAGGCATTTATTAATAGAAATCCACACTTCTTATAGAGAGCATAGTGAACCTAAGACCTGATTGGTCTTTAGGAAACTTCTCTCGCACTGTTGGTCAAGAAAGGAGCAACACCTACTTGTAAACATCTTTCACAACACCAGGTGCAGGGGATAACATAATAATTGTTTTAATTCTTTCTCTGAGCTTTCCCAGGCCAAGCCTAGGAGAAGCTATGTCTCTCTGTTACCAGAGACTGGGAGAATACCACAATCTGTTACTTTTTCTTCTAGTAGCTATGGCAATTTGTGCTATTCAGTTATAATAAACAAAGAATTTTTGAGAGAAAGAAAAGACATTCAAAATCCTTCTATTTTTATGTAATAGTCCTGATTTCAAACCTGACAAGGCAGTAAATATTCACAGTACTCCTCAACTAAGGCAGTAAATATTCACAGTACTCCTCAATTAACTCAGAAGAAATAAAGTAAATAAAAAGTAAAAAGTAGCAACCGAAATAGAAAAACAGTCATTTATTTGAGCTGGTTTATTTATATCTATCAGTATCCACAACCCCCCGTTTTTTCCCCCAGAATGAAGCAACACCAAATCAAGACTTAAATATTCATGCTTCAATTCAGTTGGTCCCTAAAAGATACTCATCTCATGCTACACACAATCCTTTTCCTTTGACAGTAACTGTGACTTCAGGTATTCCCCAGTTCATACTCTGGAGCTGTGAAACAACTTTGTGCCACTACTACAGTTTGCAAAACTGTATTACATATCTGATTAACAAAACAACTCAGGATAAAAGGACCTGTGAATAACAGTCCTGCACAAGAAGATAGGTGCTATTTTTCTGAGAAAAAGTTTATTACTGACTTAGAGGAGTTGAAACAGTGATAGACCAAAATGTATATGTAAGTCTCAATTTTCTTAACACTTGAAGTCTATAGAAACTTCTTAGAAATATATTTGCAAATTTCCTCTATTTACGCAGGTGCTCTTGTACATATTCCCAACAATAACACCAAAAGACACGGTGTATTACTCAACAGATCTAAAGATTGATCTAAAAATTTCTAAATTATAGTTTTCATTTTTCATCGTGCTTTTAAAGAAATGTGTTCCCTATTCTGTCAAAGTAATTTGTAAAATTACCAGTAGACTAAAAATGCCAGTCTCTTTTAAATACACTCCCAAATTCAACAGGAATGCAGACTGAATGGTTTTAAGCATTTAAAGCTGTAATGCAATGAACCAAAATAAATACAATCTGAAATTTGTCTTCAAATGTTTCCTTTTCCATTGCCATCTAATAGAATAATTATAATGTCTCAGAATTTATTTTCTGACCTCAAGTAACTTTCATTCTAAAACATGAGCAATCTACATGAGAAATAAAAACAACAAACCACATACACACACAGACAGCACACAAAAAAAAACCAACTAAGCAATGAAACAAGAAACCCCTGAAACCTTTTCAAACACCCCACAATATCCATACATTGCCAACTGAAGGAGATGCAGAAAAATGTCAACAAATTTCTGATAGATAGGAGGAAAGGAGATAGAGCCAGATTCTTCTTGGTCACACCCAGAGAAATTACAAGAGAAAATGGGCATAAATTAAAGAAAATTCATGTCAACCATAACAAAAATGCTGCTGTAGTGGTCAAATATTGAAACAGGCTGCTGAGAGAGGTTGTATCAACTCCACCCTGGGAGGTAATCAAAAACCCAGCTGAATATTATATGCATTGAGTAGGAGGCCTTCAGAAATGTGCTGAAATACTTCTATGATAATAATTATCTTGAAAAGCCATTCATCATTTAATTAATTTCAGTTCAATAGGCAGTGACCTTGCTTATCACCCTACCCTTTACTCCCTCTGAGGTTAGAACGAAACACCTGAGAATGAGTCTATCAAGTACACTTAAGTGTCTTTGGAAAAACAACATGACATTAGTGGACTCGAAGGGGTGATGGGAAGATCAATTTTTGCTGAGGTTGTCCAATCAGTCATATCCAGCTGCATTAACATTGCTCCAGTGTTCTCTTTGTCTTTACAGTCACCCCATGCATTGACTGTGAATGTGGGAAAAGACTGACTCAGAGGCAAGAGGAGATCAGGAATAGCACAGTACTTCATCTGGAAGAAGGAGAAGAGGAAGCAGTGGCTGTTTATTCTGATGCAGAGGCATGTAGTTTATATTGATTAAGTCAGGGAAGCCAAGACTATGTGACCTTTTAAGGCTGAACAGCAGGTATCTTTCACAGTGAAAATGACAGCAGGAACATTGTAAACACATTCTTTAATGTAGTACACTCAAGTTCCCCCAAAAAACTTGCTTACTATTAGTTAAATATGAATGTGGATTTCTATTACTTACAAACATAATCAATCTTTTATTATCTAATATTTGGTGGTTTGAAAAGAAATTAATAAAAATATTCTTTTTTTCTTACCAAAATATGAAATCACACAGCATGACACAGTTACCTGTGTCTGATGGGCACTTCTAATCAAAAGTTAGAAATCTGAAGTAAAATCAGCTTGTTAGCAACTAATAAACTAATTCTTATTTAACCAGGTCTTACCTTGGCTTCTCCTGTTTATATTTCTGTAAGAAAACTAAAGAAATTTGTGAAAGAGCGCTAACCAAATGGACCCATGCACTTTAAAAATAAAGTTCAATAATTGCAGTAAGTAATCAACAAAGCTAGGAAGCAGTTTTCCTGTGTTTACCTGATATCAATCAGCATGGTATCTTATCAGCTAGAAAACTTTTCTAAGCAGTAATTATGATAACAAAGAGAAGAAAACAGAGAACCAAATAATATTATTCAGCTACAAGCACTCTAAAATAAACTTTTTTAAAAGCTCAGGGCATTGTTTAGACTCACAGTCTTTTGTAAGTTTTTACTGTTTTGACTTGTGTGGAAAAGAAAAAGAAAGCTGCAATTACCTAAAAGTATAGACTCACTGCTGTGCTTTCTTCTTTGACAGTATTGCAGCTTACTAATTACTTCCTGACTGCCAAAATAAACTTATCAGGTTAGCAACTGCCTTTTTAAAGGGAGTGGAAGGAACAGAATTTATGTTGAGGTGAAAGAAATTATTGTGAAATTTCTAAAGTCTCTCAATTGCTATGGTAAATGCCTTGTAAATTGCCTAAATTCCCACTGTGTAGTATGAATGTTCAAAATTAAAGTGGTGTTTGTTTGAAAAAACATTGAAATGAAAAATGCTGAAGATGTTGGAGAGTTAATTCATTTTTCCCTGGAGAGGATTAGGCACTGAATAAGAGTCTATGGCTAAGTAAAATGTAGAAAAATTAAAGGTTTTTAATTTTATTTTTGACTAAATAATTGTCTTATAATTTACAGTTTAACAAATGACAATTTTAAAAGTTGCCAAGTTCAGAGGTATGAACATAAACCATTTCCATAGCTGTATCTATCTGTGACATTTATATTATGTAAAGATATATGTCTTCACAATTACTCAAACAGGTTACATAAATACATAGATGCTGGTAAGACAAATGAAAAGGATATTTTGAAATTTACATATGGCATAATTTAAAGTATGTGTCATTGGAAACATTTCCTTATTTAATGATCCCTCCTTGGAGAGTATGCCCTTGAGCAGTACGGATATATTTCTCCCTTTTTTAAAATTAAAGTTAATTTGCCTCATCAACTCCCTTAAGGTAAAAGTCTAAGTATCTAAAGCAATAAACTATTGTCAGGCTTTACCACAGTGATGCCAAATTTTGAGTGATGGCCTTCACATTGAAAATTAAATGTGTGTCTTAAGATATGTAAAAAGTGTATATTTTCAAGGATACAAACTTTACATTCCCGTTCTGATGTACAAAACACAAAGGATGATAGAACATATTTTGTTCCATTGCCATATTTTTCAGAGCTGCATATTTGAGATTAGTATTGGCTGTGATTTACTTATCTCAATTTCAGTAAAAATGGAAGAGATATAGTCTGTAGAATTTTTTTTTTCTTTAAAGGTCATTAAAAGCAGAATTCTTTTTGTCTGTTGCTTCATACTTAGTCAACACCTTAAAGCTTCTCCTTATAACCATTTTGAAAATTATCTCAATGACACAGATAACTATTAAAGATCCAGTAGCTGATTTCTGTCTGCAGATCCTGGTTATTAGCTAACACAGAGTAACTCACAGCTTGTGCCTCAGATGCAATAAGCATTCAGCAAGAACTAATGATTTATATGAAGGAGTAATGTGCAAATGGTCTCACAGTTTCCAAAAATGAGAAGAGAGCAGGAAGGGAACCATCACACCATCCTGAGTTATCAGGGGCACCACACTGTCCCTCAGTATGGCACATCTTCAGAA
This sequence comes from Dicaeum eximium, assembly GCA_013396995.1. Taxonomy (NCBI): domain Eukaryota; kingdom Metazoa; phylum Chordata; class Aves; order Passeriformes; family Dicaeidae; genus Dicaeum; species Dicaeum eximium. The sequence continues at coordinate 148,065 of VWZP01010966.1, read as the reverse complement.
TTTGAGCAGTCAATAAATCCACATGGGATCATGTGCTAATGAAGCATGCCAAAGCAATACGAATCTGTAAGCTCAGCAATAGGCAGTGTTATTGAAATTAAGCCAAAAGGTGAAGTAGAAGGATCTTCACAATTACTTTTTAAACTCTGACCACTTACAGGCAAAGCATGGGACCTGATGCAAATGTGATGGTGTTGGCTTGCAATTACATCCTGGAACTGGAAAAGAATAAGGAGATAAAACATCTTGCTTGAAGTTATTTTCTACCTCAGCTATTTACATCTCCTCAAGGGTTTAATATTCTGTGTTTGCAAAAATCTCTATTTTGTGAAATCTCCCCCTTCCCTTTTTATATATGTATATATAGATATAAATGCACACACAAACACACACACTCTGGTAAATCTTATTTATTAATCATACCAGAGGTTTTTATTTATTTTTTTAGGTCACTGTTTGTTCTATATATGGGTATTCTGGCACTAATTATAGAACAGATTGTGTTGGGATTTCTACAGGACTGCACTATGGCAATACAGATTAAGCAATTAACCTTGATGTCACTGTAATTATTAAGATACTTTAGCAAAATGAACTAATTTCCCCACAGGATGTTCTGCTGAAATCAACTTCCACTCTTTTTAAGATGCCAAAATAGAAAATGTTAATGGAAAACTAAGTTTGCGATTTTTGTAAAGTGCTGGGACTTTTCAGTGGTCATCTTTTGTGGTTTCACACAACAGTTCCCTCCAGAATCACAAATATATATTTTTATAAAAGATAAATAAAAATACATGCAATAATATCCAATGGAGTTCATTGAAAAAAATAGGAAACAAAAGAGAACAGATAACACCTCTTCACTTGGTGTCTTTACCATGCAAATTCTAACCTTAAAATTTTGAAATATACAGCCAAGATAAACTGGCTTGTATTTACATTCTGTACACTCTTCAGGTAATAAAAGTGCTTGCATCCAAAATAAAAAGATTATATGCTAAACTCCACTATATTAGAAACACAATAATATGAAATATTTTGTCTTCATATTTACATATATAATTAAATTCTAAATTACTCATAGTTACCTTAGTACTTCAATTTATTAAAATTAAATTTATCCCAAATGCTACTTAGTTTTAACTAGCTCAAATATGAAGTAAATATTAATCTAAAAAAAAGATTTTAAAAAATGTCATTATTGTGGCCTTTTAGATGTATAGAGCAATATCTATCCTGCTGAAATTGTTTTGTAAAAAACAAACATTTTCTTGAGTAAACACACAATTACATCTTGATCATTACATGTAATGATATTAATTGCAAAAGCAAGATAAAAGGAGAAAAAAAGCACTCAAAGAAAACTAGACAAGAAGCAGGTATTATTTTACTATATTATTTAAGTTGGTTTTTAGGAAATTTTTGTTTTTCAATACTTTTTTTGAAGATAGATTTGAATGTATCTCAATTAATATATAAAATTCTGAGTAATTACTTGGTAATCTAATGAAATACACATTCAGAATAATTATTGTCATAAAATTAATTCTATTTCTATTACAATAAAGTGTAGACATTACTGTTATTAAGAGGTTTCATTTACCTTCCTATGTAGAAATAAAACCACATGAGAAAAATGTGAACATGAAGACAGAAAATCTTAATTTTTTAGATTAGATAAAACCCCATAGTTTGATTTTTATAGTTCTTCTAGTGCAGCACATTTACATAGTACTGAAGGCTGTTCAAGCAGCTACTTCAATTCTAAATGGAACTGAAGCTATTATCAGTTACATTGGTAATTCTTCAAATAATGCCTTTTTTTAAAAGAAGGAGCAGTCCTTGAAATCCAGCATCCTCTATTTCATAGTAGAACCATTTTTTTACTTTTCTTCAAATCTTGATGGAGTTGAAGGGAAAAATATTTAGAAAATATGTAGGCTTTGTCATGCTGATATTTCCTGGGTCTACCTATTTAGAAGAACACAGAACTTTTTTTTTAAATTGTTTTGTTTTAATAGGTAATCAAGGCTTGTAGGTTTCCTGAAATTTGTTTTTGTTTTGAGAACGGTGGAAAATTTACAGACATTTGAGTAAACAGAGATGCAGCTGCACTGGAGCCATTTATGCAGGGGTGTGTATTGAAATGAATTGGAAAAATTAAGAAAATCTTAGCTAGCCCATTTAGGATACTGAAAAATTTACAGTCCTCTAAAAAGAAAGGGAAATTTAATCTACAAATGTCTTTTTCTACAACAATCACTGTTTGTTGAAAACAATGGGCTGCCCTAACTACCATATGTCAAGCAGGGCCTGGACCTGATTGCTCCCAGCAAAGGGCAAACTCATTTCTCTCTTCCTCTGTCCTACAGGAGTCATTGCTAAAAGCAGCAGTTTCAGTGACATATTCCCAAGAGATGCTAGCACAACACAGCAATCCTCTGCTGACTATTTGCAGACATTTGTCTTGATGATTTGCTGTAAATTATTTTCTTCTGTAACATTTTTTTCACTTGACCGTATTTCACTCTTTTCCTCTGATTTTCATATATTTGTATTAATGGAAAACCTTGTCTATCTTAAACATTTTAAAAGTTTCAGTGTATTTTAATGTGCTTGTAATATCCCAAAGAAAATATTCTATAAAGCATTTAATTGTGAAAATTATTGGTTAGTGGTTCTGTTAATGAGCTGGATATTACTCACTTGGAATACTTAAGTGCATGCTTTGAAGGTGTTCCAACTATGAGGTGACAGACACCTTCCAGACAAATACTACAAATATGGAAGTTATGTGGAGAAATAGGAAAATTACAAAGAAGTAAAATGATTCACTGGGATCCCTGCAAGAGCTGAATACAGGAAAATAATGAAAAAAAAAAAAAAAGTACTACAGAACGGAGTTCTGAGGTGAGTTATAGTGTACTGAATAAACATAGTTATTTAACATTCCATATGTTTAGTCTTTGTTGTTGTTGTTGTTTGGGAGTTTTTTTTTTGGTCAGGTTTTTAATAAGTATAATAGATACTTTTACAAACAAAGGTGCTTTTTCTTCTCATTGACTGGTGTAAGGAACAATATTATTATGGTTAATTATACATTAATCACTACATTTACCTACTGAATATATTTTTAAAAGTGTAATTTCCATTTCTGTAACGTGTGGCTGTGTGATTCTGTAACATACAGGAGAGGGAGACCATAAGAAGTTTGCGCTTTCTTGTCACTGGATCCAAAACACAAACACAAGGTCTCCTTTCTCTTTCCCTGGGCTGTTTTTCCCCATTCTTTCTTTTCTCTTTCTTATACCTGTCAAAGATCCTGGCTTTTGTTGGGTTTTTTTTCCCCCAACTTGACTAGACCTAGAGATGCTTTTCAAGCTGTGAAAAGCCATTGCTGCGTTTGTGCTGCCGCAGCCAGAAGCCCCCATGCAGCAGAGCCGTGCAGCTGTTGGCATCTGGCTGCAGGGAGGGGCCGAGCCGGCTGTCAGCCCCGGAGCGCTGCGCAAAAGGCACCTGCGAGCCGTGTGAGCACCCGAGAGCTGCTCCGTCCAGCGGCAGAGCCTCAGGAAGGAGTGGAAAGGCGTGGAAGGAGCAATAGGGAGTGTGAAAGACAAACAGGCTGCTGGAGTTACACCCCTCCATGCTGAGAGAAGCTCAGCAGGAGTCAGAGGAGTTCTGCCTGTCTTAGCAGTGGGCTTCTGCATGGTAGAAGGAGTTGTTCAGCCTGGAGGAAAAAAGGCCCCGGGGAGACCTCAACAACCACCTGAAAGGAGGCTGTAACCAGGTGAGGGTCGGTCTCTAGTTCCAGGCAATTCTCAACAGGACAAAAGTACACAAGCTGTGTCAGGGGATGTTTAGGTTGGACATTAGGAGGAATTTTTTCACAGAAAGGAAGATTCAGCACTGGAATGTGCTGCAAAGGGAGGAGGTGAAGTCGCAATCCCTGGAGGTGTTCAAGAAAAGCCTGGATGTGGCACTCAGTGCCCTGGTCTAGTTGATGAGGTGGTTGGGTCATAGGTTGGACTCTCTGATCTCAAAGGTATTTTTCAGCCTAGCTGATTCTGTGATTTTTTTCATCCACTTGTCAAAGGTCCTTGATTTTTCCTTCCCTCGTGTACTGACATTACGATATAGCTTTTCTTTTAAACAACCAATTACCTATTTTACAAATGGCTGCCCAACAGTGGATGGACAATTTGTTTCACTGGTTTCTGTTGCTCAGGGCTGAAAATGCTATCACCATGTTTTCTTTATCAAGCCATTTGAATTTCTATTTAGATTCAGTAAAGTCATAACAGGGCTTCACAAATAAGCATATTCAACACAGCTTTTTCCTCTCTCAGTGTTTCCATAGCCAATACATTTATGACATTTTTGCAATATTATTTTATTTTTATTTGGGCAGTGCAATCAATGGATTACAATGGGGAAAGGATATTTTCTCTGAAATTCTCTGAATCAAAAATGTTGAAGAATCAGGCTTTTAAGAAGTAAATATTCATAAAGCAAAATTAGGCACATAAAACTACAAAGGAAGATGTTATCATACTGTCTGTGTCAGGAAAAAGGAAGACCCTATTAATGTTTTTAAGCTAAAAAATTACCTAATTACTCAATTCAGACCTAATAGTGATTGAAGCAAAATTCAGAAATCTACACTTTGTAATTTTACATATTCATTTAATGACTGTAGGTATTTTCCTAAATAAACTACAAGTCAGATACTCAAAAATTCTCATAAAAAGTTATTACTTTTGTGATTTCCAGCAGTGTTTATATGAATACCACTGCACAGACTTCCTCATAACTGAAACTTTGATAAAAAATTTGAATAAACAAGAAGTAATGCAAGAAAGATATATTAAATGCAAATAAATTATCTCTGGTTCATGAGTTCATAAAATGCAGACATGTGAATGCTAATCAAATATTTTGAGAAAGTTAGCTACAGGCAATATAAGAAAAAAAAAATTATATCAATTTATCATCTTGCATATGCTTATGCTTTCTGAAATATTTTGAAATATATAGGCCTGCCAAGTAAACACCACCTACAGTCTGATGTAAATCAAGTCCTTTAGCCTGACATTAAGACTTATTTAAACAACCATAAAACTGACAGGTTTAAAGAAAAACATCAATTTGTTTTTCATTACTTCCATAATTCTCTAGTTTTTTTACTTTCATAATTCTCTATGTTTTTTTTCCTTAAGAAGTCTGGCAGATTCAAAAGTGTTATTCTAAACCAAATGCAATTGAATAGAATCTCCAGAATACTTATTTCTGAAGCCTTTCATGAAAACAAGCTGCAATATAAAAGAAATAAAAAAAACTGCAAAAAAATTAAAATAAAAAGTTCAAGTTAAATAAGAATTTTTTTTTAAGGCTGCAGGAGGTTGTCAATCATACCACTACATTAGGGAAAAGAAAAACCATATGGTACTAAACTGTTTGAAAAAGATGAGAGGAAAAAAACCTTAATATTTTCTTTTTCAGGTATGTCTTTGTATATAAAATACTAAACAAAAGCAAATTTACCTTGCTTGACCTAATTTTAATCTACAGTTCTTCAAGGCATACATACTGTCAATTGAAACAGGAGGAAATGCTGTTGTAAAACAATCACCTCCACAAACACTGTCATTATTCTTCTCTCAACTTTGATGTTATCTTCATAAATTTTAAGATGTCATATCCCTCAGCTTTTCTGGATGAGATGAGCTTCTTAGGTCAGAGAAAAAGAGTTTTTGAGATGTTATAGAAGATACTAAAATCTGTCTAGAAATATGAGTTATCTAAGAGTAACTATCAGCACTGCAGCAACCCTTGTATTTTTCTGTCATTCATTATGTTGCATGAGACTAAAACCTCAAGAAGTGTATTTTGAGCTCTTGGGGACATATATATGATATGTACATATAAGTATTGTTTTATGCAATAATCTTTACAACCCAGCCTTTCCTAGGATATTGACAGTTTGGGTTGTTGGTTTGGGTGAGGTGTTTTTTGGTGGGTTTATTTTGATTTTGAGCATAGAAAGTCATAGAAGAAAGCTGGTTCCCTTTGTTTTGCTTTCACCTACATGTCATTTTCCTCTAATAAAGGAAACAGCTGAAAGGGATCAGCCTTTATGAGAAGTAATTCCACTCTATAGATTAATAAAGACTACACCAGCATTTTAAAAAAACCAATAGCTTAAAAAATTATTTTTTCACATTGTTAATTTACAAGGATATCTACCACACTGAAACATTTAACTGCCAAGAATATGTCACCTACAGTATGATGCAAAAGAAAATATTGATTTTTAATGTAAACACACAATACTGTAGTGGCATTAACAAGTTCCTCATTTTGTTTATGTATTGCTGGCAAGTGTAGAGAATGCTGTTTAGCCCACTTATGAGTTGATGTAACCTTTTCTTACTGAGGAACCATCACTAATAAGCCTGTCTGACATGTTATAACAAGATGTTCACTAGACTAACGTGAACGTATTGATGACATGGTTTTCCTGAGCCTACTATATATCACTAGTTTTCTCTAAGTCAATTGAAATCAGACTGTTAGTCATAAAGAACTTGAAACTTGTGTCATGAAAATTTGCTTTTGATAGATTTCCTGTGAAGATATATTTTCTGGTTCAAATCCCTCAGCTTTCTTATTGCCTCTTCCCCCTCTCATTAGCAGACAGCTGCACAAGAACTATACTTTTCAGTCACTTCTCAATTAATTTGCATGATACCACAGGGTTTTCTGAACTTTTCATTTAATATCTGACCTTATCAGTAGTATTACTAGTAATTTTTGCAGACTCTTTTCTCTGTTATGATCTCTCACCAACAGTATTTCATCATCATGGAAAACTATAAAATTAGAAATTTTCACCTCAGATCCCATTTGATACCTGCAGGGACCCTGTAGTGGAAAACTGAAAAGGATCCTTAACACGAGGCAGGACACTAAAACTTAATTATACCCTACAATGTTCATACTTTAAAATAAGATACATTGATTTAACTACTCTCCTTTTCTTATCTCTTCCTCTATTCATTGCTTTTATTTCTTTATTTTGGAGCAATCATCCTGACTTTTTGGTCTCATTTCATATCAATTTTTGAGAAAATTATCTATTAACTGAAAAAGCACTCAGAAAAGATACAAAGTTCTGATACCTCCTTCAAGGTCACTATAGATATAAATTTTATATTTGAACTTCCACAAGAAATTCTTATCCAAAGAGATAAGGACAATTTGAAAAAGTATTAAAAATTTTACATATTATTTTTACATTTGCCCTCCAACAGTTACAAAACCTGTTGTTTTGTTGGGGTATTGACCAGACAACCTTGCTCAGGCTATTTTCTATTCTAGTTAGAAATCATAGAATTGCAGATTCCAGGACTCAAAGTGAGCTGAAAAGATCACCTGTAGTCCAAAGTCTGCTTCCTTGGAAACACAAACTTTTAATGCTGATTGCTGGATACTCCTACCAGCATTCATTCTATTGGCACAAAATATACATGAGCCACAGAAATACTTTTACATGTTTATTATTCATTTGAGTGATAAAGTGCTGTGATGACCAGCTCCTTAGAAAAAATGGATGAAAAATTGTGGCTTCCAAGAAGATTTAAACCTTCATTATAAGGCTGGCATGGAAAGTTTTCCAGTAACAGGAAAGGTCTGTCTGCTACAACAAGAGGCAGAGATGAGAGATGACAGGATTTTGAATAAAGTTTACTTTCAAGTTATTGATCTTCAGCAAATTCAGAAGAAATACCGTTAAATATAAAACATAAGTGTATATTAATTTCTTGTCAATAACATCTGGCATCTTGAAAACAAATTAGTTATTAATATTGCAAATGTGTCAAAGCGGAGTTTTAGAGGAGAATAATGCACTTTTTTTCTTTTAGAATAGTGTTATTTCATAACCATTTTAGGTTATTAAATCAATGCAAAACTCATTTCTCATATCAAAATTTTAATCTTATTTTGGAGACATATCAAAACATTTTCTAACAGGATGATTTACAAAGTAGTACATTACAGCAATTTATGATGACTTTAATAAAAATGTATTTAAACCACAATTCTTAATTTTTGTTTTTACAATGCAAGAAGAGAGTATTTGATAGCATCTTATTGTGAGATAAATTGAAATTAGTCTTTAAAAAGAATTTTATTCTGAGAAGTTATATGACATAAGTCATATACTTATGACAAGACCCTGACACTACATAATAAATTATGAGTTAATATAGTGTTCTCTGTGTATCTTCTTTTATTCTTAAAGGTAGGCACTTTAAAAATCACACTTGGGGAAAATAAAAAACATCAAAATCATTTACATAGATATCCTTCATCTGGGAAATTTTGCATAGTTCTCATGCAATTTTCTTTACTTCATTTAGGACTATATTTTATCTTTAATTAGATTCTAAGATGCAAAGAGCACCTCATTGACTTTTTTAGGTGTACCTAAATATTTTACCCCTAATACACATTAAAGGTATGTAGACAGTTAATGATGCAGTTATGAACCTAGTGAGATTTAAAAGGATTTTACCTATCTTCAATGAAGAAATTTCTTCTTGGAATATTTAGTGTTTCAGACTCATACATGTTTATAAACTTTCAGGTATCTACTTTTCTGTGCTTTTCTGTGTGTAAAAAATATCATTATAACACTTTTAAGAAAAGAAAACACTAAATATGTTGAACTCTAAATATGAGAAGCATAGATATTTTTGTGAACAAGCCTTAGAAATCTTTCAGCAAACTCTTGTTACGCTGATACAACTTATGGTACAATCCCATGCTGCCTAATTAAAAACTCAAGACTGTTGCTTGCTGATGAATTTTTTTCCTAATTTTTAAATATGGGTAACTACCATTCAGTAGGGGCACATACACAATCATGTGCCAGCTCTGTACAAGGATCACACCAGGCTGTGGGAGCTCACAGTGCTCACAAACCTGCTTCTGAGGCGCTTAACCCATGGAGCTGCAATGGAGCGTCCCTATGTGCACTTGTTGTACTGTGCAGTGAGATAATTGAAATAGCACATTTGTACATCTCATTTTGCTCTGAGGGGTCCTATTCCTCCCCATTGAGAAATTAGTTTGTACCTCAAACATGTGAATTAACTGAATACCTTGGAGATTGTACTCACCTAGGTCATAGTTTAGTCCTTGGTAGGTAGTCAATGCGCAGTGTTTTTAGAAAAAAAAAAGCCAAAAGTGATGGGTTTATGACAAATATTGGTCAAATCAACCTTTGGCAAGATTGCCATCAGGAAAAATAAGTGCTTGACTTTTATGTTGCATGTGGAAGATTTCACAGGCACAGTCTCTGAGGAAGTGGAATATGAATTAAACAGATTCTTTCTGAATTGCGTTTTTTAGAACCAAGTGGGAAAACATCATACTAGAAACCAAGTCTGCAAGAGACGTAAAGCCAAGCACTCAAAGGTCTTCATTTTAGAGAAGAAATAAAATTGCAGTTCTCTTAACAATGAGGATACTGATCTTACCTACATTTTCAACTAACCCAAATATTCTTATTTACTTGGCTTGAAATCAGAATTTTCCCACAGCAACAAACTTATCTTTAGGGACTAGTATAATTGGAATAGTTTCCATTTATTTAATTACAAAAGTATTTCATTTATTTTACCTTTGACAGAAAGAAACAGAATCGCTGGGCTCCAAAGCACGGCTGCTACTTATTACTGTAACTCCAGATTTTAAAATAACAGTTCTAAACAGATTTTACTAAGTTCTCGCAGAAAAAAAAAATCCTTAGGCAGAAAATAAAACATTAATTATTTTTTGCTCTAGGATGCTCATGAAACAATTTATGCATAGGTAGCTGCTGTTAATAACTGCAAGGAATAATTTTATCTGTTTTAATATTCATTCTTTTTGCACTTGGGTCTTATTTTCCAGATGCTGTCAGGCATTCCTAATAAGGAAGTTGGTATTAGTGAACTCAGAACTGGATCTTTTCCTGGTTAGCCTGGGAAATGAAACAAAGTGAAACAGCAGCTGAAAATTCCTGGGAGAAAACCCCTATTCTGTTCCATTCCACACTAAGCAGTGCCATGCTATGCCATCTACATCTATGCAATTCTACTCTGCTAGTCCATTATTTCTTACTCTGTTTGGGATACTTTTGGGACAGAAATGTTGATACTTATGCTACATGACATGATGCCACCTGAAAGCTGGAATGGCTGCTAAAAGGCTGGATATTCATTTTTAATTGTTAATTAATTCTCATTAATGTTTGTTCATTAGCTGTCTTAATCTCAGCCCTTCTCTGAAACCATGAAAATCCATAAAAGAACTGAAACTCATATCCTGACACTGTGTACAATGCTGAACAGAGGAATAAAGAAAATAATTATTATTGATATTTAATCTCTGTACACACTATTTATTGTCTATGAACTGAAGGCAGTGCAAACATTGCAGGGGCAATAGGCAAGAGAGGCTAGACAACAACTGCTGAAATTTCTGAGTTATTTGTGAGCAATGTTTTAGTTTTCTCTTCAAACAGAATAAAAATGAGTTGTCATAATTTTTTCTTGCTTGCAGTATATAAAGATATTTTATTATATTACTGTCCTTTATTCATGTTTCTGAAACATGCATGATTATGAAAGTTCTTAGAAGCACAATTGGATTTCTGTATTAAAATTCAGAAAACCTTCTTATATATAAAAGTAAATATTCTAAGAGATTTTTCTGGAGTTCACTCCTCAGTATCATACAGATTTTTCATGATAGCCCTCATATTCCATAGTAAGCAACAGGAAGTTTCAACATCTTTCTTGACAATCTGTTGAGGCATGGACTGCATAGGTAGACCCTAAAGTTGGTGAAAACTTATGCAGCTACCAGGTTCAAAGGGTGGTTAATGACTCAAAGAGGTCATTGGTTAAAAATGGAGCTCCTCTGACACATTTTCTTATAAAACCTTTGTTTTCATTTTTCATTTAGTTGTATAACTTCTGATAAAAGTGAAGTAGTATTTTATTCAGAAGCAATGGGCAATGGTATGTGTACATATAGTTTTGTTTGTCTTGAGACAACTGTTTGCTTTTCCCATTGTTTTGAAGGATGTGATACAAAACTGTGTATTTTACCTATGCCAGGAACTTTAAAAAAACCCAGTGTTTCCTGTAAAGTGAAGGCTTTGGTATGTAGAGAAGACATGCTTGTGGTTTGGCTTGGGTTCTTTGCTCTCTCAATGAAGAACTGCAGCCTCCTCAGGAGGTCTTAGAGCCAAGAGTCAGTATACAGACCTCTATGGGCAGCATACTAATCATCTATCTACTGCTCTCTCAGTGAGTTTCTTTCTGCTTCTCCTCACTTCATCACTGAAAACATCTAATATTGCTTAGATTTGTGTAGCATCTGTCACAGCTCTGTAGCAGCAGTTGCAGACAGAAGGGGAAAGCTCAGACCAATGGAATCACATCTTTCTGTATGTACCTCAGGTCAAAATTTGGCTAATTATTCTGGTTGCTTTTATGTTCATATATTTGTTATCCTTTTCAAAGCAAAACCAAATGGAACTATCAGCTGTGACTGTTATGTAAAGCCTATTTTATAGAATATTTCTACTGAAAAATACTATTCTATGTTATAGAATATTTGTACTATATTTTTATAGCCTGAACAAAAACAAATCTAAAAATCTTAGAATCATTAGGGTTACAAAAGACCTCCAAGGTTGTCGACTCCATTTGGCTTGATATTCTGCACCCACCACCTTACCTGGTTTGCCTTATGTCTGGTATCAATCATATCTTGTAATGATTGTTTTATCAGAGCTTTTATTCAATGTTTCAGTTTAACTGTAGCCATCTAATGTCACAAAAAGTAATGGTTCATATTAAAATTTCAATCACTTTTTTCAGGCTATGTAGATTTATCCACAGTTTAACACTTCTCAGCACTTAAGACATTTTGCTGTTCATATGAATTTTATCTCTACCTTGTAGAGCAATGATCTTCAACTAAAATGACAGACTGAAACTCTATACTTTTGTATGTTAAAAAGGATTTTTGAACAATATGGTCTAAAATGCTTCACCCCAAAATCCTGCTCTGAAGCTTGCATAAAAGAGCAAGGGAAAATCCAGTCTGAGCTGATCTATAAGAAGGTACTGTGACCTGAATAGTAAGGATTTCAGTGGGGGCTACATTTGTCTTTGCTACCTACACAGATTTGGTGGTGAGAGCCAGCAGAACACTTTATTTCATAGAACTATTGACTATGCTGGCTATAAATAGTCTTAATAAAATCTTGTTCTTAATCATGATTTTCAAATCCCACATGATTATAAAAAATGAGGGTAACAAATAGAATGGATTTACTGTATCTGCAAGGGTGTTTGTAGTACAAATTCAACCGGTCATGCTTTAGAGAAAGAGACTTTTGATGCTGACGTTCCCTGTCAGGAGAGCACAAGCTTTACATTAGGAGAAGATGACAGGACTGAATAAATGGAACATCAAGGGACTAGAAATACACAGCAAATAGGCACAGCTAGGAGGTCATTTGGAAAAAGAACCAGCTGGATGCAGTTGGTGTGAGGGCACAGTGGCAAATCTATCATCTGTCCACCAGCAGAGAAAAGACACAAGAGACGGGAATGGCTTCAGACTGCCTGTACTAGTAAACACTTTGAAAAGGGATAGCTGAACTGGAAACTGGTTTCTATCTTCACTTTATTTCTCAGCCCTTCATCTCCACTCTTCACTGCCAAACCCATCCTCTCCTCCTTTCTTACTCCTTACTTTTCTACCTCTCAGTTTCAGATACTGTCTTATAGGTGCAGGGTAGGAAATGCACTTATTACTCAACAAGTTGTATCTGTTGTGATTACTTTGTTTCTGAATGACTGGTGAGAATTCTTGAGATATCTTCCTTTTCTGAAGTTACAAGGACAGACCAATACCAACTAACTAAATAGCTCCTTTGCAAATGGGAAACCTGTCACAAGGTGGTCCCCCAAGGATCAATACTGGTTTCAACACTGTCTAATATCTTCATAAGTGACTTGGATCACAGCATTAGGTGTACTCTGAGGAACTTTGCAGAACACACCTAAGTGGGGAAGTGGGCACTTCGAGAGAGTCACCTTGAAGACCTAGACGGGCTGGAATAGTGGGCTAACCATATGAAGTTCAACAAGGACAAGTGTAAAGTTCTGCACCTGGGAAAAGAGAATCCAGGAGTGCTGCACAGGCTGGGATCTACCCATCTAGAAATCAGCTCTGTGGAAAGGGCTCTGGGGGTCCTGGTAGACAATAAGTTCCACGTGAGTGACCGGTCCCTCTCTGCAGCAAAGAGAGCCAACGGGATTCTGGCTTGTATCAAAAAAGGCATCACTAGCAGAAATAAAGTATCCCAATCTACCCAGCACTTGTCAGGTACCACAAGGAATGGTGGGTACAGTTTTGGTCCCTGCTATACGAAACATATGTGGACAGGTTGAAAGGGTCCAAAGAAGATCCACAAAGATAATCAAACTCTTATGAAGCCCATCATATGGACAGGGTTTGTTCAGCCTTTAGCAAAGAAGGCTTAGGGGAAACCTTGTCACCATGTTAAAGTATTTAAAGGATGGCCACAAAGAGGAGGACTCTGTTTACAAAGAATCACAAGTAAAAAACATGGTAATGTGTGTAAGTTACTCCTGGTAGATTCCAATTGGACAAGAGAATACTCAACAAGTTGACAGCAATCAGCGACTGGATCAATCTCCCCAAGACAAGGGGTGGATTCCCTGACACTGGATACTTTCAAGATCCAGCTGGACAGGATGCTGGACTACTTTACCTAGACTTGGCTTTTGACAAGAAAGGCTGGACCAGATGATCACTGAGGTCCCCTTCCAAACTTGTATTCTATGATTATATGAAACTCTATTCTCTTCCATGATTACCATGAGCTGTTGGCCTGTCCCATGTTAATGAATTTTCAGTGAAATCCACTGACACTCTGTCTCTTAATAACTCACTCTGTCCCTATGATAAGTACTATTTCACTGGTAGCCCTAAAGAGCATGTGACTTTATGAGAGATTTAGGTCTTTTTCAAAATCCATTTCTGTTATAAAATAAAACATGCTCTGGGTCCTTTTATTCAAAGTTAATCTGTGATGTTTTTCTGACTACTCAAAAAGACAGTTTCTGGAGGGAAAATATATCTCCATTGTGCATATTTTTACTGCATATTTGTCTTGAAATCTTCATGTAATTGTCTCTTGGATATAAACCGGACTGGTTGGCAGCCCACAAAGTTTATATTCTATTTGTTTTCAGAACCAGTGGAGGCTTCTACAGCCTCTGCTGCCTAAACAAATTAGCAAAATGCTTTGTTAAAAACCACCAAAGGGACTTAGGAACGTGAACCTCTGTGGACCTGAAAGCCATAGCTAATAAAATATAAGACACCAAGTAATTACATTGAAATTACATGACTAACTGCATTTTGGATTTTTCTCTAATCTAGAAATAATGCTTATATGGTCAGAGGAAATTTCTGCCTATTACTGCACAAGGCGGATATTTTAGCAGTGTAAACAATGATCCAGTAGAATTTAAAGAAAATTTTCTTATAGTGAGGTTTCACACCATTTAACCACCGCTTAATGATTTTCTTCTAGCATTAGAATTTTTCTATAGCAATGAAAAAAGGCAGATTTATATTCAGTTGTTTGGAATTAATTTGAAAATTTTCTTTCTCAAAGAAAATTTTTTTTTCCCTTAAAACATCATATAATATTTGAATATTTGTCATGCATAGTTCATCAGTTGTGTGGTGCAGGGGCTGAAAGCATCTTAGGTGATTCTCTTTATCATTAACAACATTTGCTACTTGCTTATGGGAATTGTCTTTATTTATGCTACCAGGCATCTATTAGCATGACAGGAATGGTGGACAGCAAGTTAAATGGGTCTTATAATCAACATCTACAAATACAACTCATTTATCATGCCCATGTCAAATTTGTCAGACACAGAACCTTTCTGGAAGAAAAAAGGAGCCACAAGAAAGGTTAACAGATTTAGAATGCTGCTGAAGTCTTAAAAAGTAAGCATATGCAGAAAGAACTTATTTAATATTTGCTATTCTTTGTTGTCTCTGCTGGTACAGAGTAATTGAATAATCTATTTGCTATTTACTATAGCTGCATGACATCCTATGGTGCAACCATTTTCAATATGAATAAATGTTCTTGATAAACATTGAATGGAAAAATGCTCTGGGGTGGAACCAATGAATTGAAAAGCTCATTTAGGACCTGATCCTGTGAAACACAAAATGAGCCCTGTAAGTGGCGATTCTCTCAGTTTGTATTTCTCTGATGGTTAAGGGGCTGATTATCACCAAATATATTCTGTATCCTGCAGGATCAGATATTAATCATTGGTGATTCTGATTAGAGTGTTTGATATGAAAATGTCATTAAAACTAGTTTTCTTCATCCCTTCTAAAATGTCTTTTTTTCCTGTGAAACACAGTTTGAAAACACGAGAAAAATAACTTATGTTTTCCTGAAGTTAACTCTCATCTGTCAAAACTCTACTGTCTATTTTCACCGTTGCTGTAGATATATATTCAAGATGTTAGTATGATTTGTTGCTTCTTTACTGACTTTTATTATTTGTATTTTAATTGATGATGGGAATGAAAAGTAACTGTAATACAGCATAATACAAAGACAGACTGTTAGATGCATCAATCAAGCATATTTTATTTTGCAAGTATAACCAATTTTCTAATTAGCAAATTTAGATTTGCATACAGAGGATCATATTGAAGAAGAATAATTATGATGGGAAACATAATTATGAAAGTTCATGTCATCAACAAATGAAGACTAGGAATCAGATGCACAGCATTCTCAATCATTGTATTATTGAAAACTACAAATATTGAAAATTAATGCATGTTACATTACTTTTATGAGATCTGTGAGATTGCATGTATGGTACTATTCTTTTAATTAGTACATCCTTATAGAAAAAGAAACAATAATTAATGGAACATCGCATTTCTCAAGAGCTCATTGAACTGCATTTTGATAGTTTCTATTACTTTTTATGTTATTCAGGTTTTATTCAACAGAAGACTCACTAGATGGGTATATGCAAGAAGAATGTCAGCATTTCACAGGAAATGGAAGTGCCATACATTGGTAAATATATAAATAAGAGAATGTTCATGTAACTGTTTCATTTTGGTTAGAAATGAAATAAATAACTTTGAATCATTTTTTTATTTGCCAAGTCTTCAGGTCTCTGTAATACAGCTAGGCTAAGAGAGAATTTTGATGTTATCAGCTTTTATTCTTTAAGCCTATTGTTTTTGTCATCTTTCCTGACATCACTATATAATCTGCAGCTGTGCCATTGCTGGTGTGACAGTTCCAAATAAATGTAGTGTAAACAAAAGAAATTTGTTCCCTCACAATAGGATCTGTGTGAATTCTTTCTGAAGAGCTTCATCCCCCAGTCAAGTTTCCTTCAAAGTAGCAAACCATCTGTGAGAGAGAAAATAAAATTTAAGAGATTCAAACAACAGTGAAAAGGACTAATGAACGGATTAGATGGAATGCAGCAGGGAGTTCAAGTGTTTATATTCATATTACTTCAAGGTACTGAACTCCAGAGTGGTGAATTTACAATATTATAAATACAAGACATATTAATATTTTCATTAAGGATAACAGAAATGGTCAATTATAAAACAAAAGGAAAGACAAAAATGAGAGAACAAATATTTAATTTTCTGATTTAACCTACAATTTCAAATCTCCTTCTCCTTTATCTGACCACATTAACTATTTAGACTTATTCAAATCCATCCTTTCATGCATGTATCCATGTATCTGTGCCTATACATGTAAAAATATAAAATGTGTCTTTCTTACTGTTTCATTATTTATGTAAGATTCATGTCCACATTATTTACTTTTAACATGTTGTCATCTCTTAAATGAAGGAAGTCTTAGAGACTATTTTTTATTTTGTGGATTTTGGTCAACAAGAAATAGATTGCAATAAGTTTTCTGAGCATCCATTATTAATAAATTAAAAAGTATGAATTTATAACAAGCTTGCTTGGAAAAAAAAGGAGTAAGTAACACAAATGCTTCTTTTATTCCTACTTTTTCTATTTTGCAAATGTAATTATTTTCTTTAAAAACACAATAGCCAGTAAAGGTAACAGTTCAGAGCAGTAATTCCTAGTGTTTCACAATTATAAAAATATGAAATGAATATTAGGTTTGAACTCAAATATTTACACACAAATTTACATGAGTATTTGGTATCATTAAGCATTTGCTTGATGATAAGATTACACATGGTTATCTCACTCTCAAGCCAAGTTTGACTGCAGAATCAAGTGATTAAAATACCAAAACAAATGCAGACACCAGCACATCACCTGTTATAGTTTGGCTTACAATTACAGGAGGTATCCCCCCTGAAAATGTGGCAGTGTGGAGCTGCAGCTGCAGTTCAGGAAGGGCTGCTTAGCTGCTCCAGCCCTGGGAGATAATGATGTGACCCAGAGCAGTGCCACCATCTGCTCCGGTGTGCGACCACACGGACACGCACAGACCCAGGCTGTGCACAGAGAGGGGGCAAAGCTGGCAATTCCATTTGGGGGCTGACAGGGAGAATGGTCTAGAACTCAGATGCCTCTTCCTTAAATTGCTATGCAAGAACAACAGGTGGATGTAAGATAAAATCTTAATAAATTAAATGTATTTTAGGGAAGTTATTGTCAAAAAGAACATTATTATTCTTGCTGACTGGATTCAGCTACTGATACAGATGCTTTCCAATAATTTCTCCAATAAAATAAACATTCTCCATAAACTGATATAATATTAAAGGGAATAGTATTGCTATTTGTGAAAGTCCTTTGAGCAGGTGTTGCACCTATACACAGCAACACTACCAAAAAAGTAAGACTGATATGAAGTCTACTAATATATTTCAATCTCTGTCTGGAAGCATTATTGAGGGCCAGCAGATCCCTTTTTCTAAATACTTATCTTTCAACTGAAGGCTGTCAGTGAAATTTTAGTGTATTTTTCTGCAACAAGGAATTCTGTTCAGAAGCAACTAAAATAGACCATTTTTTTCAGTTCTCATAGGCCAAAAAACAGTCATCAGACAGTACTGACGGTGAGGCATTGCTGAATTTGATTTGATTAAGACTGGCAAATTAAAGATGAAAGGCTCTGCACCACAGATGAATTGTTTTTAGTCCTCTTTCATGATGTTATTATGAAAGTTTAAAAATAATTGTCAGTGTTATTTTATGAATATATGTTTTTCTCCTGGGCCTAAGGCAGAGTGAACGACAGAGGCTGGGGCTGGTCTTGATTCATATCGCAGATATGCAGCGAAAGGTTGGAAAATGAAAACCAAAAGAAACCTGAAAGTTGGCATAGATGCTTCTCTGCACATGGCCTTTGTTTCTGACCTTTGCACCTGAAAGTCATTACAGAGATTGGACACACCCAGAAATTTTGGCAAGATGAGTGGGATCATTTGAGGATATTATATTGTCTAAATAAAATATGGAGTTTTAAAAGATCAATTCCTTCCATATTAAAACAGACTGTTTCTACATGGAGTTTAACTAACCATGCAATACATAAAATATCAGCATATTTCAGAGTATTTTTAGAAACATTATAGAAGAGTGCATGTGATTAAATGAATGTTATCTATGTTTTTGGTACTATTTATCATTAATAATATCCCATTAATGAAAAAAGATGTTGAAAACTGTGAAGGGTATGTTCTTGAAAAGATAAATGCTGTGTAACTAAATTTTCCAATATATACTTCACATATATTGTTTGAGAAGACCTTTTGAAATGAACTTACAATTGAATACTTGGTTCTTCAATAATTAGACTTTCTACTTTAAAAATTACATATTTCAATTTTGGTTGTATTTTTGTTGTCATATAGGGATGGGAAAATGAGTCTAGGAGAAGTGTCATATTAGAACACTTTTTAATTCTATTTTTAATTGATTGAGAAGTTCAAAGCTGAGAGGTATTTCCAATTTGACCTACTTATATTTTATAATGATCCATATTATATGTCATGCTGTCATAAAACTGCATAGGAAAATCAAAGTGTTTAAAAAATTACTTAGTGAAGCATACTGTTTCCATCTTGATTCAAAAGTTTTGAATTATACTACTGATGTAATTAGGATTCAAGGTGAAATTTTTCAACCTATAGAGAACTTTTTTTCTATCTGCAGTTGCATGTATACACAAAACTAACTCATGGAATGAAATTGTTCTAAATTATGCTTAATCTATTGAAGCTAATGAATTAATCACAATCATAATTCTTGCAATTACTAAAACATTGTCATAATAATCCAAATAGTTGGAAGTAGTTTTTAGTCATGTGTCACATTTTGAATGTTGCAATTCAACTTTGTTTTGATTATACAAAAACATCAGCAGAATGTAAAAACTTTGCATTAATCTAAGTATCACAATACTGCAGTAATCTATTTAAATGTGTCATTGTAGTAGGTGGATATCTCCCAAAAATTTTATGTTTATATATAAGAATATTTTCATATGCTTATAGTTGTACTTTTCTTTCTTGATCAAGAACTTCGTTTTGCAATTTTGTTTTAGGATTTTGTTTTGATTTAACAGAGAAATTTAAAAAGTCTATTAAAAAGTTTTATTTATTCTACCTCTGGGTAGTTTACAATAATACATATACATGATATTTAACTATCTAAATGTTTTTACTACTGTATTTTAATGTTGAAATTGAGGGGGAAGAAAGAAAATCATTATGTTTTGTTGATGGAAGGTTCCTAGAAAGTTGCCAACAATGAAACATTATGCAGAGAGTTTGATCTTGCCAGCAACATATGACCTTGATTATTTGTATTTGGGCAATTATACATAAAATGCCTCCAAAAGAGAACACAATTTAATGATATTGCAGGATGTACCTGTGTAAAATTTTCATGAGCCTTGCCAGTCATACATCTTAAAAAGGAAGATGTCTTGTACTATGCTCTTCAGTATTAAAGAGAATAAAGGAAGCAAAAGTTAAATTTTTAATTTAAACATTTTAGCTACATTTTCGAGATAAGAAATTGTTTTCTAGGGCCAAACTGTATCCTGTTCTCAAAATGACGTGTAACAGATGCTTAGGGATAAGCAAGAAATAAACATAAGATTTAATCTTCTTTTTTAAATCTATTATCTCCAAATTTTTCTGAAATTGGAAGATTTAAGTGAAAAAAAAAAAACAGGAAAGAAAATTTACTTTTCCATTTCAGTTATCACTTTGTGGCTCTAAGTTGAATCTCTCATTTCTCTCTGTCTTTCAGGTTGATGGATCTTATACTACTTGGTTTATTCAGATATAAGTTACTTCAGATTCAAGTAAAGGATGAGACCTCATGCCCTGAAAAAGGTAGATAGTAGGGCAACATATGACCAGTGGAACTCATTGTAAATAATTGCAGGCTACAACTAAAGGAAGAAATTCACAGTGATGTATTCTAGAATATCTGTAATCACTTAACCTAAGGACCATTTTTGATTGTTAAATGATAACACATTCTCAGTGAAAAATAGTGTTAAAAAATAATGAGAATAGAAATTTAAAATTAAGAAGAAACTATTTTCATATTGGAATATTATCTAGATAACTACTGAGAAGATTTAATGAAGTGATGGTGCAGCATCACTGCTGAGAGGAGGTTGTCAAAACAACACAATTCTCAAAGCTGAAGATAGGACAAAAAGAAAAGTAGAAATTAGTGTGACAGAAGAACTGTGGCCTTCTATCTACAGATACAATAAGGGCTTAACCAATATCACTAAAAACATAATGAAAATTCAAAATGAAATTTTTAGGCTTTTTACCTCATCCATGCAAAAAGGGAAGAGGATGGTAAATCATAGAGACAAAATACTTTGAAGGATATTTTTAAAAATTCTGCCTCTGACTAATAAGACACAGATGAAGATGAAGATAATACTATATTCAGGAAATGTGAATTGCCTTTCTCTGGACATGTCTCCCTGCAGACATGTCTTGACAGAAATCAGACAACAAATAACTTTCTTGTTTTCCAACTGCTGCTCAAAAATGTCCCAGTATTTTGACAGAACACTGCTTGTTTTCTAGTTTTGAATATGAAGTTATTTTTCTGTTGAGATGTGGTGAAACAAAATCCTTTCCAAATCAAGGCAAAAAGATCCCCTTTAGCTCTGATGAACTTGATGAAGAAGAAATATAAGCTAAGAAATCTGAGGTAGTTAGATTATAAAATTTATAATATGCATCTTCCCAGCATTGCAGATAGAAAAATGAACATCAGTTCAAATAAATAACACCAATTTTTTCTGAAAATACCGGAGATGAAGATGATAAAGTCTAAATTCTCATAAAACAAAAATAGTGTTTGGTGGTTTATATTTTCAAATAAAATCATTACCCAACTGATTTACCTAAAATTTTTAAAGGTGACAGATTAAAAAATTGAAGAAACAGAGGGAGAAATTCTTGGTCTAGAAAAATTGCCAAGACATATTTTTTTCAGAGCAGTCATGAATCTTTATGGTTAATTCTGCAGGGATTTTTCAGACAGCAGTTAGCAAATAGGTTGATTTCTTTGTGATATTGATGGTGTCAGTTCAGTTTTCAGGCCTGTGTGAGCTTTGGTTCTCCAAAGCTGTAAACCTTGTGGAAGTGGTCATTGCTTATAAACGTGGTGCAGACAAGTTGAAAAATCTTGAGCTGACTTACATTCTACTGACCTCAAATGGATCATTTGCTTTGAATATTAAATCAGTACACTGTTGGCTCAAACTACTGTTTCTACTACAGGGAAAAGCAATACATTTTCATGCTTATATTATTGGCAAGTATTTAATGGATATAAAGGTGGTGGAAAGAAATACCTTCTATGTTCAGAATTTAAGTGTAATAACTCCAGTTTAAGCACCCAGAGTTTCAAAATATCAAACTGTGATAGAAGTGTTGTGTGAACACTGGTGAGATGAAATCACAGCTGAGGCTCCACATGTGTCCACTGGCATGGCTCTCTGAGTAAATAGTCATGAAGAAAAGCATTTTGGAAACATCCTCCAAGAGAGTGGGGCTTCTGCTGCCCTCCTGTTTCACTTCAATCCTTTCAGTTCTGGGTGTTTCACTTTGTTTTGTTGCTCTGTGTAGTTCTCTCTGGTTTGAACTTTGATCCTGCAAATGATCCTGCTTCTACATCTGTAAGTAGTGTTAACCTCTACATCTGAGCTGTCACCAAAAACACAGTTTGCAACTGAGCTTTGCCCCAGGGTGGGCTGCAGGTGGTGGCATTTCTCTGTTCATTCTGCTGCCATGAATCTACTGGTGCTCAGATCTACATCCAATCTACTCAGATCTACACACACAAAGGAGAGAGAGCATTTTCAGATATTGGTGAGCTCTCTTGACTCTCTCTGCAGACAAAAGGAAGATTGTTGATCCAGCAGCGCGATGTGGTTCAGACCACATAAAGCTCAGTTGCCATTTTTCCTTGCCTTGCAGGAACATATGTCTTCCTGGTGAATGAAAGAAGTCCAGGAAGAGATTAGGTTAA
This sequence comes from Dicaeum eximium, assembly GCA_013396995.1. Lineage (NCBI taxonomy): Eukaryota > Metazoa > Chordata > Aves > Passeriformes > Dicaeidae > Dicaeum > Dicaeum eximium. The sequence continues at coordinate 125,373 of VWZP01010966.1, read as the reverse complement.
CGTTAATGATAATGAATGCCAAATATAATAATCATTTTTTAAATTGAATTCACAAAATCTACAAAGGTGTCATTCCTGGAAGGTGTATTTATGTGTGTGTGGAGCAGGCTTACAAGGAGATCTGACTATTATTTTCTTTCTATCATAGAATGGTTTGGATTGGAAGGGATGTTAAACCACCTAGTTGCAACCTAGCTACCACAGGCAAGAATGTCATCCCCTAGATCAGGATGATCAGGGAAATGCTGTGTTTAAATGTTTCTTTGAAATTGCTTATGCATTTGTTCAAAGCAAGGATTCAGAATTCACCCCAGTTTTAATTTCTTTTTTGGTAAAAATAAAATTTTTAATGTGTGTTATAGTCTAATAAAAATGCGTTTTAACCATGCAGGATCAATATGACAGCTGTAATCACATTTTCCTTTAAATAAAGAAATAAAATTTTACTTAGATTTGTGATTCATTAATGATGTGAGAGTCCACAGCCTTGAATTCTCAAAGGTCACTCTATTTAACAAAATGCTAAGCCTGGTGGAAAGTCAGTTCATTACAAGTAAATTAATTGATCTGCCATGGCAAGTTACAGAACAGCTTAGGGAAGGTTTGTAGGTTGAACTCCTGGGTTCCATCCTCTGATCACAGATTTTTCTGCATTCTGCCTTCCAACCAGCTGTCACACAGCCAGCAGTGTATTGCACCAGCTTTTAGACTGTGATAACTTCTGTGCATGGCCACAGATGGGTGATGAATGTTTGCTGCCACAAACTTCAGATGATTACGTATTAAAAAAGATAATGATAATTATCAATGCATTTGGGAGCTCTTCTTTCTCCTTCACTTGCCAGAGGATTGAAGATAGTTCCTGATCACTGTTACTGTGAGGTGCCAGGTGGAGAATTCTCTCTTCTGTAATTTACAGCTGTTTCTTAGGGGTTTTCTTCATTAACTCTAATTAAAAATATTATTTCGTAGTACTCTGTATCCTAAAATCCATACCTCCTCTCTCATGTCTGGAATGATGTTAGTTACTGCAGGGATCTCTTGATGCAAGTTAAAACTTAGAATCAGATTAGTGTTCTTTCAGTTATCCATATTGCATCATAGCATTTTCCTGTAGAAAGCAAGGAATCACTGGCTGAACTCCAACAAAGCCTGAATAGCATTTCTTCATTGAGATTAACAGCTCTGAATTCCTTTAGTAGTAGTGCTCAACTATCTCAGATTTTTGGTTCTGAAAATAATTGTGAAGTGGTTTTATTGATACAAAACATTAATGTCTTTTGTACATGTCCTATGCATATTTCAGTTATGACAGTTAAAATGTATTCCTGTTGAAATTATATTTCTCTTTTGTAAAAGTATTCAAAAACTCTAAATGTTTGTAAAACATTCATTTTAACAAGCATGTAGAGTTCAGATTCTGAATCTGTTTCTTAGGTGAAATTTCATCTAATTGAGAATGTGAAGGGTAGGATTTGTGTAATTTTTATCTGGAAGTGAGATATCAAATTTGCCTTGGCATCGATCTTGTCTCCCTAGATGACAACATAGGAAATCTTCAACAGGGCAATTCATGTCTCTTTCAGTGTGAAATAAATCAACCCATATATTAATTAACTGTACAGTTAGATTGTATTCCTAACTTCTAGTCTTAGTAAGGAAGACATCGCATCAAATGAGCTATTTGAGAAAGATAAACCCTGTGAAAGTTTCACTAGTGAATTCGGGTCAGTGAGTTCAGGTAGATAGAGGGGGTTGCCTTTTTCTTTTGCCTATCAAGGTCTTTTCTTCAATGTTTCAGAAGTGAAAATGAGGGTCTCAGAAATATCTTGTCTGGCTTGTTTTAGCAATATTTTATCTTTTGTTTTAAAGACAGTGTGATGCAAAAGCTGCACCTACATCTGATTTCCTTCTTTAATGAACACTAGTTCTAAAGACTCACAATGAGCAACATAATGATGTTTTGACATGGGAATCTATGTCCTTTTGAGCACATTAAAACAATGGATACAAAACAAAAGTTCCTTCGGATAACAATGGAACTGAGTGATTGTCTCTTAAACCTGTCAAACAATGCCAGGCATTTCATTGAAAATATTGAATTAATTAGAATTCAGGCATCACATTTATATTTTTGTTTTATTTCCAGGTAAAGCAGTGGGAATTTTTCCACTAATCCTTTGGGAGCAGGAATGAACAGTATACTATTGTTCCTTTTTTGGATTCATTTTTCTAAATATTCTGTTCAAGTTAATTTAAATGAAAAATCATTGTCAGATTTAATTTGGTCAGTTTCATCACCTCCACTCTTCTTACTCATAATTCCCAACACATAAAATTTTTCGCTCAATGATTTAAAAGGAAAACAAAAAACAAAACTGAAAACAAACAAAAAACCACCCACCAACCAACCAATCAACCAAAAAAAAAATAAACCAAACCAAAGAAAACCCCACCCAAAAAAACCCCAGAGAAAATCGGAGAAAAATCTAGCCAGATTTGTTTAGATAATGTTATAATCCAAATAAATCTGACACTCCTGTTTACAAGTAAATGTATCTAGGGGATATTGTTTTTTTCTCAAGTCCCTATCAGCATGGAATCTCTTTTCATAACATGGAATTTAAAAAATATATAAATATTTACATTTAAATCTTAACTAGTTAAATATTGTTACTAGATAAGGTAATTGAGCTTTACTTTGGCTAGCCGTTTAAATTATATTTTCCATATTGTTTTTCACCAAAGACTACGCTGAGGTATCCATTTTTTACTGAAAGATTTATTACAATAGAAAAAAATTCAAATGTATCAAGAGCTTAATCTTTTGACTACAAATCTATGTTTTGATTGATTATAGCTGTTGGAGAAATGTGTAAAAATTTATTTTTGACTTGCTGTAAGACAGCAAGTTATTTTTCAATGTGTCATGTACACAAATAAAAGAAGTGACAGCGACTTTAAACTCATATGTGCCTTTTTAGTTCAGTTTTTATCTCAGTTCTAGGTAGTCTTAAAAATAGAAAAATGTGCATTTTGTCTGCAGTGCTTTTAAATAATTACTCCAACAAGACTTTTATCAAACTGTTAACATAGTAGAAACAAAATAATTTTGAAAACATCCAGAAAATGTAGACTGCCCAGTAATTATCATTAGTTAGACATTGTATTTCACATTCTGAAATTCACCTGATGCCACTTTTACTAGACATTGTAATGAAAAATGTCTTTTCAGTGAATGATTGTGGGAGGACTGTAACAAAATGTTACCCATTGGCATTTAGAGCAGTGATTGAGGACTCTATAACAAAGTTAGGCCCTGAATATATTTGTCTCTTGTCATATCTCTATAAGAACTTCTTCCAGCTCCAATTTCAGTTTTATTTACCTTGTTCTTAGATGGTGTTTGAAAGCATTAACACTTGACTGAATGCCAACACAATCTTTCAGACAGGAGCCAGTTCACATGTTTTGCTTATTCTTTGTATATTCCTTTGTGAGTCCATCATCATCACTATGATCAGGTTTCATGTTTGACATATGTTATGACACACTAATGTACATTATAAACATGTTGCACATTAACCTTAATGGCACTGGGTCTACTCTGCTAAGTGATGACATTAGGCAGATGCAGTTCCAAGATAACATCATTGAAAAGACAACAGGATAACATCTTATTTTGATAGCATTTTAATTGATGCTTCATTATGTAATAGTACCGTGCATAGTGCCCAGTGGAAGTGTAATGCTGCCTCTAACACAAGCTATTCAAATTTGCTATTGCAGAGTATGTGTTAAGCTGCATTTCCAGCCTCCTGCTGCTGCCATTGGTAGAAAAGTATTGTGGAGAAGAATCCCAGGTATAATGTTATTAAGTGAACATTATCCGCTCTGAATGAAGAGTAGAAGGCTAAAGTCAAAACTGTCCCAGACTTCAGCATACAAACATTGAATCTACATAATTGTTTTTCCTGAATACCTCATTTTATACAGTGTGACACTTTAAGGTGTCATAAAATGAATCGGACTTCATGTACACCAAATATTAGTGAATTATACATTTTCCTGCAGCTTGTTAAAAGCAAACAAACAAAAAAAAACCCAAACCATGAGCAGCTGTGTAGGTAAAAAATCATGCAATTTTACAATTCTCCCACTCTTTCTAAGTAAAAGGAGAATATTTGTTTGCAAAGAGAAAAAGAAAAATACTATTTTGAGAATAAATTCTGCTTACATTGCTATATGTACTGTATGACTTCTATCAATGTCAGTTGGATTTTTTACTGTGCAGAAAAGAATGGGTAAGTATAAAATGATGAATAGAAAGTCTATTAAAGTAATCTAATATAGTATAAACTATGATAAAATGTATCTGTATCAGTATCATAAGCAAAGCTTATTTGATTTTATTGAGTACTGAAATCTGACAAAATATTTGGTGTCATGTGTCAGGCAACTTCAATGGGCTTCAACATGAATAGATTCCATGTCCAGAAAAGACCAGAAATTCCTTTATTCTGATATTTGTTATAGACCATGTTACCAGTACATTCCCTGAATTGTGGTCATACTGAATTCCCAACATTTTTAAATCTTCCAAACTGGAAATTATCTTTCCATTAAAGAAAGTGGATTGAAGGTCATCCAATCTCCCAGTCTAATTGCCCCATAACTGTTAAAAGTTGGCATTTTGCTTTTAGTCTAAATTTGTTTGCCTTTAGACTCTTGTCACCAATTCTGGCTGTGGTTTCACCTGTTAAATCATGATGGGATGCCTCATCAAGCAGATCTAAACCAATTACTATGTATTTTGTAGAATCTATATTATGATTTTTGTCATAGCATCATGAAAAAATCAATAGTTTAACTTATGTTATTAAATGCAGTTTATAAAATTCGGTCTTAAACAACTTCCAGCTCCTGGCATAATAACACAAAAGCATTACCTATTTTCATAAATTGTTTCATTTGTGTGTTGAACTGTCTGTGATCTTTGCCATATCCATTGTGTAAGCCATTTACTGCTACCAATCATTTATTATTAAAATATTGATGTGAATAGTGCAAAAAAAATCTTAGTCCCATTTTTCAAGTGGGGGTAAGGGGGTGGCAGAGTCGAGCTAGAGTAGTATTTTTATCTGTTTCTTCTAAAAAAATTAGGTCAAACAGGCAAACCCAACGAGCTACATAGGTGCCAAACTCTTTTCTAGTATATTATCATTCTTTCTGCTATGGAATTTCAACACACTTAATTTCTAAATAAAAACCTTGTTACTGCATTAAATTAATGAAAAACAAATCGATATAATACCGCTTATAATGACTGCTTTTTTTGTAAATCAACAAATCTTCTATTAATTAACCAGTGATTAAAGTCAGCTTGTGAAAATTAATCACAGCCTGGAAAAGTCATTTGTCCTTGTGTGCTTCATTAAGATAGTGTTTGCCCTTCAGGCAAGAAAGCAGCAAGTAAATGCCAAAGAATGAGCTGATTAAACTAGAGCTGCAGTGAGCTGTTTGCCAGAGACTTGAGTGCCTACAAACACTCCCGCATCTAACTAAAAAGCTTTCTGTGATTTTGCTTTTGTTGGATATGACATAAAACAGTAAATGAAAATTCCTCTAGATCCCCATAACATTTCAATATAATCTATAGGATAAACAGTTTGTACTGCAAGTTTGTATACAAGACACAACAGTCAGGTATGACTCAAAATGTTGTGAAACTGGAGAGTTGTAAGGCATTCCAAAGGTGTGCAGACCATCTGTCAAAGTAAAATTTCACATAAAAGTGAGCATCTTTTTTCATTTTAATCTAATTTCATAGTCACAAAACTGTGATTAAAGTATAAGACATTGATTTTTGATTCATACCTACAGTAGTCAACCCCATAATATAAATATTATTGAATATATTTGATTGAAGGAGGTAATCTGAGAGTTATTACATTCAGTAGACAGTAGGAGACCTAAGGCCCTAAGATCATTAATTACTTCTTTCTGGACAGAGAGCAGTCCATATGAATTCCTTCATACAAAAAAAAAAGAGATAAAAAGAAGTGTGAGGAATTACTAGAAATAACAGAAGAACCTACACCATTTGAAATAGATATTGTCTTTACTGGAGGCAATTCTATTTCTTTACCTATTAAGAAGCACAAAAACATGCTTAATAGTGAATAAGGGACATAGCTTGATACGGTTTGAGAATCTTGAAAATTAATTAGGAAAATAAAGTTTCTCTTCTAGAACACTATCAGAGACTCTCCCCTGTCCACCAGTTACTCCCACCTCCTTTCTCTTATTAATAATTATATCAACAATACAGTCAAAAGTGACATTAATGAATCCTAACTCGGCCTATATAGAAGTGCATTCTTTCTCCCTGCAGCATGACTCTACTCCTAAAAATACCTGGGGGTCATCTTAGGTATCATAGAGTGGTCATTTCAACAGTCTCAGATTTCTTGTATGTCCTTCAAAGGGTGCCATCTCATTCTCATGTCCTCAGCAGCTCCTTTAACCTAAAAGGTGTTTATTTTTCTCTCCCTGGACTACAGCTGCTCCTGTCCACTCTCATACTGTCTTTCCAGTCCCTCTTCCATGTTCTGTGGTTCACAAATGAGGCTTCACACAGGTGGTTCACACAGGTCTGACCTGTCCTAACTCCTGATGCTGGTCTGGATTTATTTATAATGATTAACTGACATAATTAGAACAAAACAAGACCTTTTGAGCTCCTTGGTTTTCTCTCAAGTAGAATACTAGGTGAATCTGTCCCCTAGTCATATTGCCAACTCTCACTAAAATTGTAAAAATTTAGCATTTTTGATATTTCTGTTCTGCATTCAAGTTCAGTATTAATCTGCTTGAAAGATTAAAAAGTTACTAGTGACAACATAAATATATATTTCTGCATAAGCTTCATTTCTACTGGGAATAAGCTAAAATGTCTAGGGCACAAGTCTTATGATAAGGGACTGAGAAAGCTGAGGTTGTTTTGCCTGGAGAAAAGGAGCCTCAGACATTACTGCTATCTGCAATACCTGAAAGGAGGTTGTAGCAACGTGTGGATCAGTCTCTTCTCCCAGATAAAAAAGTGACAGGACAAGGGAAATCCCCACAAATTGCACCAGGGGACGGTTTAGGTTGGATATGTGGGAACATTTCCTCACTGAAAAGGTGTTCAGGCATTATAAGAGGCTGCAGGGAAGTGGTCAATCACCACCAGGTCACCAGGTAAGTGGAAATTACCAACACATCAAAAAACATGTGGATGTGGTACTTAGAGACCAAATCGTGAACATGGTGCTCAGTTAATGGCTGGACTCAACTTTATCAGTCTTTTCCAGCTAAGCACTTCTATGACTTCGTTCTAAAAATGGAGGAAAGTAATAATATTTCCTAATGTTTATCATTAGAACTGGGATGAACAGTGGAGAGTCCAGGAAATCAGAGAAGTTAGGACAGCCCCTGTGTATAAGAGCAGAGTTAGGATACATGTGACTCACTCAGCAAGTACACTATGATGTCTAATAAATTCAATCTGCATGGGATCCTGATATGGGTGCATTTCTATGCTGAGAATAATGTTGCAACTCTTCAAAGATTTTAATTAGCTCCTGAGCATTAATTCCTATATTATGTAAAAGCGAGTCTGGATATCAAAGTCTCAAATAAATGATTATAATCATAATTTGAGAAGTAGCCCTAGAAGCAGATTTGAAAGAGTATATGTACTCAAAGTCTGGTCAACACATTCTATGTCTTTCAAACCCACTGAAATTAAGGAACAGAGGGAGTCTTCTAATTCTCAACTCCAAGTGCTCAGAGTCCAAGTACAGAATTTGCTCTTACAGCTTTATCTTCTTTGCTGAACGCTTGATCAGCTCTTTGCTATGTATTTTAAATTCCAATCTAGAGAACTTGTCTAAATATTAATTTCTCTGTGTATGCATATGACTCAAACTGACCCAAAGGCTATGGAGTGGTGTCAGACTCCATAAATTAGGAACATTAAGCTCTATTGAGTATGGTATGATTTGAGGTTGAGAGCAAGAGTACTGGATGATTTAATCCATAACTGTAACATTGAATTGTAGTAGTAAATAGTAAATAATTTTTCTGCAGTCCATATTTATGAATGATAGATATAGTGAAAATATGAGGAATAGCGATGGCTATTATGGCACATAATCATGTGGCTCCTCTCTCAATTTTTAGTGGTTTCTATAAATCTGTATATAATCTTTCAGTATAGAAATTATGATTGAAGTTTTCAATTGCTTCTTTAATCCTAAATACTTTTTTTTTTGTCCCAAAAGGAGGACAAGGAACTTCCATGACATTGGAAAAATATAATTTTAAGTAATTCTGGCATTTGAAAAGTAGCAACAAAAAATATGCAATGTGATGAATTTTGTATAAATCACATGCACCAAAGATACATGAATGCTCACTTTTTAAAAGATAAATCTAAATAAATGGAAGGGAAAATAAATAGCAAAAACCTAGGTTGAAGATTTTTCATTGTATGTATGACATATTAAATATTTCCTTAAGCATTTTAGAAGTTTATAAAAATTATCAGAAACAGAGGGTGTTATTTAGTTCTTAGGAATAATTTGTATCCTTTATTCTGATTTTGTAAAACTATCTAAGCTGTAAATTTTCTTTTTAATCCTTGAGGGCAAAAAAAAAGCTTGTTCTAGTTGAATAATTAATTGTTTAGTGAATTTCAGCTTTAGACAAAGTGACTTCTTCACTTTTCCCATGCACCTGCTCAGAGAAAGCAAGAGAACAAAGGGGACACAATAATAATTTCTTGTTTTGACATTATATAATTTATTATGTTTTTCTATTAATTTTTATACTATTTAGATTCTTTCATATTTATGTCAATTATTACTTCTGCATTTTTATCTTATTAGATTTAATAAAATCTCGCTCCAAGATTTCAAGTTTGCAACAATGCTACCAGAGCTTCCAAATCCCACTGAAACTTAAAGGACTGTCCCAAGAAGTAGGTGTTACCCTGCACAGATACATTGAATTATTAGGGTTGGGGCATTATCTGGAATTTAAATTGCAGGAAAATATTATTTGCTTGATGCTAGATTTACCAATCAATTCAGAAAGAGTTTAAATCACAAATGAACAAAATGTTACTATGAGAAAGACGGAGATAATATGGGTCCCCCTCCTCCCTTTGCATGGAAATAAAAGCATGAGGGAGAACAGAAAAAAGGCCTAATAAAAAAGGCTGGGAGAGATATCTTCTCTTCTTCCCTCTTTACACTGTTACCACGTTTTTTTCTGATTGATGGATTCAATCTCTGGTGGGTTAGTAGGGTCCAGCACTGTCCTTGTATCTGTCTTTCCCATCTGTCACCTTTTACAAGCACACTGCTATACTAATAAGTTTTTGTGCCTATAGGGTTGCTTTGGCTTCAGTAAAGAAGAGCTTATTTAATAATAGATCATGGATTGTAGATAATTTAATAATGGAAATGTTCCAAAGATGCACAGACATAACTATGGGACCAGTGGGGTACTTATAAAGGAAAATGATTTCAAGTGGATAAAAGGCAATGGGGATAGCCAGGAATCCTCTAGATCGTGATGTAGTGAATGAAACAATCACTTAAAGTCTTGGGGATACTGAGGAATACTTGACAGATCAAAAGAACTTCTGAGTGCTGGAGTTTTTAATGCTTATTTTTGTTGTTCATGACCTTGAGTTTNTCTTTATTGAAGTATAACGAATCTATTTTATATTGAAGGGGGAAAAAAAAAAGCTGCTTTCAGCTACCTCAGGAAAAAGCAATCAAAAATAACTCAGTCATCCATTGCCTAATGCATCAAGCCATGATGGTAATAGAGATCCTCCAAGAGATATAACATATGACACACTATGCTATTCATAGTTTGATTTTAACCTATAAACTGAAAACTCTGAAATGGTAATGATTTGCCAAATGATGTCTCAAATAAACTACTTTATTCAAAGAGAAAGAGCTATAAGAGAATAATAAAGCCGTAAGTTCGGGAGATAAGAGTAGACTTTCAGATTGCAGATTAACAACTACTTCTGAAGCAAACAAACACATAAATAACCACAGACAACAGTTGGTCAAAGGTGAGAAAGAAGAGGCGAGCAGGAGAGTGTCCTGGAGTTTGTAGAAACTTCATGCATTTATCCTGATATAACATGATTCCAGCCTTCTTTAGGAGTTTCTCTGCTAACAAAGCTTTTTTTCAGTATGGACACACTGTCTAACATAGTAAAAAAAATGAACAAATTACCTCCAAAATACTCAATTTTTTACAGAAATCAATCACAAAGTTTTAGGTTTAATCCTGATATTACTAAAAAACTTTACAAAAACTTCACAGGACCTAGAAAGAAAACAAAATAACTGTCAGTGTACCAGAAAAAAATAATTATATAGAATTTCAAATGCTCTTACTGTTTAGCCAAGATTTACTGTAGTAAGCAAAAATAGATATGGCAAAGTGTAACAGATTATTAAATGAAGTCAAGAAGGCAAAAGGTAAGTATCTATCCATCTTCTTCTTCTTCTCATTTTCTGCATTTACAGATCTGCAATTTCAGAATATTTCAAGCGTCCTTGTGACAGGTCAGAAGGAGAAAACTATGTCTGAGAAATCATCAGAGTCAGGAGAACCTGCAACACATGTGCACCATGAGAAAGTGGTGAAGGTAAATCTCAGTCCCTGTGTACTAGTTTGAAATCAAAACCAGTGGGAGATCACAAGTCAGAATTATAATTTAATGGAAGAAAATTAAAAGAAAGAAATAAATAAATGCAGTAATACAAGGATACTAACAAAATCAGAAATACAACCTGACACTCTAATGGTGGAGGCAATCCAAGCGAAGCAGTTCTGTTGACGCGGTGATCTTGTAGGAAGAAAGGTCTGGAAGTCCGGCCGTAGCTCTTTCCCTCTGGGAGTCCAGTAGGCAAGTGCCCCCGTGGTGTTCAGGATTTCAGCTTATATCCATGATGGAATGGTTGGTTCCTCCCTCTGGGCGGAGCATCTCACAATGGGATGGTGAGTCATGAGATAAGGCACTGATGGGCCATTAACAGGAGGTAGTCCAGGGGGGTGTTATCTCTGAGTCATGGGACCAGGCATTGATGGCCCATTAACAGCAGATAGCCCAGGGGAAGTAGGCAAGAAAAACACCACCTATTCCAACAGCTCATGAAGATGGTAACAGAATATACTTCAACCCAGGACACCCTGTCACAATAGAGCATGACACGAATCACAGAGACAGAGCAAATTCCAGCCGGGGAAAGGGCGAAGAAAAGAGAACTTTATTTTGATTTTCATATTATATAGAGTTTTGGGAATGGCCGTAGATTGGAGAATGAGGTCACCACCTCTCCAACCACACTGGTCAATGAAAAGGTCCATCAAACCTTTCTCCTCCCAGGGGAAAGGAATGAAAAACAAAAAGGCAGTTAGAAAAACATCTGCATGTTTACACAAAACGTTGTGAGAACTTAATCACAAAAAGTAAAACATCAGAAGGCTGAAACTCAGGGCGACAGGTCCCCTCTCTACCAAAGTGGGTTCTGAGGGGACCCATCTGTCCACCTGACTTACTACCCTGGGTTTGTTTTTTTGCCAGGGGCTGAGACTTGGGATGCCCCTTTTAATAAACTTGCAAATCATAGAATGCCTTGGATTAGAAGGGACCTTGCAGATCATCTAGTTCCAACTCTCCTGCCATGGGTAGGGACACCTCTCAATAGACCAGGTTTCTCAAAGCCCCATCCAGTCTGGCCTTGAACATTTCCAGGGATGAGACATCCACAACTTCTCTGGGAAACCTGTTCCAGTGCCTCACCAACCTTGCAGTGAAGAATTTCTTGCTGTTATCTAATCTAAACCTACTCTCTTTCAGTTAGAAATTTCCCTTTGTCCTCTTGTAAATAATGTCCATACTCTTGTAAATAATCTCTCTCCATCTTTCTTGTAGGTTCCCTTCAGGTACTGGAAGACCACAATTACATATCCCTGGAGCCTTCTCTTCTGCAAGATGAGCAGCTTCAACTCAGCCTGTCTTCATGGGAGAAATGCTTCAGCCCTTTGATCATCCTCCTGGCTCCTCTCTGGAGTTACCCAAACAGGTCCATATCCTTCTTATTTTGGGGACTTCAGACCTGGGTTCAGCACTCCAGGAGGGATCTCATGAGAACAGAGGAGAATCACCTCCCTCACCTTGCTGGCCTTGTTTCTTTTGACACAGCCTTGGATACCTTTGGCTTTCTGGACTGCAAGTGCATATTGCTGCCTTTTCTTTTGTGACTAAAGTGTAAGGAAAGGGGATAGTGAAAATAAAGGCAATTTTCCATCATGTCAATAGTTATTTCATTGTGGTATAAAGTATGTGTTTACTGTATAGTTACCTGAAAATTGCACTTTATTTTTTATCAAAACTTACTTATCCTGAGCTTATTCAGGACCTGTACTTGTTGCAGTATGGCATAAATCCTGTCATGCAGTTTTATATGTCAAAGACAGCAAGAGCTAATCAAAGAGAATGAGTTTGACACCTGTAAAGGAGCTGTGAAAGTGGGATAAAGCTCTAACATGCACTGGGATGAGATTGCAAGTACAACCTGCATATTGGATAAGCTGACATCTTCCTATGGGCAAGGATTGACCCTCAATGTACAAGTTTATCAGGAATCATTTCTAACCAGAGGACAGAAATTATTTCAAAGAGACAAGAGTGGAATATGGATTTCTTTCACATGAAAAAGTGATAAGATGTCCCTGACAGTAACTGCTGTCTAAATCATTACATAATTGAAATGTTAAAGTGATGTGATGGATTTAACCTGTCTGGATGCCAGGTGCCCACCAAAACTGCTCTATCTCTCCCCATTTTCAAATGAACAGAGGAGAAAAAATATAATGAAAGGGTCATGAGCCAAGACATGGACAGGAAAATATCACTCACCAATTACTGTCATGGGCAAAACAGACTCGACTTGGGGAAAATTAATTGCATTTATTACCAAACAAATCAGAGTAGAATATTGAGAAATAAACCCAAATCTTAAAAACACCTGCCCCCACCCCTCCCTTCTTCTCATGCTTAACTCTATTCCCATATTCTCTACATGACTACGGTCAGCAGGGCAGGGGGAGCAGGAAATGAGGATTGCTGTAAGGTCATCCCTTTGTCTCTGCCACTTCTGTTCCTCAAGGAAAAGACTACTCATCCTGTTCCCCTGCTCCAGAATGGGATCTATTCTGTGGAAGGGTGTGCATGAACTTGTCCAGTGTGAGTCCTTCATAAGGACTGCAGTTCTTCACAGGCTTCTCCCATGGGCGTCCTTCCCATGTGGTGCTGTCCTTCAGGAACAGCCTGCTCCAGGGTGAGTCCCCCATGGGGTCACAGGTCCTAGCAGAAAACCTGTTCCAGTGTGGGTTCATCCCTCCATGGGTCCATAGTTCCTGCCAGGAGCCAAGCCATGGACTTTTCCATGGTGTTACAGCCTCCTTTGGATGCATCCACCTGTTCCAGTGTTGGATCCTCCACGGCTGCTCTGTTCCAGAGGGAACCTCCATGGGCTGCAGGGCACAGCTGGTCACGCCTCACCATAGTCTGCACCATGGGCTGCAGGGGAATCTCTGCTCCAGTGCCTGGAGCATCTCCTCCCCCTCCTTTTCCACTGACCTGGGTTTCTGCTGAGTTATTCCTGTCTTGTGGAGCTGCAGTCTGCTTCTGCACAATGACTTTTTTCCCTTTCTTAACTATGCTATGCCATAGATACTGCCATACAGATATTACCATTGTCACTGATGGGCTTGGGCTTGGCCAGTGGTGCTTTCTTCATGGAGCCTGTTGGCACTGTCTCCACTGGACTTAGAGGAAGCTTCCAGCAGCTTCTTACATAAACCACCTCTGTAGCTCCCCACCACAAATCCTTGACACGAAAACCCAATAGAAATACATTATTTTTGAAAAGCTTCATACGTTGAATGTGGTGGAAAAGAGACAAAGGTCTGGCAGAGATTGTTGAGAGTTGTTCAGCTGGCTGTGAATGCCCCTAAAAGCACTGACATGAAAGACTTTTTGCTGAGAGGTGGCCTCTGATCCAGTCCTAGCTGCCTGGACTTTTGCCTGGCTGGATGACTCCTTTCTTCTTATCTCTTTTATCTGCTCACAGATTCAACAGTTCAGCAAAAGAGTAGAGAGAAAAGAATACTAAGGCTCAACAGAGTAAAGGGAAGGGATTTAGAGGAAAAGAGACAAGTAAAACATACACAATAAGGAAAAATACAAAGAAAAAAGTACCTACACCAAGACAATGGAGTGGGAAGTAAGATCTGAAAAAAATTAAATAGAAATATATGCAGAGTTCTTTATTAAAAATAAAATATTATAAGGCTGAACCCCAGAAGAACAAAATTTGAGATTATCAAAAAATCGGAATTGATTCTGTATGTACAAATACAAATGAAATCCGTATCTTCGTATACCAATTTTTAAGTATAATTTCTGCTGACATGCTTGGCATTTTGGTTTTCAGCTTTTCTCCCTCCCTGTAGCACTTGTCATGGTGGGGGAGATTTAAAAAGGCAAAATTTGTTGGTTCTTTAGAATGTCTATAGGGAATAAGGAAGAGATTGCTCTATTAGGCCCATACTAATTATTTTGGACTGGATCCTCATACTGTTTACTGCTTCTCTTTCTGGAAACCCACATCACCTCTGTCAGTCTCTCTGCATCTGCTCTTTATTCTAAAAAAGAGGACAGGCAATTTTTCTTTTGTCCTCCTTACAGCCTGTAGGCCAATCATCAAGAGATATTTAAAAGAGATATTTTTCCTATTCTCAGTCCTTGTTTCTGACACTCAAGCTGCCCTAGCTGCTGTAAAAAGAATCTGCAGACAGACCAGTCTAGTTTCTTCAGTTGTGCTCAGATTCTCTGTAAGAGGAGGGTGTGTGCATGCTGGCTGTAATAAACCTGCTTGGATCTGGAGCATCCCAAGTACAGATGGATTCTGAATAATTAATGCTCCAAATCTCAACAAGAGTAATTTGAAATTTTCATAGGCTATAATCTTGCCTAAGTTTTGGTTGACTTTTACAGCAAGAGCAGAAAATGGGTATTCAAATAATCTTTTAGCACAATTTCACAAATTCTGTTATCATAGAAGCAAAGATGCTGTGAGGTCTCAGGCCATTCTCTCAGTAACAAAAGTCCCAGGCCATTCTTCCTACTTAGTATTTGCTTCCTTTCTAGCATGTTCTTGCTTCTAAATCTACCTTTGCTATTACACTGAGCACCTTACATTATGTCCTATGCTTGAAAAAGGAAATCCAGTATATTGTTGTGAGTAAAAGTATAAAGGCATTTATTTTACTGAAATGTGAATTTAAATAAATAAGGCTTCATATTTAGAAAGCGATATCAATGAAATAGTTATGTACCTTTCTCATCTATGTGCTGCTTCTTGGCATCAAATTTATTCAATATTCTCAAATACAGGCAGCTTCTATGAAGATTTACTGGAATAGAAAGCTAATCCAAAGAATGTGTCTACATTAGTTTCCACAGTAGTCCTTATCAGGGAGTAGTTTTCAGGCAAATTCTCTAGTTTATTACCACACTTCCTTTTGCACCACTGCCACACAACACAAATTGAAGCAGAAGATGCACTCCAGAAATGCACTCTACCATTGCATTCAGTGAGCACTGAGGAGCTGAGCTAATAAACCAAGGAATTCTCAAAACAAACTGTAATATAATTAATCTTTTTCTGTATTAAATAGGTTGAAGTTAGGACACTTCTGGGTCAAAATAGGAGAAGCTTTATTCAAAGCTACCAATAAATTAATGCTAAAAGATTGGTGCTAAAATTCAAGGTTTTTCTGACCTCAGAGTTATTCTTACACTTCTTTTTATTGATATATATACAGGCAACCTGAAATACATTCCAGTTTTTTTTATGTAAGTGAATGTGACTAGTAGTGGTATGCACACAATTAGTTTCTTCATAAATATTGCTGTAATGTCAGGGAATTATTTCCATTCTTATGATTAAGTTAAATTGCAGTTCAATTGATTTGAAAGTATTTTATTGAGTCTGAAATGGACCCCTTTAAATGGAATACTGCCAGAGAAAGTAATTATGTACATATTAGAAGTCAGAAAATATTTCCAGTTAATAGAACATCGCTTGATAAAGTTGTCAAAACTCAGTGAAGAGTTGCCACTTAAAAGAATTACTCCAAAGAGAAGCAAGAAGAGAAAGATATTCTGAACTTTTCTTGGAATCTGGATATTTTCATTTTCAGAAAATGTAATAGCCATATCTATAGGCAGTGAGAGGATCATATGGTATATATAACATTAGCAATTCTGTTGCAAAGTCCTCTACTACTTTGCTGTTACTTTTAGTTTTCACATTTGGTCATCAGAAACTCCAGCTAGTGGTTATATTCTTAAGTATTTCCCCAAATACTTAAGTATTCTTAAGTATTTGGGGAAATGAAAAAAAAATAATTCTCTTGGTCAATGTATAAAAGCCCAAGGAACTAAAATTTCCCAGGGAACTAAAGGAATTTTTCCAAAGAATTTCCCAATTTCCCGAGGAACTAAAAAAATGTTCAGGCTTTCTCCTGTCTAACTCCTCCTGTCTCATAGTGGACAATGAGAAGGGCCTGGAAGTAGGAAAAGGTGTCTCAGCTATAGGAATGTTCTGCATTTCATCCAAGAGAACTAGAACAGCCTTTTTAGCCCATATTCTGAAAAGAGAGAGATGAAGTCTTTGGGAAGCTTAGTCAGAAGTCAGACTCAGACTGTGTGCCTGGACTTGAAAATACAGTAAGGTTGTTTTCAGCCTGACGTCACTGGTACAAAAATTTCTTTTTTAAGTTTCTGGGTAGGTAAATTAGTGACATCAGATTAGGTTTCCTAAATCAGATGCCTGCATTCTCTTTAAATATACAGGCAAACAAACATTCCTGTGAAATATTTTGCCAGATGAGTATATTTCCAGAGAAAAAAAATTTTCTCTTTGTTAGCTTTCTATCAGATATCACAACTCTTAAAGTCTTCCAAGTGTACTGTTTAATTAGTCCAAATAAATTTCACTTAAGGTGGAATTCAGCTGCCTGGATTGCAGCTGCTGCTCTGACAGCTGTTTAAACCCCATGTGCTGGCTTTGCCCAATATTGAAGGTACCAAAATCCCTTTGCACTTTTCTGTTTACCTTGGAAACATCCCTGCTCATATAAAAAAGCATAATCCCAAAATTCATGTATATGTATATCAAGTGGTGGAGAGATAACCTTCTATCCTAAGATCCAGTGTATTTCTGGCTTTGATGGAACCATCCACCTTTACATAGGTGAAGCAAAATCAGTGAAGGTAAAGAGAAAAAAAAATACACTTTCTACTTTCTGTGGAAAAATAATTTTTTGGTTTTAAAAAAGAAAGTATGTACACATTTGTGCATATACATGTGTATGTGTGCATATGTGTGTGTATGCATATACAGGGCAATTCCCATTGTCCTCAAAAGAACTGTCAGTCTGGATGCCAAATGATGGAAGACTTTCATTGCCTAATATTTTCTACACAGTTAGTGGAGACTGACACCTAAATTCTATGATTTGGCTTGCAACGTCATAAAATGTATCTCCCTTGTTTGCTTTTATTTCCTAGTCATCAGATTTTGACAATAAATATTAATATCTCCTAGGGCTTTTTGGTTAGTTTGTTTTGGTTCTTTGTTTCTCTTAGTTTGGTTTTATTTGTTTGCTTTAATTAAATGAATAAATCTATTCTCATTCCAATAAAAAATGTAACTTTTGTGAGAAAAAGTTTGTTTCAGAGATCAGTGTTTATAGTAAGTTGGAAAGGATTCTGTCAGAATTGCCTCCCTTTATTCTGCAATCTTTTTCTTCAACATTTTCATAAGGTTTGTACCACTTGCAAATGCTTCAAACACTCTCGTAAGCCATGTGGTGTAACAGAACATTGTAATATAACCTGTAGGGTACAAAATATAAATTTAATATCACTTGGTATATTAGTCCATCCACTTGCACCTTGAAACAAAAACAGGAAATAAAACACGCTTACAGAAATTCCATACAGGGCTCAGAGGAATCCTGGACCAAACAATACTCCAGGCTGATATCATTATTTCTTCATCATTTTTATCCTCTTTCTAGAGGATGTATTGGAGTATGTGTTGTGACTCAGAACTGTGGGCAAATACAGGAGGGAGAATTCTTAACAGTGCTGACAGAGTTAAGGAACATCAAACAAGTAAACCCAAGAAATTGTCAAATATGGCTTTAAATGAAAATAAATAAGTGATTGAAGAACCTTGAGGATGTTGCTCTAAACCTGGTGGCTGAGATTTAAATTGTTTTGTGGACCTGCCTAGGAATCTTTTTCTATCCCCCAAAAACAGAGGATGAGTCATCTAACTCAGTTTTTCCATTAACTATTAAGGATCCTCAGATATGTCCCTATCAGCCCTGCTACCAGTAAAGAGCTTCCCCATATTTCAGTCTTACAAAGAAGTCATTAAATAACAGAAAAGTATTCATTTTATTTGTCCTCAAGGAGTGAATATTTGCTTCTTCCTTATCCATAAAAATTACAGTTTGTTAGCTGTCACAGGAGTTTTCCCCCTCTATATTATTATTTTTAGTTAATAAGATGATATATATTACTTATCTTGTGTCTCAAGTATGTATCATCTTCTAAGAATTGTCATTGCTGTTTTTATTACTAATGTCGTATATTAAAAAAAAAAAAGTAAGTAGCCCTACCTGAGTCAAGGGTTAACCTGAGAATTTAGGGGAGTTGGAGGATCAGTTAGAAGAGTGATCCTGTACCCTAGTTGTAACAAGATGTTAGGTCAGTGTTGACAAGAGACAGATGAAATATTCTGAGGAAGCCAAGGATCCTGTATTTTGGTTACAGTATAACGAGAGACAAATGAGGTATTCTGAAGAAGCAGAAACCATGCAATAGGAACAATTAAGCAAGCTCAAACCAAGATTAATTGACCAGGGAATCTAGCCAACTGACCAGAAATAAAAAGGTCATTGCGAGGATCCAAAAGGACCCCTCCTCTAATTCAAATCGCACCTACTCAATTAAAAGAGAGCTACTGCGCAGCCGTAATGATCATTTAACTAATTATAATATGAAGCGGGATAGGTAATTATTGTCTATTAGGCGTTTTAGAAATTGCATGAATATGTAAATCATCACTAAGATAAATACAAGTTCAAACTCTGTGATTCTTTGCACATGCCTTTTGGGGACTACCCCACATGTGCCCGGCGCTGTAATAAACTATACCCTCTTTTCAACTTTAATTAGTTGAAGAGTCTTCTGTCTGTGCTTCATACCAAAAAACAAGAGAAATAAGAAATGAGACAAAGTCAGCTTTAGCATCCTGCAAGGAAAAAAAACCAAATTTGTTTGTCTACATTGTCACTAATTTCCTGTTTTGATAGTTGCAAACTCCCATTTTGGAATTTACTTTAGTATATTCATGAAAGTGCAATACAAGGAACGTGATACAGAGAGTGTCAGTTTTCTCACAGAATAGAGAGAATGCCTTTGATATAGCAGTACTTCAATAACTGAAACCAAATCCATAAATTTTTAATAACTGGACCCCCATAAGACCCTCTAAAAAGACACTAAAGAGACAGAGATATATATTCCTATATAACAGTATATCCCATTTCTCATCTCGAACTGGAATTGTGCTACTACATATTGTGCACAAATCAGAGAAAGCACAAGGGTACAAAAACAAAGCCAGAAAAGATCTCACACCAAAGAAATTTCTCATGGTGCAGTAACCATGAAAAATGATAGATGTGCTTTTTTTTTTTTCCTGATCATGAGTATACTGCAAATATGAAAAGAGTGCATGAGTATGAGAACAATTTTTTTAGCAAAGGAACAAAGGAAATTATTTGAGAATCATCAAAACTGGATCAGAGCTGTTCATTTATTAAGTGACAGGAATCTAAAATTAAGAGGATTTTCACTGCTTTGATGCCGAAAAATATTAATCTTTTTAGGATTTTAAGTTTTTTCTCCTTCATAAAATTTACTTTAAGGATCCAAACAGAAAAACTTAAAGAACACTATCAATTCTTTAACACCTGTCGAAAGCTGTCTGGATATTGTCCTTGGGAACCCTGCTATTGTCCTTGGATGACACTGCTAGAGCAGGGGGATTGGACAGAATACTTTGAAATGTCCCCTCTAGCCTCACTCATTCTGTGATTCTGTGAACCTTTCTGGTGATGTATGTACATGCAAACAGACAAACACACACAATGAAAATATTTAAAGATTGCATAGCTTTAAAAATTACTAGATTATTAATAAACGAAGAATCAGAGAAACTGGAGAGAAATGGTGGAAACTTAGAATATCTGTATGTGCAAAGTTAAAATAATGTTAGATCAGAAAAAAATTGCTATAAAGCTAGCAAGTTTATTCTAAAAAGAAACTTCCACAAAAATACTTGGCAATGTCAGGTTAATGCTTCAATGAAAAGCAAAGATAAAATTTATGGGCTGTACTCTATTTACACTTTAAAATTCAGAAAGCCTGTCTTATTTTATGTATAAAACCTTAATCAAAATGCACAATACACATCCTCATCTCCTGGGATCTATATAATGGCATTGGAGCTTGGGTTTTTATTTGGAGGTATTTAGCTAGTGAGAAAAAAAGAGAGGATGACTAGAAAAAACTGTATAAGATTAACCTCAATTCACTATCATTTGCATGAGGAAATGGAGAATTGAAGGTAGAAGTGAAAAATATAAGTCCACCACTACTAGAAAATTTTCATAATTTTTAGTGTTTATCCTCCTGAAGGCCATTTATTAAAGAATGTTTCCTTAATAGCTCATGTAATTTCCTGGCTATTTTTTGCTTTCTGATAGTTTACTTCATTGACAGTAATTTAATCATTTTTTAATGCTGAGAAACAATCTGGAGAGACTGTACTGGAAAGAAGTAAAATATACTGAGGTATTTTAAAGCTGGCTCTCCATACAGCATTGACCAGAATAGCAAGAAAAATAATAAACAAAACTAGTGTTTGGAGTTTCTTCTCCCTTATCTTAAAGAACTTTTTAAAGATCATAATTTTGTGAGAAGAAAGCCTGTGAAGCTATCAGAATAATTTCATAATCTACTCTTTATTAGATTCAACACAGGGCAATCTAGTACAGAAAAATTCTCTCACATATGTTCATAAACCTGTCATTTCTGTATGTTCTCCGTTGATTGTGATGTTATTGCTTTGCACTTCTTCAGTACCAATCATCTTTGGATCTCAAAAAACTTTGCGAACATTAATGAAAGAATATAATAATGAAATGCAAGTTGTTTCAAATTATTTTTTCTTTCATATTACCATCTGTACCTGCTCAATAAAAGTATATTCCCACAGTGTGGTTTTGTGGAACAGATTTTTGGTAATAGTACATCTAATATTATGTTAAATATTTTTTTAAATTTTGCTTAGTGCTTGTGGGATAACACTCAAAAATTTAGAAGATTTAGATAATGTTTTTTTCAGGAAAGTGTTGTGCTTAATTCACAGCTTTAAAGGGGCAATCTCTTCTTGTTTTGGGCTCATATAAACCTTGGATTCTTCCTGGTTTCAACAGTGTGATGGAATCTCCTATCTTCTATCAGAGAGAATATAAAGATACACACACAAACACACATACAGAAGAGAAAATTATGAAGTGATAAAAATTGCAGAACCTTTTATAGCCACCCATTTTCAGTACAAGTCTCACCTAGGAAAAACAATACAAAGAATTTGTAGTTCTTAATCTACTTGGATGAAACTTGGACTCATGTCTTTCACATTTCAATAAAACCATATAAAAAGCTTTTTAAATAAAGTTATCCTTAAGATTTTGTCTTCTATTTTATTGAGGCACATCTCTACTTAAACATTTATTTGAGCAGCAAAAAGGGATTTCCCATATGCAAGGTGCTCTGATGGCTACTGTATTAGGCTGAATGTTAAAGGAAATAAAAAACACTGCAGTCATGTCTATAGGAAAAAGGAATCGTGATTTCTATTATAGTTCTGTCAGAAAATATTTTGGCTCATGTTTAGAAAGCACCGGCCAAAGTTTCAGTGTGTTCACTGAAAATATGCTGAGCTCAGAGGAGTGGCATAGTCTTTCTGTGAGCAGAATTAGGTCTTGTGGCTACTGCGCCTCATAAAAGATAAATATATAATTTATAACAGTGCTATTGTACTTGATTGACAATGTCTAACTCATAAGAATTAAGATCTTTAAATCACCAAAGACCTTTCAGTGCAAAATGAATGGATATAGGATAACCATTTCTTATATTGGTTTTCAAGTAATTGTTTGCATCTTTGCTAGCATATTTAATTAGCCTATTCAGAATAAAAGAGGTGTGGGCACACATATCTGACTTCTGACTTCTATTAATATGCTTTTTCAGGATGGTAGCAACTGAAAATGTAGTTAACAGCCTAGCAGTAAACACAGTGATTATTTTGATGACTCCTGCTTAAAAACAAAACATTGCAAGGTTGGAAAGTCAGTTCTGGACACAAGATGGTAATGGAAGATTTATGCTGGTTATCTAGAGGGTATTTTGTTAGTACACCTCACCCAAAGACCCAGATTTTTGCATAATCATAGAATCATACAATATCCTGAGTTGAAAAGGGTCCCCAGAGATCATAAATCCAATTCCTGGCCCTGTACATGACAGCCTCAAGAATCACACCATGCACCTGAAAGCATTGCTCAAGTGCTTATTGGGCTCCAGCAGGCTTGGTCTTGTGATCACTTTCCACTGTTTAAGTGCCAAAGCACCCTCTGGTTGGAGACCCTTTTCCTAATATTGACCTAAACCTTCCCTGATATAGTCCCATAATGCAAAATACAACCCCGAATACCCAATATTAACCAAGTTGTAAAAATTAATAGTGGCAGCTTTGAGTTACATTGGCTGCAAACAGTTGATTTACAAAGATTCATCAAGAGAATTAGATATTTGCTTTAATAATTAATAAGTTCTGTTTTACACTCTCTGTAATGCATTTGATTTCATTAAATGCCCTTGTATAAATTTTAGCTTAGAAACTATTGCATCCTATTTTATCTTCTGCTAAAATCATTATTTCCTTCTATTCCCTCTGCCTTTTTGTTTCCTATTGATTTTATGTTACATTTAAACAAATTTTTTGCATTAAATCTCTAAAACAAACTGAGTTGGGACATTTGCATTGGTTTTCCATTTGAAAATAACAGAGGTGTGAATTAGACAATTCATACTTAGGAAATTTTGAACTAAATGCCTAGGTACAGGAATTAAATGTGTGCTCATTAAATTAGGTAGAGCTAACGTCACAGAATGACAGAATTACAGAATGATTCAGCTTGGCAGGGACCAGGGATGATCATCCAAACCCCCTGCTCAGGAATGTTCACCTAGGACAGGCTGCCTATAACCATGTTCAAACAGCTTTTGAATGGAAACTTCACAAGCTCCAGGGACAACCTGAGCCAGTGCTTGGTCATGCTCACAGAGAAAAAGTGTTTTCTGATGTTCAACAGGATCCTCCTGTGTTTCAGTTTGTGCCCATTGCCTCTGATCCTGTCACTGGAGACCACTGATAAAATCTTGGCTCTGTCCTCTTTGCACACTACATACTCAGGAAAAGGAAAAGGAAAAAAAGGAAAAGGAATATTTTCTGCTTTTAACTATTTAAATATGTTTATTTATGGAAAAGGAAGTGAAAAGCTAGAAAGAGGAAAAGAACCATATGAAATTGTCCATACATAACAAACTAGAGGAACCACGTCTTACCTTTGTGCAAATGACCAGGACAGCAAACAAATTTCTGTTGCAAGTAAAGCACTTCTGCGCATGGAGCATAAAAACTTCAAACATCTTCTTGAGGCATTGTCTAGATTTTCAATTCTTTCAAAATAGTATTACTTTTTCCAGCCAGCTTCTATATCAAGACATAGAAGACATTGAAATTATTGCCATCTTATGTGACCAATTCAAGTTAGAAGTTAGTATTTCCAGGATTTTATGCTCCAAAACCTTGTATTTTGAAGGAACAAATGATCTATTTTATGTAAATGTTTAAGCATGGGAGATTTCCAGTGCTAGTGTACCTGCAGCATTCTGTTGTGCTTAAGCACATGATAATTTTAAAAAGGGGATATTCTGATCTGATATTAGGGGAAAAAATATCCATAGTGGGAATAGTCAGACTTTGGAAAGGATTTCCCAGGAAGGCTGTAGAATCTCTACTCTTGGAGGTGTTTGAAACTCAGTGGAACAAAGGCCAGAGTGACCTCTGAACAGCCATTTGAACCAGATGATCTGGGCACCTGGGAGTCATTCTCAGATTATGCTACTTCAAGATTCTATGTTTGACTAGCAACTATTTCAGCATCTATGGACTTTTCAGTTCCTAAATTTAAATATAATACTTGCCCTAACCCTAGCCCTTATCGTGTCACTATTACACACTAAATTTTCTTTATAAGATGGACCAGCCTTCAAGAGTGTGTGGGCTTTAGAATGGCTAAATAATTGCAGTGTAAAAATTATTACAACATTTTTGGTACTTCCCCTAATTATCACTTCTGGAATATATTCATAAAAAATTACTCTCATATATTATTAATTTAACTCCTCTAATTACATTCATACATAAATAATTATAAATGTTAACTTTATTCATTAAATTGAAAAGATTGAGAGAATTGCTGACATTCAAAGAAGTTTCACAAGATTATTTCAGCAGCAGTTTAGGTAAAAAATTTATATAAAAATCAATAAAAAATACTGGTATTTAATTGCTGTGTTTATTTCTTGAGATACCTTCAGAATAAAATATATATAAAGCTTTCTGGTTTTATTAGGAAATCTTGTCCTAGAAAACTCCCTACTGCATTCCTAGAATAGTTGATTGGTTTTCCTTTTACGTTATGACAATTTTTATATTTTTTGGCAATACTTTCTGGCAAGATTTTTTTTCTACTGATTAATTAAATACAATCTTAGAAATCTTAGCCACAAAATCAGAGGCTGAAATTGAAGAGAAATAAAAGAAATATAGTCAAGGACAAAGATGAATACAGCATAGGACCATTGCATTTCTCTAGACTCTTCCATAATGACAAGGCAAGTAACCTCAGCTGTGGTATTTAATGTAGAATTTCCTTGGTTTTGGTTCAAAGGTTTAAACAAGACAAAGTGTTCTTCCTTTGCTAGTGGCAGAGGAGGTGGTGATATAACACAAGATTCTTTGTTGTTCCTCACATCTCTGACTACAGTCAAGAATCCATTGCTTTTGACTGGCTCTACTTTTGCCTCTTTCCTGTAGCTGGTGTGTGCCATGAGGCTTCTGTTTCCTCTCCCAGGAGAGGGTAGGAGACGTGGAATTGGTTGTAGGAGTTGGATTACAGAATAGAGACCTGGGATACGAGTTTGAAGCAAAGAAGGGGAAAAGAACAAGGCCTACTCCAAGAGAAAGTCTGACTTCAGCTTCCTAGAATATACACTGGCATATGATCCAAGTCCCATTTCTAGCACAGCCTTTCCTTTACTAACGTGCCCAATAATACTTCCAACTCACAGACTATGAAACTTGATAGTGCCTCTAAACAAAATTTTACTGCCTCTGTTGGAAGGAAATAGTTAAAAGCTGAAGAATGACAAGGGAGATGGTACATTCCCTCAACTGGCCCTGCAACTGGGAATGCCAAGGCCTGGAGAATAAATGTGGGAACCCCTCTTTTATTATGCCTACAGCTCTTTATCCTCTCTTTTGGAAAGTAGAGTCTCTGTGTAGAGATAACAGGTGATTGTGGAGGCACTCTCATGGACATGCTTGAGCTCCCTGTCTTGGGGATCATAAAAAGCAGAGACCAGAGCATGGTGGTAAACTACGTGTGCTGGCCTTGCCAACTCCCAGGATGGAATGATCCTGAGCGTGCTGGCATTCCCGCTCGTCTTTCTCCACCTGGGTGCCGCTTCAGGATCCTCTGGTTAGTGAGATAGTGAAATAAATTTTCTTTTTGCATTTCAGTCATTTTTTTTGGTTTTTTTTTCTGGCTGCCTGACTGTGTCAACTCATACCCTCCAAATATTCTGATTCTTACTTATTTCTACTGTTCATAGACCTAATTCAGCAAAGGACCTCCATTTCAGTGTACACTTTAGCACATGTTTAAATTTAAGAATACTAAACACTTACATAGTAATTAGCTCAAATTTAGCTTTAAATAAATACATGCTAACCTCTGAAGCTTAGCTTCTGCCTGGGAAAATATTCCCTGAAATCCAGCAAGCTTTCACTGTATTGTGAATGAAGCTAGTATTTGACTTTGATGAAAGACTGCGAAGAGGTTGGAGAAATAAATGAAATGTCTGACTCCAAAGAAATCAGAGAAATAAGTATATATAATGGATTAAATTCTGGCTTCACCAAAGTCAAAGACAAAATTGCATAGAATGCAATAGAGTAAGGATTTCATGTCACATCTTTAGACTCAGTGTCCTGGACAGAGCATCAGGCATCTGACTCCTCTCTTCTCCCTTGTGTTGAATAGTACTTTATAAATAGACCAGATGCAGTCAATAGCACATTTGAAGAAAGGCATCACTCAGCATGAATAAAGGTAATCGAAAAGCAGCTATTTTTACCAATGAACATGTTTTTAACTGCCAGATACAGAGTTAACAAAATTACAGTAAATAGAGGATATTTTTGCAAATGTGAGTAATCATTTTTTAAAATCCATTTTTGCTGAGGGTAATTAAAAATATGCAAATATGCATTTTTTTTCACCCTGCAAAACTATAAATAGTGAGATACAATATTTTGCTTCACTTCATGAAAAAGGTAATATAAAAAAACCTATTACATAAAACTATTATAATTGTTATATAAGTTATATATATATACAAGTATATAAAACTGATAGATATATGGAATAAGATATATGACATATGGGATAGATATATATAAGTAATATTATATGAAACTATTATATAAACTCTTTAGAAAAGAAACCCAAACTTATTACATAAATACAGACGCAAGTGCCAGGATTATTCCTCTTGGCAAGGAATAATCCCAAGTACCAGTACAGGCTGGGGGCTGAGCTGCTCGAAGGCAGTTCTGCTGAGAAGAACCTGGGAGTATTGGTGGATGACAAGTTGACAATGAGCTGACAGTGTGCCCTTGCAGCCCATATTTCAGCAATGTTAAATTTACTTAGAAAATACTTTTGTATATATAATATCTCTAAGTATAGAAGAAATGTTCCATGAGTACAAGGGTCCATGCTGCCAATACTGGAGCTACTCAGCAATTAGCAGGTTCCATGGTGTCCAACATTTTGTGCAATGTTTTATACATTTCGCTCTAACTGAACAATTGAGCTCTATCCATGATATTGCTGTTGGCTGGAAATAGGACTCTGCCATCATTATCTGAATGATGGAGCAGAGTCCCCTTAATGAGTGTGCTGGGGGTGCAAAAATGAGGTTTGCATGCCGAGTTACCAGAGGGTCGTGCTGCCATCCAGGAGACCACAATAAACTGGAAAAATGAGACAACAGGTTTCTCAACAAAGAAATTCAACAAAGAAGTGTAAAAAGTTCTGCATCTGGGAAGGAGCATGTCATGAACCAGCACAAACTGGTAAAAAACATCTTTGCAGAGAAGGACCAGAGGGTTCTCCTGCACACCTAGTGGAACATGACCCAGCAAAATACCCTTGTGACAAAGAAGACAAATGGTGCCTGAGCTACAGTATTGAGAATGTTTCCAGCAATGTTCAGAAACTGACTGGATACTGTCCTGGACAGCTTGCTGTTGGTGGCCCTACTTGAACAGGTACATTTGACCACGTGACCTCCTGAGACCCCTTCCCAACTCAGTCATTCTGAGATTCCATGATTCTCTGATAACACTTCTGAAAATATACAAAAATAATGTTTATATCCATTACACAGTACATACTACATTATTTATTGTATATCATACATTACATTATATATTTCAGAATATACATATATTATTTAAAATAAGTACTACTAAAATTATTTTATATTATTATCATTTTTTTGCAGAAATTAAAATCCACACTGGTTATTTGCTGGTTTTGTTCCTGTTCTGGAAAATTTGTACCACATTTTCTTCAACAAATAAATGTATATATGCCAATGCTACTTTTTCTTTTTCCTAAATTCACACATCAACAAAGAAGCAGAGTGGTTTCTTTGTCTCTGAGGTTTAAAAACAGGAAAAGCTTTAAAGGAAGATGAATAGGAGTCAAAGAGAGTCGTGAAGACAATAGAAACAAAGACAGTACTTTGCTATCTTCTCTAATAGTTCTAAAATTAAAAGAGAATTGCAAAGAGTAGGACAACTATTTCTTTCATAGTAATTCATTAAAGTGTTATGAGTTATTTTCTGTCTTGATATAATAATCAAGCATTTTAGTTAGTACTGTGAAAAGTAAAAGAGATTTTCCTAATGAGAAATCTTTACAGCATTATATAAAGAAGGATATTAACAGTGTATGAAAATATCAAGTGATGGGAAAAAGACAAAAAATAATGTTAGAAGTGATGGTGGTATCAGACTGAAGAAGGAATAACTCTCAGAGAACATAATGAGCAAGATTCTAGTTATTTGTTGCTTGTTTGTTTGTTTTTGACGAAAAAGCTTTGCCTACACAACTTTTTAGCACTTCCAGAAAAATGCTGCATTCTGCCTCAAAGGGTATGCCTTGAAATAGTAAAATGTGGTGAGAAAAATATCCTTCTGCCTGCCCTTCAAGTGATACGGTCCACAGATCTGTTACAATGAATACTTCAGCTTGCTCACAGGCTTTGGGCAGAACTAGACCTGCCAATCACCTGTCATGAAATACTTCCTAAAGCATAGAATAATTCATACCTACTTTTCTAAATTACAGAGATTGTTTTATTATATGCTGTAGAAAATACACAATAACAGCTTCTACTCTAAAGCATAGTAACTTTCACCTAACTATATTCATAAATCTAAATATTTCAGTAGTATTTTTTAACTTTATGTTGCTTTAAGTATTTATATGGAGAATACAGTGTATCGTAGTAGATGTAGTTATTCTTACTTACAGAGAAAAAAATGCTTAGGTGAGTACATCTATATTATCCTGTATTTTATTATAAAATCCACAGACACATTGTTGTGGAATTTTTGTGGGAATTATGTCATATATTTATGTGGACTCCTAATCTTTAAATACAGGCATGTAAATTCCTTAGGTAACATAAATCTCTCTTCTACTTTCTCATGAGCACTAATGCTCGTGGAAGAATTCTGTTAAAGGACAATAAACAGAATAGGTTAAGATCAGAAGATCAATATACACATACTGCTGAATTAATAGGTATTTGCTAGTGCTCAAAAGAGGCCACATAATTACTCTGCTTTAAAGAATGACTTTAAAGCTCAACTGAAGGAGAAACTGAATCAATGCTATAATACTTGCAAGGGATTGCTTGTCTAAATTAAAAGTATAAGATCAGTGTATATCTCAATTTAAATAAATAGACAAAAGTTTCAGTTTTAATGGTGCACAGATTGAATATGATTCTCCATTCACATGCCAGATAAAACCATCTGGCACAGTATGACCCATGGTCCTGCAGACAAATTTTCTTACTTCACAGAGAAATGCCTAAATA
This sequence comes from Dicaeum eximium, assembly GCA_013396995.1. Classification (NCBI taxonomy): domain Eukaryota; kingdom Metazoa; phylum Chordata; class Aves; order Passeriformes; family Dicaeidae; genus Dicaeum; species Dicaeum eximium. The sequence goes on along the minus strand of VWZP01010966.1, from coordinate 95,540 downwards.
GCACACTCAATTTACCTAGTAGGGTTGATCTCTATCCTGCACTAAGTCCAAACCTTTCCTGTGGGATTTTTAGGAGACAACTAGTTGGTCAAGGTCAACCTAATAACAGAGAGCAAGCTAAGAATTAAGCAGTGTGAGCAATCCACACTAACGCTACATCCTGCAGCATTTATAGTTAAAGGTATAAATGTGCACATGCAAGTCTATTAGGATGCTTGTCATAGATAAGTATACAAACATATTCTTAGAGATTTCATAACGTGCAGAATGACTGCCCAAGGACATACTGCTTAAGCTTAGAGTTTTGGAAAGTACATGCTTCCAAGGTACATATGTTTGTGATGATTGTGTATGACTGTTTCTTTACTAGGCTGCAGACATTATCTCTGAAAGACATAATTTTTTGCTTTGACACTTCTGTGTAATCACAATGATGTCCTTCTGGAGAATCTTGAGTTCATTTTTTTACTAATTTAACAAGGTTCTGCTTCAGCCAGTAGGATATGTTCTTTTTATTGATTTACCTTTTGGGATCATCAAAGGCAACCATTACCACATACAGTCATAAATGCACAGAATAACCTTTCCATGGTGCTTGGGAATATAAAGCTGTAGAGTTAAGTGAATAAAGCTTGAAAACAATAGCATTTAGTGTTAGAAAGACAGGCAGTAACTGACTTTCTATTACAATCTTTCATATTGTCCAGCTGCTCTGGTACAGTCAGATCCTACCCTGAAGGATAAACAAATCTTTTATAGACACTCCTAATGAAACTGGGAGGTGAGATGATGTACCTTCACAGTCTGGTTCTAGGCTCACATCTCTTGCACCTGTGCCAGACCAAACTGGGAAGGCTATGCAGCGTACATATCATCTGGAAATCTCTCCAAACACTGCAATCTCAGAGCAGTAAACTGAGGCTTTTTAAGGAAGTGCACACTAAACCTGTCTGAAAGGGAACAGAGAATCCTAATAGATAAATTCTGTAAAAGTAAAGAATGTTGTCCAAAAAGGAAAGGAATCTTGATAAAGAAGAAATCTACAACGTACTTTTCTATATTACTATTATTTATGTTCAGTTTGTTGTTTAGTCCAAAGTCATAATTCTCAAGTATGAATTCTATATATTCAAAGCCAACTTACAATATTGTCACAAAATAAAAAAAATTACATGTATATTTAGTTGACATTGCCAGCACATCTATAAGAATGAGGGTGCACCTGAACTATCTGCCTAGTGTTTTCATTAAACATGACCCCTAGGCAAACATTCTTTGTTGGGGGACCATTCTCTGACCTCACCAATCTGGGAGACATTGTAGGCATACACTCCTAGGTAGCCCATTTCCTGCAGCTGATTTACAGCGAGATTTCTACATTAACTCACTGTCTAGTTTAGATATCCTTCTGGATACTCTTGAAGTGTCATTACACCTGTATGAATGCCTTTTCAAATCCACAGAAAAATGTGATTTAGCTTTATCCTGAATGTACTGCTGTAACTTGCTTTCTATAGCTCATGTGATGACATGACTCATCTACAATGGGTGATTGCAGTCTTCTCTGCCTCTCCCTACAAATGAACTTTAAATGCACACACCTTCCTTAGACTAATGTGTTAATCATTCTTGGCAATACAGCTGTTTACAGGACTAGCTGTTGTGATGTTTTCTTGTCATGTTTGTGTCTGGGTGCTGTAGGATTGTTACCTAAGCTCCAGACTCATCCTTCTTGCCTTATTTCTGTATCTGGTTTTGATCTAATAGTGTACAATACTTCACAACCCTATCAGAAAAACACCAAGGGACATTAATTAAAAATGAAAAAGCTGTAAGTATATTTTCAGTTATTTACATGAATTCATAATATTTTCTGAAGTTTTACCTTCTTAAAAGTTAGGAGTTAGAACTATCTAATTCTAGGCTTTTGCAGAATCATTTTGGCTTCAGTTCTTACCAGGAATCCAACCACCTTTTAAAAGAAACTAACATTTTATTGTATTCTGGGAGTGCTGATAGAACTTTAACAATAGTACTGGGATTGTGGACTGTAATTATTGATACTTGCTACTGCTTATGTGTAAAATTGTCTGTTCATATGACACAGCAAAACCTACAGAAATAGGCTTGATATGTATTGAGTCATTGAGGCTTTGGATCAGTAAGAAAAGACTAAACCCCCCTCCTCCCAAAATAGGTAGTAAAATTTAACACTAAGTATATTTTCTTGCAAGGTTCCAGATTTCATGTGCAACAGTGTTTCTTTCAAAAATAGTCTTCATATTAAGACTATCTTTAAAATGTGTCAGAAAGTATGTATCCATTAAACTAACGTAGATATTGCACCTTCTTTCACAGTGTTTCCCGACATCTCAGCTCTCTGGTACTTCTCCAGCGTGGCAAGGTTAGGCAGGTCTGAAGTCACTATAAATGAAATAAGGAAGTTGATCCCACTGCTGAGAAAAACATTGATCTGATTGAAAACCTATTCCACCATCCCTTCATGTAAGGAAGATCAGATAACTAAAGCTAATATAAAGAGCTGGTTAATAGCATCTGGTGGAGAATATTACTATTTCTCGAAGACAGGAGAACACGGCAAGAAGAACTCTTTGAACCTCTTCCCCCTCCCTCTCCCATTTTTCTTTATCTTTCCCTTTCTCTTTTTCTCTTGCTCCTCATTCTTTTGCTTCTTTCAAGCCAGGGTAGGACCTTGTATTTCTCCCTCCTCTGTTGCCACCTAGAGGGGAGCAGAGCGAAGAGCTGGTGCCAGAACACGAGAGGACAAACCAGGACACGGTCCAGAAGGGCAGGAGCCGACAGGAGTTGAGTGGATGAACTCGTGTAGGGATGTGGGAGCACATGAGCTGGTGGATGCACAAATGGGAAACAGAGGGTTTTAGTGCAAAAATTCTTCAAAAAGTCCAGAGAGGAAGAGCTCAAATATTAGTTCCTCATCTGTTCATTAATAATGGTATTGTTCCTGAGAAAGCCCTAATCTATGTGCTTACAACCGAGGGATTGACATGCATTATATACTTTATAGTTTTAATCTAAGATATAGACTTACATGCTGATATGTCTGAGGAGTTCAAAGAAGCTGCAACAAAGACTTCTGCTGCTAGCAGCCTGCACTATAGTTTAATACTGTTAAGTAAAGAGGATAGATTAATTTATAATAAAAAGGATCAAGATAATCCAAGTACGTCAGGAATCATATCAGAGATAAGCAATCCTACCCAAATTTTTACAGCAAGTGGAAAAGAAATCTTAATTACTCTCCTTCTACCACAAGAAAAGACAATTTGAAATACCTTAGAGTTTGGAAGTATCCACCAAAGAAAGCATTCAGCTTCTGCCCAGATTTCAAAGACAGAAAAATCAATGAATGCAGATACCAGCAAGATCTGGTAAAATGCCTTCACAATACCAAAAATCTAAGAAATAACAACTACTCCACGGATATAAGAAATATCTCATATAATCAATGTATGAAACTGTATCATGTCCTCATTAGGGAAAAAAAAGCCAATATGTTGCATTCACTGATTTGAATATTGAAAAGTAAAATTCTGCTTGATTTTAGATCTTAACACTTCCCAGTTTTGTAGTGGTAGAGAAAGCCTTGCTGTATCTGCTGTTATTGTTAATGTCACTAATGATGTGATATTAAATATTGTGATTTAGCTGAATGCAATTTCAAACTGTAAGCTTTAAAATTCAAACCTTTTGTACTTCCACAATTGTTTTTTAAAATGCATTTGCTATTTTCAAGTCCAATTTTTTCTCATCACTTAATCTTTCATTAAAACAAAATAAAAATTAGACATAGGTTTAAGTAAATTTAACACCCTTTAAAAATTTTGGATATGCCTTTCAGATTAAAAGAGAACATTCAAAACCACTATACAAAGTAATCTATATTAAATAAAAGTGTGCTGTGCTTTGGGGGGTGTCAAACACTTTAAATTCAAATGTCTGACAGGAGTGTTAATGGGTTGAATGCCATCAGATTTGCAGTTTATGGTAGAGAAGCAAGTTTGACTGCTTTTTTAAAACAAATTGATATTTAACCTTTACAGCTATTCAAGGCCTCCTATTGCTGACAGTTGCACTTGTTCCACGTTGGCTGAATTTTAAGCAAGTCTGTAATACTTCAGGTTTTATCGCAGCTATTTACTGGAGTGCAAACAGTGACCTCCACATGACAGCAGCAGAAAAAAGCCTTTTTGAGACATTGATGCTGTATTGCACACACTATACTCAGCTCCTTAAAAGTACTTTGGCAGTTCAATAACTAACATTTTCTGGGCTTCTTTTTTTTTTTTTTTTTCTTCAGTGGAATTATCAGATTCAGCTCAGAAGCTCAAGCTCCTTATGAAATTTTTGTGTTTAATACAAGATTTGTAAACAACTGATTGCCTATGTATATTATCAAGGACAAATTTATAAGGCTCAGTTTATAGAACTATCAAGTTGCATAGTGCTTAAACTGCTTACAGCAGTTTTGACTTTTTTCCAATACCTCAGACAACTCTAAGCAAGCTACAATTTTTGCACAGCAAGATGAAATACAGACATGACACCTCAGTCCTGCAATGGTGAAAAACTGGCTTCAGGCTTGTTAAACCTTCCTCAGATTTAGTTTCTTTCTCAAATAATATTCTAAAAGGCCAAGTAGAGTAAATAATGTGTTAGAATAGAGGTTACTAAATTTATGAAAGGAATTTTGTGTGGTTGTGTCTGATAATGAGAAGAGACCATTTAATGGTTCAAGATCTACTTTACTTTTGAGAAAATCTGGCCTGTGACAGTGAATGCTCATATCACTTTGCTAGTCCAGATTAAGTCATTACTAGGATTTTTTTTTGAGATCTAATAAATGAGCCTACAAATGCCTAAGAATTAGGAGTTCCTGGCATGATAGAGGAACAAGAATTTCGTTCCTATTGGAGCTTTCTAACTGAACAGAGGTTCTGGTGTGTGCTTTGCCTAAATACACCTTGAAACCTATCTGGTGACTGGAGCAAAACAGAAGAACAAGTATATAATTTCTAATAGCTTGTTTCATAATTTATTGTGATTATTTGATAATATGATTCTACAAATAATCTCTCTGAAACAAATGCTCAATTTCCATATCTCAAAGTTAAAAAAAAAAAATTGCAGTGCCTGAGATATATTTTTCAGGGGATCAAACACCAAGCCTTCTGTTGAGAAAGACATCTCCAAAGAGCTACTCGTGGCTTCTACACACTGAACAAGGTATTATCCATGGCTAAGAGGACAAACATGGTGGAAAAGTGTATTTCCAGCTATGCTTAAGGCTTAGGAGTATTTTTTATTATTTCAGTTGTGAGTAATTTTGCAAGATGAAGGGAAAGACAGGTATTTTTATAATTAGCCTTTTTTTATTTTAAGCTTATGAACTTGCCTTAGACTTTTTTATTAGTGATCCCTAGCCAAGGATGATCTGGACTCCTTTTCCAAAGTAAGGGACTTAAAAAACACAGTTCACTTTCTTATCCATCACTACTGCTGCAGAACTACTCCTCCTTTGAATAGTTAGAACACTTGCCCAGGAAATCGGAGATGCATTCAATTTCTTTTTCAGCTTCATCTCCTACTTCACAAGGTCATGCTCACTCTGGTGGAGTATAGAACGAGACATATTGAAAAAGAAAAGAGAAAATGGAATGTGCCTCTTGTGTTAGCTCACTGTGCAGGCAGAAATGCAGGATTTATGAAGATAAGAGAAGATCAAATAAATGTAAGCCTAAACATCTGGTGGTTATAATTCTGAAACCCCTCAGGCTGAACTTAGGTCTCTCTGCTCTTAGGAAGTGAGTGCTTTAATAACCACACTGTTATAATAACATATATAATAATTTATAATAGTATAATAATAGTGTGTGAGACCCTTGCTGTACATTAATAATTGCTATTAATATGGGTAGATTTCTACAACTTGGATGTAACTAGAAGTAGACCTAAGTGGCCCTGGAAGTTTAAGTTCATGATGGAAATGACTTTTGAGTGCTTGCAAGTGAGCCTGTCTGTAGAGAAATCTGTGTAAAATAGATACCTTTTTTTTTTCTTTTTTTTTGCAAACACCTTAGTTAATTCACTGGCCCATTAGTAAAGCAGCATCTCCACAAGGGAGGTAGTCCCAGTTCTTAAGGAAGGATAGGTGATTGTTAAAATTCATGCACTTTGGGGCTTTGCCTGTTGCTTTCAATTTTGTATTCAAAGGGCAGCGGCATTTTGAATGCCAATGCAGATTGATGTCATCACTAACAGGATAAGCATTTTGAGTGGCACTCAGTGAATGATTGACATTGGGTACACAGCAAGTTCTTATTCTGTCAGAATCTGGCATGTTTCGAGGTGTCACAGCTAATCCACTGCCAGTTATTTGACAGGATTGTACTTAGTGCCGGATGCCAATCTCCAAAATGTTCATGATTAAGGCTGCATACAAATGCTACTTATTCAATTGAATAAACAACAAGTTCCACTCGTACAAGAAAAGGTGGACTCTCCATACAAATATATTATTTCCTCACAAAGTAGTTAATCATAGAATAACATGGGATACCAAGGTGTTTGTGCTGAGTGTGTGAATTGGCAATCACCAACCCTTCCGGGCTGACACCTGCCTCTGTAGGGTGTAATGTCACCAGAAGAGCTCTTCAAACATCGCAAGAAATCAGCAACTGCCCTGGCTGCACAAAAGGAAAAGCATGTTGAGTTCTCAATATCTTGGCCAGCACAGACAGTGCTAGGACCCTAGAATTTCTCTTTGGGATTTTTGGTGCTTCCACGAGTTGAACAGCTGAAATCTGATCTGTCAGATAGCTCTTGGGCACCTGCAATGTCAGAAATCTTCTGAAGTGATGCACAAGAGGGAGAGATAGGGATGGCATCCTACCTTCCCTCCCCATGGCTCAGTTGGCCTGGATGTATGCATTGTGCTGCACAAACATTTCCCCCATGTTTCTACAGCTGGCATAACTAAAACAAGCCTGTGTAAACACACCACAGATGTGAGTCAAAAGTATGAAATACTGCCTGATTTATGTATAAGCACAAATAGCCTTTTTAAGGTAACTGTAGAAACTTTGGTCAATGATTTCTGAGACAGCAAAGCAGAGAAGTCAAACTAAAGAGACACAAGGAGACCAGATGAAAAAATGGGCATGCAAAAGGACAAAAAAGACATATTGAGGCATAAAATGATTATCAGAGAGTAGAAAATGGAAAGGATAATGTGGAAAAAAAGACAGTGATGATACAAATGGAAACTTTTGACAGTGAAGATGAAACTCTCTCTATGGACATTTTTTTACCTTACATATATTTTATTTATTCATTTTACCTCAATCTGTGGAAAAATAAACATTGCATTACTCTTTGGCTTCTTTCTTCCTCATAAAGTATGAAGTCTCATTTGCTACTGGTTGTAGTACTTCCTAGTCTTAGTACCAGAAATGAGGTAAAATTGTAAGAGTGAAGATGTGGGTCTGTTTATTGATGGTCTCTGGTGGTAGCTATACTTTCACCCTTTATTAGCAAGCTACACTTGATCTTCTTAGGCACTACACAGAGTAATTTTTAGTATACTCTGATCAGAAACAGCAAAGTGTTGAAAAACCACATCCAGAACATGTCCATTGATTCTCACTGTTAGCTTTTTTTCTTTCTCTTGTTTGTTCCTTGGCTGGGTGATTTTTCACTTGTATAATACATCTTAAAAATGCAGTATAATTTCCCAAAGGAAAAACACAAGTTATAGGGTCAGATTAGTCAAACGTTTGATATACATATCAGTGGACCAAGTACTGTGCTAATGGAAATCTTTTTGGTATATGTATATTTAATATACTAGCCCAGAAAAAAAAGGAAACAGACTATATACATATATGCAGTCAAAAAAATATTGTTAATCCTGTGTTGTAACAGCCTAACAGTCAAAGTTACCATGTTAAAAAAGTTAACAAAGTTAATTTTATTCCAATGCATTCTGAAGAGACTTCCTTTAGCCACCTCACCTTGGTATGAAATATTAGAAGTAGTCATTTCAGATTCTCCTATAGCTCATGATGAATTTACAGCTCTTTTATGAAATCATATTTGTATTTTTTATATCCTTTATTTTTTATATTCTTTACTTTCTTAGTCAGGGAGTCCACTACTACTACTTTAGCACTGGGAGTTTTTGTCTCTCAGACATCTGACTCTGAGTGTTCTAGCTTGCAGAGACATTCTTCTGCATTTAAAACAAAGAACCACTGTATTCAGCACATTCGTTTAATGCAGCACAGAAACAATCCCTATTCTGGGAGCTTAATGCTTAGCTGGACAGCTGAGTGTTATTGACAATACACCTAACAGATTTGTTAGAAATAGTTGCATAAAGTTGCAAGTTCTGTATTTTTTGCTAAACATGCCCAAACTTGACTAAAAACAGTTGTAATGACTAGGAAGAACTTTTTCTTTTAGGAAATGCACTTTATAGGTCATGTAAGTTCTTTAATTTAGAAGTCATTAAGATGTCAATCTGGGGTAATTTGAATTGTCCCACTTCTTAGAACACTCATTTTCTAAACACAGGTTTGCTGGTATGTGGCTTGTTGGAAATTGAGTGACCAGAACATGATAGTTCAGGTGCATGCCAGACTGACCATAACTGAGGAATTCTTTACAGCGACATTTTAGATCCTACTGAAGAAAAAGGTTCTGTTCTCCTCATTAAATTAATGGAAAACTCTGACTCAAAGGGAGTTCTTGTAAAATTGGATTTTACAGGGAATTAAATCACTTAAGAGGACACTAAAATGTGCTTTTGTAGAATTCTACACTATTCAAGTGTTTACTCAGCTAAGTACATCATTCTCATTGATAAATGAATTGTCTTTGGGACAACCATATATGTAAGCCATATATTATATATACCATATATTATATATAATATATGGGATATATACCAAATATTGTATATAATATATTTTATATATATCATATTATATGTGATATATAATATATGGTTATATATAATATATGGTATGTATATATATATATACACATACCATATATTATATATAACAATATATTATATATCATATATAATANTATAATATATGGTATGTATATATATATATACATACCATATATTATATATAACCATATATTATATATCATATATAATATGATTATCATAACTAAGTGACTGGTGAGATGGAGGAACTGGTAAAGATTAATGGGTGACATTTGAACCTGTAAAGGTTCAGATCAAAGTTTTGATCTAAGAGATGTAGATAGTGGAGCTGGAATTAAATAAATCTTTAAAAGCTGCCAGTTCACATGAAACCAATATTACCTACTTTTTGAATCCACTTGGACTCAAAAGTGACAAATGTTTTAAGTCTTGTCTGCTTCTGCTCCCTTTCAAATTTGTTGAAATTCGAGAAAAAATATTCCATGCAAAAATCCCTCAATCTTCACATTGAATATTCTCTTTGAGGTATCTCTTCTAAAATAGTAAAGTAAAATAGTTAGCTAAAATAGTAAACATTAAAACATTTTGATAAAGATTAATTTACCTTATCCTTTAAGCATCATGGGATTTTGATCAATTTGTGTCTTTAACAGCTAACATCCCATTTTTATTTTGTCGTGGTTTAAATTTAACTTTCAGTTTAAATTCACTAGAGAAAAAAAAGAGAATTGATATTATATCTTTAAACATAATTTTTGCTTATGTTTATTACTATATTAATAAGTATATAAACTTCTAACTGGCAACTCTTTCATGCTAGCAAGGGGCAGATCTGTTTGGGGGTTTTTTTTATGTTGTTTGTCTGAATATTTGAAAAGGTGCTGATGAAATCTGCGGGCCAAGTTATTTGCATGGCTAATAAGTTTAAATTTGATGCCATAGCATTGACTGATGATCATTTTCAAATATCTATCACGTATGTAACGGTAAATGTCAAGCAGTACTTATTAAGAAAATATCTTTCTCCTGAGAATTATTATGATTTTGAGAAGCAGAAAACCAAAATAAAGTATAGCAGACATGTCACCAATGAAAAATTACTCTGTTTCTGAAGATACATGTTAAAAAGGCCCACATTTTCCATTTTATGACTATATTCTGTAGTAGAGACACTTAAATTTCTTCCAGTTGCTATGTGAATTTATTGACAGTCACATTTTATATATGAAATGGAACTTCATATAGCTTATAAATAATTAACACATGAATAAAACACCGAAAATAAACATTAATCCAGTTAATATTTTTATAGTATGACAAGAAAATAAGCATTCATTATATGTTTTATAATAATGGAGATTTGACATTATTAGTAAACCTATGTTATTTCTGTTTGTAATACCTTTTTATTTTTATTTATAAATAGAATACAAAAGGAAATAATGCCTAATTATTTCTACTATAGATTAATTTTAATGTTTTCAATATTAATACACCACTATGTGAGGTTATACACAAATCCAAGCAGATATCCTCACCCAGAGCACTGGTATTTTTCCACACCAATTTTAATATCCATTTATTGTTCCTGAGAAGTCACATAATTTATTAAATCCGTTAAATCCATTAAACTTCAGAAGCACTATTTGTTTATAAAGCTTTGTTTAAACCATTTTGCAAGAAAGGTGTAGAAAATGAGACTGGACAGAAGCACAAGCAAGGTGTTGATATAATTGGAAGAGTGTGACCACAGAACTGATACTGGTGTTGCCCAGCTGTTTTATTATGCTCAATATGTTCAGATTCGGATGGTATAAATATAGTATTTAGATTGCTATATTGGATTTTCATGGTAAGGTTCTGGTAGTGGATCAACTATAGGGGTTGTTTCTGAAAGAATCTACTAGAAGCTTCCCACATGTCTAATGGAGCCAGTCACCATTAGTGTCAGTCACCTCCAAGATGGGTCTGCTGCTGGCCAAGGCTGTGACAATCAGTGATGGTGGCAGCCCCTCTGGGACAGCACAGCTGAGACAGGGAGGAAATAGCAGGTTCATCCAGGGACACAAGTAAGAGTATGTCAGAGAAACATCCCTGCAGGCACCCACATCAGTGTGGAAGGAGGCAGAGGAGGTGCCCCAGACAGCGGAGCTGGGATTCCCCTGCAGCCCGTGGTGCAGCCTGTGGGGAGGCAGCTGTGCCCCTGCAGCCCATGGAGCTCCACGGGGAGCACAGACCCACCTGCAGCCCCTGCAGCCCATGGAGCTCCATGGGGAGCACAGACCCACCTGCAGCCCCTGCAGCCCATGGAGCACCACGGGGAGCACAGACCCACCTGCAGCCCCTGCACCAGAGCAGTTGGATGCACCCAAAGAGGCTGTGGCTCTACACTGAAGCAGGTTCTTGGCAGGACCTGTGGATCCATGGAAAGAGGGGTCCATGCTAGAGCAGGTTTGTTGGTAGGACTTGTGACCCTGTGGGGGTGTTGTGCTGGAGCAGTCTGTGCCTGAAGGACAGCATCCAATAAAGACACACTGGATACGTTTGTGAAAGCGTGCAGCCTGTGGGAAAGACCAAATTATTTGTGTTGGAGAAGTTTGTGGAGAATTGTCTCCCATGGAAGGGAACCCCATGCTGGAGCAGGGGAAGAATGTGAGAACTGCCCTCCATGAAGAGGAAGGAGTAGCAAAAACAATGTGTGTGATGAGCTGACTGCAGTTCCCATTCCCCACTCCTCTGTGGGGAGGAGGTAGAAAAGACCAGGAGTGAAATTGAGCCTTGGAAGAAAGGAGTAGGGGGGAAAAGTGTTTCTAGGAATTGGTTTTATTTCTCATTATCTTACTCTGATTGCATTGGTTCTAAATTAAACTAATTTCCCCATGTCACATCAGCCTGTCCAATATGGTAATCCTGTCCTTATCTCAAGCCATGAGCCTTTAATTATATTTTCTTTCCCTGGCAATCTGAAGAAGAGGAGTTATAAAATATTTTAGTGGACACCTAGCATCCAGCTAGGATCAACCTAGCACCTATTAGCTAAATCATATAGATGGTATATCCCGTATAATTATTTTTACAAATAAGTCTACTTAGGAAATATTAAAAGCTACTGTAGTGGGTGCTGGCTTTATTTTAAAAGATCTTACTATTATTTAAGATAGAAAGACCTGGTGAAGAAAATGAGAAAATTCAGATAGTACTCAATCACAATAACTACAGAGTAAAAAATTAATAAAAAGTACTTTTTAACAATGTTGAAAAAACCTCCAGAATTTAGCTAATTTCCAGCTGTCAGGAGTTTACAACTAAGCTCACTAACTAGTCATTAGTGTAACTGTGGTGTTCAAATGAGAGTTGTAACTGGATGGGTACCACCATCCCTGGACAGCTCCTCAGATAGACATGAGACAAGTCCTAATCTCATGCACTATACTTCGAATGACATGGAGAAAATTCTTGGAATTTATTTTGCAAACACAAATTTCTGTTTTAGCATTGCTGCAATTAGAAAGGAAAAGGATGAACATTTGCAACATGTTAAAAGACATGTCAAAGATGACCCTTTATACGTGGTGGGTTGCCTGCATCTCAAGACAAATTGTATTTATTCCTCATGGGGTGGTGTTCCGTCCCCAGTTGAAACTCCCTTGTTCCCTTAAACCAGACTATTCCCTAATGGTGACACCTGGACTATGAGTAGGACCCAAGGAGAAGGCTGAGCCCTTTGAATCCCTCAGGCAGATAAGGATTTGGTAAGCAGCAGGGAAAAGGCGAGCTTATAAACCAGTTTAATTGTAATTTATATTGGCTCAGAGACAAGAGGGTTGGAAACAAAATACCAGAGCAATTATATGTTCTTTTGAAAGAGAAATTGAGATGCATAAAATTGCCATAATTATCTTCACTGACTCAACGTATCTTAAATTAGTTATTTTCTGCAGTTTATCATGAGTTCAAATGTGAAATGACATTATCACTAACTGAACATTATTGAGGTTAGATGATAGAAATTTATTCTTTTCTTTAATCTCACTTTTTTGATCAGTTATTAAAGGTACCTCTCAAAGGATGAATAATTTATTTGCAATCAAAGTCCTTATCAAAATAAAAGCCGGAGAAAAACAAAAGAACAATTTAAAATAGAATTATCTTCATCAATTTCTTAATTCAAAGCAGCAATAGATATAAGCATACAGTAAACATGCACACAATTAATATTGAATCTAGTTCTGTACTTAGTGTAAAATCTCTTATTTTGTGCTTGCAAAAAAAAAGAAAAGACATCGCCAAAATGATGCAAACAGACATCAGACCATTGTGATTTGAAATACACAAGAGTTTTTTATACCTCATAACTCCTGTAAAAGATTCTTTAAAGAATCTTCTTCTTTTCATTCTTCAAAATGTGTTATGCTTCCTTTCCTTGCTGCTTATTATCTCATGAATTATATTTGTGTTCAAGAGACAGGTAGATAAAGGGGGGTGATCATGAAAGGTGAGGAAGGGGGAAATCTACTGTCATATAAAAGCAAGATTTTAACTTTTTTCCTTACATAAAAGTAGAGACAATAAATCCCGCAAATCCCCAATATGCAAACAAACAATCCCTCCTCCCTCCCAGAAACTCCATGCCAAAACAGACCCCAAACAATTAATCTCAGCAGTTACACTTAGGGTAATTATTTACTGTCTTTCTGTGGCACTCACTTTATTTAAGTGCACTTTTTAAATTTATGATGAAAATCTGTGAAATTGTTGTGCAACATTAGCTGCCATTTTGAACCTGGGAAATGCATGACTTAATCTTTTGTATTTGCTTAAATAAGGTACCCACATACCATTTCTTTCCCAGTGTTAAAATGTGGTTCCTGCCAGTTTTGAGGTTGCATATGCCTTTGTTACTGTGACCTGGCAGTAATGAGAAGTTGTTATTTACAAAGGAAATTAGAAATGACCAAGAGGCCTATTCAGTTGCAATGTTGTAAAATTACTCAACATGAGTAGTTGGCCTAACAGGAACACAAGACTTTAGGAAAAATTTGTAAATAATGTTTTTATTTCTTGATGCCATAAAAGGAAAAAGAATAATGATTTTTTTTTTTCTGTCTATAAACACTATATGGAGAATTAAGGTGTTACTCAAGTCAAATAAAGTACTGTCTGAACTGGTAAATAAGTGGTGTCAAATAGCACATATATTCTCTCTCTTTGAATTAAACTGAAGATAATATCTGCATGAACACTCTAATTAAACTTGTGATAACTGGACATCAAGTGACTGTGATTTCTTTCTTGAAAAGGCCATTTCTTTAAAAATTGAAATTCTGAAGCCTGGACACTGCATTATCCTCCAGGTACAATGGCTTCTGCTGAAGACAGAACTGTGGAAAGGCATGACTCTAGTGTTCACAACATGCTATACTTAACTGAAAGATTGAAAATTAATTTTAACTCTGATAACATTTAATGAATTACGCTACAATAATAAGTTCATGCACTGATATGCTCCAGCCCTGGATTTGAGCTAAAACACAATAGGAAGCCAAGGGAAGTGATACCCAGACACAGCTGGACCACCGTCTCCAGTGCTCCCTAGTATGGCAGAGATCAGTAATACAGATTCATAAATTCTAGATGAAACATTGAGTTATATCAAGGAAAAAAAATATTTTAGAGAAATACTTTTTAATTTTTCTAAATGCGGTAGCAATTTGTTTAAACACTACCATAAAATACTTAATTTTAATTATTTATAGAAATAAGAAGCAGAATTAGATCAAATCAGTAAATCAGTATACAAAAGGAAATTTATTGTAGAAAGGAAATATATTTAAGTAACACAGAATTTTAAATTATCAGAACTTGTTACACATATTGCCAAACACACAATTTGTCATTTGTTTGGCATAGACTAAGCTGTTATTTGCACAACATAAACAGAAACCTGCACTGGCATTTCACCAAACTGAACTGAAGCATGTTGTGTGATATATGGCATAGCTTTCTCCAAGTGTCATCTAATTTTCTGTTCTGATACTCTTCCCATAACCACAGAATACATTCCCATGCCATAAGAATACATTTGAATTTACTTTCTACTTTTTGGTTTTAGGACACTATAGACAACAGCTGAATGAACCTCATTTTTAAGATTAAATGGGAGTTTCTAGTCTGACTGCTTAGAGGTTTTTGCTCTTTACTGAACCAATTTAGAACTGTGAAGAAAAAGAAAATCAAGAGATTCAAAAGATAGGAGTAAGTTAAGGCAGTCATGAACCTTCCAAGGGAGAAAGAAAACAGGATTTTATAATAAAGAGCAGGGAAAATTAATCAAAACCTGGAAGCATTTTCCAGTATATTTTCCAGCTTGAGTTGAAGATTAATCTATGTATAATTCAGCCAGAGCATTATGCACACTGTACATCAACTACTGCCTTTGAAAAATATGTATAAGTAGAATATAATGAATTTGAAGGCTGTCATATTATGTCTACACGTGACTTCAACTCTGAAAGCAGAATGAAAAAATTACATTAGCAGATTATTCTATGACAAGATAAATGAGTTCCTTCATGTTCCCTTCTTAAAAAGTTATCTTTAGTACTCAAAAAATAATTTCCATTTGCAGAAATAACTATGTAACTAAATAGTAGTACATTAATTCATTAATTTGCCAAATGCCACATCATTGTCTTGGTCTTCCAAAGAGTAAATTCTGCATAAAACAGAAAATGAAGTGAAGCATCAGAAAGACTGAAGATGCACAAGGCATCTAAAGCATCTCCTCATAATCCATTTATTATTAAATTCTCTTACTCTGGAGAATAAGTGAAAAAAGTAATTACTTCCTTCTCCCAGTAAAAAATAGGGAAATAAATAGTAACAAATTTCTGGGTTTAGTTTTGGTTCTGGTTTTTTTGTTGTTGCTTTGGAGGTTTTTTTAGAAGGCAAAACAAAGATCCTCAAAGTATATATCTGAGCAAATCCAAGAGAAAACTCAGTAAATATGTTTATACTTATGGAATTTTTGGACCTCCTACTGGTATCCATGAGTGGCTTTAATGGTGGAAGTTTAGCATATGTAATTGTGACACCTAACTAAAACTTAACACCTGCTTATAATGGTAATTCTTTCTTTTTAAATTGTAATTGTGTCTAATTTTCCTTGATTTATATACTCTCAAAAACTTTGAAGTCTTAAACATCTAAGTAAAATTAGTTTTTATTCCATACTGTTACCAAGTATTCATGTTCTGAGATAGATTCTTATAGAAAAAAATCTGTTGTACTACATAAGGCTTCCCCTACCAAGTGTATTAACATGTAATATAAATGTTTCTGAAATTAAATATTTTCCATCATCAAATACAGTTAAAAAGGGGTTTTTTTGTGTCTAAAATATCCATAAAGAGGAAATGAAGTATAAAGCCATGATTTTTAGAAATTAATACTGGTACTACTACTGCTGCTACTACCACTTGTCCTAACTGGAAAGCAGAATGTAGTAGTAGTAATATAGTAATAGTAGTAATGATATTTTCATTCATTATTAAAAAATTGAAAACTGTGGAATAGTAAAACAATACAACCAGTTCCAATGGAAATCACATCAAATTTATAGAAGTATTAAATAATTCACTGATGACACATATTGTCCTTAGTCTTCTGCTCTAACAGTAAGCACAGCTTTGAAATTTTTCCTCTCTGTGGAGTAGTATTTTATTTCCATGGCCCCCACAGTCTTTGTGTGAACAATTCATAATCTGTAGCCCTTAAGGAATATTATCCTGTAGGATAACATTCTCTAACAACTTTTTGTACACTGTAGCACGTTTGAGATGGAAAATCAATTTTAAACATAGCCTCTCTGAGTAACTACAACTTTTTGTCTCACAAACAACAACGCTGAAATGCTATATATTATTTTTAAATAAAAAGATCACATTGATGAATAACTGCTAACATTATAAGAAGAAGAGATGGGAAAAAAAGAAAATATCTTTGGCATTGGAAAAAGTTGTATCTTCAGATATCATTTTCCATCTAATTTAGCCTTCAGACACAGCCAACCATTTTATGTAAAAGCTGCATGTACTGTATAAATAAAAACGAAAAGATCAAAGAATAGACCAGCTAATGAATGTTAAACCAATTTTGTGCCAGAAATGTGGTGGAACAGCACCATCTGCAGGTGTGTCACTATAAATCTGATGTTCTTCGGGTAGTTGAACTACTGTAATGTCATCTGTCCTTATTTGGTACAGATTTGTCTTTGCTTTAGGGGAGAATCCAACCACCAGCGAAGACATGGATTATTTTTCAGACAAAATGCTAGTCATAATGGAATTTTAAGATAATACAGAAGTACAAAACCAAGTCTTTTTTTTTAGCAAGCATTTCATTTGGAAGAACTGTCCCATGTGAGGCCTTTTGTTCTTAAGAACGGAACAGATCTATCTATTTAGACATGTTTTGTATAGTTATGTCTTTTATGCTGTTACATGATCTAAACTGTTTCTCTGTGTGTTGCAAATACTTATTTTTATTTTTGTAAAATATGTTTCTGAATCAGATCAGACAAGAAAAGGTCAATATGATGCTGTGTAACATGCTTAGGATTTATATCACACTGCTTTATATTTTCTCAATTAGAAGTATCACTGCTACTTGAAAGAAAATAATTGCATGTTACTTCCACTAGAAAGCTGGATGCCCTTAAAGACCATATTTTTTCTTCACTTTCTTCTATCTTTACTCCCTCCAACCCATTATACGTGTTTGGAGTTGAAACATTATTTATTTTGGAAAAAAAATAGCCAAATGGTTATGTGGAAAATTCTGGAGAGGAAGGTTTTGGATAATGTGCCATCCATTTGTGTGAGGATTTATTTTTCTCTAAATTTTTAAGGAACTCTGAGAACTCTCATTTTGTCCAAGATAATATATCTGGCAGTAGTAAACCTTGAATACTAATCATAGGTATTCAAAGGATGTGAATAATTATTTATTTAATTGTTATAATGCAGACCTTTCCATACAGGTTCAAAGACATTCAGAAAAAAAAATTATATCCCTAGATCTAGGTCTGTGTACTTATATGTAGATTTAAAGCTGTAGCTATTTAATTTATACATTTATATCAGAGAATATTCTTCTGACTATTCTTTATTGAATATATGTTTTAAAATAAAGAACAAGCCTCTTACCTGGTTACTCTAGATTGTGTATCATGGTGTTTGGAAATGCAGAACTATTTTCTGACATATTTGTCTAAGAGTCCCAGGAAGACAAAAACCACTTTTAAGAACACGTGTAAGAAAACATGCAGCTGGGGCATTTTTCAGGGGAGCTGAGTTTTTTTTGCTGAAAAATATTAACCCATTAAAATGGAAACCATGGCTATAAATACATAGGGTGGGAGACAGATCAACTGGGGAAGCTCATTACTGATGTCATCTCTAATATATATTGCTGTAGTTCTGAAGCATAAAATGTCTCTTTCTTCCTCTATCAGCATTCTATTTCTCCGTCTCCTCTCCATTTCATCCCCTTAATCACTTTGTTGGCAAGATTTCCTATCATCTACTGTTCTACCCACTACAGTGCCTGTTTTAATATTTACAATAAAACCCTCACACCAAAACATCTCATTTCAAAAACAGAAGCAGGCAAGCAGACAGACAAAAAAGGAAAGAGAATAATACTCTGGTCGTTTGGGCATTCTGTAAATATTCAAAAATAAAGAGTTCTAGCAAGTGAGGGAAAGAAGAAATTCAGGTTCTTTCAGTTCAAAAAATTCAAGTCTCTTCCAGGACTACTTCAGGAAAGGAATGTGAAATTTTTATCTCAATATCCTGTGTGTACATAGAGCTGATCTCATCTTAAGTGTCCGTGTGCAATGCGCAAAACTTGAAATCAGGACAAGATTCATGGGAAGGGCAAAACCTCTTTCCTCAAAGCTCTACTAGGAAAGAAAATATTAAAATTTTATTTTATTGCTTTATTTTGGTAAAATTTCCAAAACATGGTCAATATGTTGGGGTTTCAAGATTCAAATAAATATTAAACGAAATTAGTTTGCATTTTTACAGCATGTCCCCCCACCATTTTTTCTTATTTTTTGCCTTTTCTCTAATTGCAGTAATTTGTCTGAAGATATAAATCCAAAGTTGCTATTTTATGGTGTTTTCATCATTCCTGATAGAGACTTTAAAAATACTCCTTGGCTCTTTATAAAGACAAGAAGTAATTCAAATAAAGCAGTTCTTTTACAGAAGTATTATTTTGCATCACACTCTTTATTTCTTAAATTTAAAATGAGAATAAATCCTTGCAATCTTGAGCTATATTTTATTAGGAAACTAACTGAGGCAGTGCAAGTAACCCAGACTTGAAGAGAGAAAAAAGGCAAAAGAATATTTCAGATAATGATAATCAGTACTTGGATGTTTATGTTCATTAACCTTTTTTATGATTTTTAAGTTTAAATAATATGAACAATTTTTTATACTTTTCAGTTTTTAATTCAATTAATTTTTAAAATTCTATTTTTTATATTTTTAATTTTAAAACCATCCTTTATGAACTAGCTTTAATTGTTTATCATTTATTTTGTCACTTATAACTTCTTTTTAATAAACACTTGGATTTCAAAGCAGGAAAAACTTTTGTGTTAGAATGCATCACAGTTCATATCAGAACATTTACTGCATGCAAAATTACTTTCATATGTGGCTCAGAATTGACAGACTGCCTGATAGTCTGGAGGTATTGAATTTTCTATGTGTTTTGAAGTCAGAGACGAAGTACAGGTAGCCAAAAAATCTGTGTTGGGCCTGGAAAATCTGTGTTGCACCAGGTAATTTAATATTGAATGTCACACACTATTTCTTTCCACAGTTTCGAGTTAGAAATGTGGACCTGAAACTATTCATTTTCTAGTGCATATAATGCAGTCACAATGCCTTGCCTTTGCAGATGCTTTCTTGGTGGGGAAAAGAGGATAATGAATTTGTGTCCCTCACCACTATTTCTCAAAAAATGTGATAAACCCTTACGTATAATTGTTCCACCAGTCCTTAGACCTGTTTTCTGTTTCACTGAACAGACCACGCAGAATTCCATGGAAGGTGGAAGGACAGAGCACAGTGTTTAAGCCATGAGAGTTAATGGCTGTCAAAGGGCATGTAAATCATTATCCTCTGTAGGGAGGGAGGATTCGATTTCTATGTTTGTTTTTAATTAATATTTTACAACAGGCAGAGTAGGCGAGAATGGGACGGTAAAGGAGATAAGGTAATGCTACCAATGAAGAAATCAAACCCAGGAAATGGAAGAAATACTGAAAGAAGCAAAGGACAATGGAGAAAAAAGGGACATTTTACAGTGCAGAACTAAAGCAGTGTATCAGAGATTGTATCAGTAATGGGTTTATACCACCTTGCTGGAACAACAAAATGTTGTAGGCTAAAATATAAATTAGAAATTATTTTTGTGGACATCTTTATCACATCATGAATCCCCAGCAAACTTTATGAGGTCTTCCCCTACACTGATGTCTAATGAAATTATTTGTATTGATCCTCATATAGCACTGCATCAGTGTCTTCACAAATTTGCATGTTCACTGCTTAACTAGTTTAATACCTTAACATCATTCTCTGTTTTAGATGACAGAACTTTGATAATTTTATAGCTGTAATTAAATCAGAACAATTTTGCTCTAAGCCTGACAAGAGAAAATGCCAACAGTTTAGTTAAAATTACTGCAATAAGGGCTAGAGAGAATTACTTGCTAGTTTGAAGGTTAAAACAAAAAAGTATATTGGGGAAGGATGAAAAGATGGTGAGGAAAGACAAGGATATCATACATGTATCTGTGTGCATAGATAAACAAATACAAAATATCTTCTACAAAACTGCATGTGTACAGGCATGCTCACACACATGTATTTATGTATACATATTGGTGGCTGCTTTCATGCCTTACCCTTGGCAAAAGTCCTCTCACAGAGCATCCTTCCAGAGAACAATATGGATGTAGACACTGAATGAATCAAATACACCAGGCTCTCTGGAAGGGCATCTGCCCCCAAACTGGTGATGTCAAAGACAAAGACAGCCATCAGCTGCATTAAGCAGTCATTGGTGCTTTGCCAAGAAACTCTGAAACAACAAATTGGTCACCTTGAAAGTCAAGATAGGAGAAACAGAAAGATCCACTAAAGAGGAGAGACCTGGAGAGGGAAAGAGGATGGGCAAGGCAGGTGAGTGCTTCCCCTCAGTGCAGGCTGTGCAGTGCTGCCTTCCCTGGGTCACCCCAAGGATGAGACAGTGGCACAGGTGCCCCTGGAACTGGAGTGTGCCACATCTGCCACATGGGATGCAAAGGGACTCACATGGCTCAGAGGGGATGGGGAGGCTGCAGCCTATGTGTCCAGTAAGAGCAAGGAGGGGAAAGTGTGTGTGATTAGCA
Source organism: Dicaeum eximium (assembly GCA_013396995.1). Taxonomy (NCBI): domain Eukaryota; kingdom Metazoa; phylum Chordata; class Aves; order Passeriformes; family Dicaeidae; genus Dicaeum; species Dicaeum eximium. The sequence continues at coordinate 74,067 of VWZP01010966.1, read as the reverse complement.
GCATGGGAAGGGACATAAATAGGCTATTTTAAACAATTAAAATATTTAATATTTTGCAACTGTCTAGCATTGCAGTTTATCTGCTGACATACATTTGGACTTTATACATCATTGATTGGCCATTACAGGGATGTCATTAAGAAATCAAGAGACCATTTTCATCCTGACTTGGTTTAAACTACATGAAATGAGCAATGCAGCACTATTTGGATTGGCAAGCCTTAAAAAAAACAAAACAAAAAAAAACCAACCTCAAACCAAAGAATCCATCTCAACTGTAAGTTTTATCTCTGTGACACTCTGCTTAGGAAAGCTATTAAACCTGTAAAATAGTTTCATACAATAGAAAAGTCGAAACAACTCTTGTAATATGACTGTCACAAAGCTGTTTGCTTGTGATAGAAACTCAGGCTTTAGTTCTAAATCTCAGGTTGCTTCCTTTTTCACTACAACTTATTCTATAGGTAATCCTGAAAGCTACATACCTAGCTTGTGCACCTGGATGTGCTATGAAGAGGAATGTGCTTCCAGGGATGCTAACAGAATGATACTCGTACGTGAACATCAAGATTATAAACAGTCTCAGTTTAATGAGTACTCCTGAGACTTGGATATTGCAGCTCCAGTCTCTCTGACCCTTGTCATTTACATAAAGGATCAGTTTTAAAATTGAAGGATGTGCCAAGCCCTGAAAAATATGCAATATCCAGAATTTCTTTCTTTGGGAGAACACACTCAAGTAAACACCTCTCAACCCATTTATGTACAAGGGAAAAATTACAACTTTCACAAATAAGTAAACTCTGCATAAAATATGGATAGAACCACTTTGACATTGGCAGTAAGCCATTTTAATTTTCTATAGAGATCTTTATTCACTTGCAGCATCAAATTTATAATTAAATACTATTTCCAATAAATTGTAAGTATCCTTAAATATTTTTACTGCATTTCAACTGGGAAACTAATGTTGTAATATATCTGACTATAAGCAAAACTAGAACAGATGATAATTTTACATTTTCATAAGGTAACAAATGGATTTCCAGAGCTCTCAGATAATCAGATTTGAAAGAAGGTTGATAAAGATAAAACCATATTCTGTACACTGGGAGGGAAAATAGAATTAAGTAATTTCTCATAAATATTCCTAATAGTAGATTTTTATAATTGCAATATTTTCTACTATTTAATTTGAAGTTTGAGATTTTATCTACAAAGACATTTTGGTAATTTTTTGTATAATAGAAAAATTCTTACTTTGCCTTATCCTGACTAAATTCATGGGAAATACAGAGAATAAACAACCCAGATGAGCATTCATAAACCAGAATGTAAGTCAGTCACTTCACTGTGTCTAGTTACTTGGAAATGCTTCCTCTAATATCAGATAATTTTCATTAGGACTGTAAATTTGTTTTGTAGTTTTTAGCTCTCTCTGAAATTTTTTTTGCAAATAGACCTGTATTTCTGTAGGTGTTTTGATATTATGAAACATACTACACCTTCTACTGTATACTTTAGGTCATTTTCAGGGTACCTGAAGAGGCCATTTCAAACTTCATTTTCTATTTAAATATTTATGTGTGTGTGTGTGTGAGGCTGTGTATAGGTTTGTGTGATTTCCTTAAAAATGCTTACAATACTGAAAATTATATCTGGTATTATCAGAAGTTAATTATTACTGAATTAAACTGCAGTTAATAATTTTTAAAATAATATTCCCTATTACCTAGTTAATTATCTAACAATTATGTTTTAGTGGGTATTTAATACTTGCCTAAGCTATTATATTTCTTCTGCTGCCTTTATTTCTTCTGTTTTAATTCACTGTAAGGTTTTTTGTCTCCCATTTTTAGGTGAACTTAATTTTTAGCCTTACAATACTAAAGGCAATAGGAACATTCACATTGGTTTGAGTAAATGTATGACTGATGTTCAGAATCATAGAATCACAGAATGGTTTGGGTTGGAAGGGACCTTGAAGACCATCTAGTTCCAAATTCCTGATACGGATCAGGACAACTTCCACTGGATCGGTTTGCTCAAAGTCCCATCCAACCTGGTCTTGAACAGTTCCAGGAATGGGGCAGCCACAGCTTCTCTAGGAAACCTTTTTCCAGTGTCTCATCACCCTCACAGCAAAGAATTTCTGCCTAATATTTTGACTAAAGACATTCTCATTCAGTTTGAACCCATTCCGCCTCATTCTGTCACTACATATCCTTGGAAAAAAATCCCCTCTGTCCTTCTTGTATGTACCCTTCTTTTATATACTGAAAGGCTTCTCTAAGGTACCCCCTGAGCCTTCTTTTCTCCAGGCTGAAGGATCACAACTCCCTGAGCCTCTCCTCATCGGCTCCAGCCTCTGAATATCTTCATGGCCCTCCACTGGATTCCCTCTGTTTTACTGAGCTGGAACAAAAAGATGTTGGACATTATGCTTTGATGGCAGTAAATAGATTTTAAGAATAATCACATTGAAAGCATACTTTTCTATTCCCAGAAGACACATTGTAAAAAGAAGCCCGTTGGAAAGCATTGCTACCTCATGCAGCAATAAGATAGTTACTGGGGTTTTTCTGATTAGGTTGTTTTGGTTTGAATTTTTGTGTGATTTGATTTGGTTTCGTTTTTCACGTTTTGTAGTGGTGAATGTGAACCAGGACAGCATCCTTCATCAAATCAATTCCTTCTGCCTTTGCTCTGGACTTGAATGCTTTATTCCCTTTCAAAGGTGCCTCTCTCCTACGTTTCAATTGATTTTACTACAAGACAGCTCTTCAAATCTCTCTCCAAAGACCTCTGAATTTAGGTCTCTGCATTTTGTTTCTGTCAGAGCAGCATTGTTGTTTCACAGAAGCATTTAATTTTCCCCTTATACCTCCCTTTTTTTTCTTTCTCATGTCTTCTCTTTTTCCTGAATTTATTTTTGAATTATATATATAAAATATATAAAATAAAAGGAAGTACTTAGTAATATATTTCTGTAGATTAATTGAAATGTTTCTAATCATTATCTTTCTTGGACAAGGCCTGGCTTTAATTTGAATAGGCCATGAAGAGCTGTCATGTGGCTGGCTGGAGAGAAACAGATAAGAGCTAATCAGAGAGCTGTGCATAGACACTTTAAATTTGGAAAGCAAGAATGAGCTTTCACCTGGCCTGATAAAATGCTACAGAAGGTTGGTTTTGACAGTCTGTACAAGCAGGACAACACTAAGATGTTCTAAGCAAGTGCTGGCTCTTTTCTTCTGCACTGTACCCTTCTGCCAGAAGGGAGGGACAAACTTTAGGTTGATATTCTTACAAAGGTGGGGAAGTAAGAACAACTGTGTTTTTCAAAAATTATCTTCGGGTAACCATAGTAACAACATTTTGGTACATCTTTAGCACTGAAAATTGAAAAGAGGAGGAACACTGAGAGATGGAAGTAAAAGAGCCTCATTGCTGGGAAAGCTGCAGTCGTGTCACTAGAGGGACTGAAGAGTGACAAAGCAGCAGCTCCTTATAGTGCTGATATAGTCCAGATTTTAGACACTGAAGCATTTTACTTCAGATTTACAAGAAAAGCAAGGGCAGAGTGTAAAAAAAAGAGAAAACCTTAACTGCTTCCTTATTTTCTCTCCTGTGCTACTACAGCCTTCTCCAACGAACAAAATTAGCATATGGGTTATTTTATGGCAGCTTATATACACAGCTGTGCATAACTCACACAAAAGTGTGGCAGATTGTATTTGCTATCAAATCAGCCAGCAATCAAATTTTCAGAGGGATTGCCTAAAATTGTTCAGGCAGAGGGAGTGAATATTTTAGCACATCCCATCTATTGGGAGTATATTTTTAATATGCCTTGCCTAGGGGTTTATAGGTATATTTCCAAGAAAGGTTTATTTATTTATCTCGATCTTTTGAAATGTTTGTGTTACACATAAGCATATCTTCCACAAAAAGCACCATCAGCAGTAGTGACAGTGTGTTGAGTGTATGTTGAAAAAAAAGCAAAACAGAACAAAACCTTGAAGTGCCATTACAGTTAAAAACACCAGGTTATTCAGTGTAAGGCAGCACAAAAATTCTTCTAGACTTCTACACACATCTTATTAAGAAGTCACATCTTTAGCAGCATATCTGTTCTTAGCAAAGTGTTTCCACAATTTGGCTTAATTGGAAAAGCCTATTGATTTACTTGAAGCTGAACAGAGACTAATAGTCTGATTTCAGTTAAGTACTAATAAATTTCTTTTTTTCTTTTTTCTTTTTTTTCAATCAAAGCAGCCCATTATTCTACATGCACTATACCTGTAGTTATGGTCAAAATACACTTAAGGCTTAAAACTTCCTGTTAGTAGAGCAAAATACAAGAATCACATATCACACCTTTGAAATGATTTTGTGAAATTTTGCTTAAAACTATATGCAAAGAACTGTTCTCATTCAGTCAGGTTTTTCAGCCCTTCACACAGACAGTTCTGCTGGATCAGTAATATAGAACAGGAAATCACACTCTATGAGTGGCCTGACTTGGTCTTCATTGTTTAATAAGCTATATTCGTGCAATCAGAATTTTTTTTTATTCACACAATGCTTACCAGTTTTCACTTGAATTTGTAGAGAATTTCACTGCACCATGCAGGCCAAGTGTTGGACATCTCCAAGGGTACCTACCTAGCTCATCACTTTTGACAGCAAGGTGCAACAGAAGGCGTGTCTTGGGGACTGGTATCATGGCACCTGTCTTATTTACTGCTCCTGTAAGGACTTTAGTACTGCTCTTTAAAAGGTGTGAAACCTCTTAAATGAGGCACTTAAGATTTCAATCTCTGCTTCAGTTAATTTAGGCCAAGTATTTAACTGCATAATTAGACTTCTGAGTTGTCTGTTATCAGAGTGTAGTGAGCAGAAAATAGACCAAAAATATCCTCCTGGAAGACCATGTCATGTATTTGTGACTTACACCATCAACTGGAAAGTCTCATTAAGAATCCAGTTTCAGGCTGAAAGCCAAGAAGCACGAGGTGGTGCAAACCAAGTAAATCTTTTATTGGTGCTGGGAGGCAGGTCTGCCCTTGTTTTGGGGTAAGCCTTGCAGTCACTATCTATGCTTTTATTTGCACAGCTTCTAATGCAATTCTTGCACTGAATATTTTTCAAAAACTTCAGGCCTTCAAAAACTCTTGTACCTCGTAACCACAAATACATCTCTCCACACCACACCCTTAGTCATTAAAGTTAAGGATATTTTTCCTCCACTTCAGAAAATTTGACAATAACTTGTGACAGGGTGAGATTCACTGGTTCAGCCCAGCTGAGTCCAGAGTTCTAACTGTATTTTGCTTAACGATACATCATCTACAGGCTTTTAGTTTCCTCTTGTGATTAGTTTTACTGCAGCAGTATTTATACTCTGGCATAAAGACTGCCTTAGAGGATTCTTGCCATCTGTTGGCTTATTCACATGTGGAACTCTGCTTTGAATTGCATTTCATAATATTATAATACCCAAATGTGTATATTCTAAGCATATAACCAAAATTGGATACACATGTGAAAAAAAATTATTTCATATATATATATATGCACACACATTTCATTTATATGTGTGCATATAATACATGTGTTCGTACATATAACATATATACATGCATAAATGAAATTGATTTTACATATAAATGTGTTGTATTTATTAAGAGTTTAATTGATTTTTTACCTATTAAAAATTACTTAATCTTGAGAGTAGTTGTCACTTAATGGAAATATTAAGACTCTGATCCTGAATGTCTTCTGATGAGGGCTTCCATTTATTTTATAATTGGGTACAAATATAATTTATAAAAGATAATTAGTCATCACTACATCAAAAATTTTATGGTAAGTGTAGGTATGAATACATTCTTTTGGTGTGAATTCATTGTGCTTCCCAATAGAAACAAATTTAGCTGTGTGAGCTTCTTGGTTTATCTACACAACTCTGTACTCACATAATTCCTTTTGAGTTGTGGAAACCCCAGCAATCTGGGATTTCCATTTTTCTGGGGTGCAGCATGTCTGTAAGCATTTGCAAGAGTTTGGCACTGACTGATAATGTTTTTCCACTGTAACATTAATTGGCAAAGTCAATGTTTTTGTAGCTTTTCCCCCTGATTATTAGGCTGAAAGCATCCTTCACATTTATGGACTTTGATCTGGAACTGAATACACGTTTTTCTTCATTTCCCCAATTGCAGCTTCCCAAGAGAGGTGTTCACTAGATGGGACCTGCCTTTCTCTGTGCAGTATGACAAAACAGGACACAAGCTGTGAATCTCTACCCCCCAATAAAACAAAATTCAGACCATAGTTTTTAGCTACTTTTTAAAACTCGTGCCATGTTTTATTCAGGTAAATGTCTATATTTAAAATCAGATTCACTTAAGCAACTTCGTACTGAAAAGAAAAAATCTTTCATAAGTGTGCAGACAGGACAATAGAAACAAAAAAAAAATCTTCAGATACAGAAAAACTGTATACAGTTATTTCAGATACAGTAAAACTGTATACTGATACAGATACTCTTGCTGGCCCAGTTAAAACTTCTTGTTAATTCTAAAAACAAACTTTAAATTCAGATTGAGATCTTTAATACCATTTAGCATTATATCTGCTAGAGTTTATGGAAGGCACTGTGTTGCTAGGAAGGAATTTTTAGTTATTCCTCTTTTAACTTAGATAAACTATATGTAGAAAACAACAGCCTGCTACATAAGAAACCACTAAAACTAAAACAGCCTCTAGCCCCAAGAAAAATGAGACTCAAAGAGTAGGAAAACCTTATTTGAAACAGAAATAAAATTAAATTTACAAAAATTCAAATGGGGGGGAGCAAAAATACACCATTTTTCTCTGTCAAAAAAATACTTATTCAAGTATAACTGATCTCAAAGTCCACCACCTATTGTGCATGCAAAGAACTCCAGGAGATTTAATTATACAGAGACAATTAAAAAGTTAAAAAAAAAATCATAGTGGTCATAAATTGCCCCTTGCTAACCGATATTAATCAGTGTATGAAAAAATGTAAAACTTTTAGCTAAAGTCTTGCATATCCATGAAGAAAAGAAAGATTAATGACATTATTACTTTCAAGTGTGTATAATTTGATGTAGGTGATATCTAAACAGTGAAGGTGTTCTGGGGTAAAGAGTAGCTATGCAACTCACTTTACGGGTCTCTTTTTGTTCACTGTACTCCTTTTCTCACAATTCTCTCTAATTACTTGATTCCCTTAAATAGCTTGAAGTAATTTCTGTAATGAATAATTAAAAAAAAAAGGTGGTATATGAGATTGCATTGTATATAATATGTGCCAAAAATGCTTGTTAAAATTATTTTTAATCTTGAGCACCAGATATATTCTCTTGTAATTCAGGTTTTCCTCTATAGGTGAAGGGGGTTGGGGGGCAGCATCATTAAAATTGTCTTGGTTATCACCTAAATTTTATGAAGCCTTGCATGCTCCATTCAGTCTTTGTCTCAGGTACTGAGATCTGTGCTGCAGTGCTGCTAAAAGTCTTTAAGACAGTGAAATTGGAAAAGAGAAGTGGTGTTGGAACACAGTCTCCTGTCTCTCACAAGGGGAATACTATAAGAAATAGGTAAAGATAGCATGCTCTCCCAACCTCTGAAAATTAATAGCTTTGAGATTTCCAGATTAAAAAATGGCAGTTGATGTTTCTCCTGGAAAATCATGTAGTACCGTCCTCCCTAGGCTCTAGACCTTAAAGCTTCTCACTCCCAGGTTTTTGATTGACTGGTTTTCTTTCAGACAAATAAATGTTGATATTCTGGAGACAGTTCACTCAATAAACTATACCACAGAGTCCTTCTAGACAAAACTGCACCATTTTCTCCTTCCTCTGGTATGTAATGGTATTGTCCCAGTGCATGCTGTGTTCTCACTCAACCCTATTTCCTTTTTCATGCCACATCCTCAGCCTGTACTCTCACTCAACATTGTTTTATCATTTCTGATACTTGAACCCTAAAGGCTGGGAGAGGATAGAAAAAAATTGTCTAAAAATAATAGTTACCTTGGAGCCTACTGAATATTGACTGCATGCTTGGATAAACCCATTCCAAATGGGTTTATCAGTCCACATGAGTGATTTCTAATCCTGAGCTAAATGTGTGCTACTCTGCATTACTCGTTTGGAGGCCCACAGCTCATTTCCTGAACAGACTTCCTTTATCTCTATAGGTATAGCTTCCAGGTTTAATAGTCCCTGAAGATTTTCTTCCACAAATTAACCTAGTGCATCTGCTAAATGCCAGCTGGAGGTGTAAGAAAAAGATAGTAGAAAAAAGCAAAGTTTATTGTAACTGTCATTTGATATGCTAAGAGTATGAGTTAACAAGTGAAAAGTAAATTGCTGAGTGGAGAATGAGATAGAAATCCACACAAGCCATGCATTACCTTCTGTTAACATCAGAAACTTTGAAATTACTCTCTGAGAGTTTTATTCTTGTCAAGATTTTTAAAAAATCTGGATTTTCTGGTTCATATTTTTTTATTGTTAGGATAATTTTTTCTTCTAATTTCTCTTTGAGTTGAAGAAGTAGAATTCAGTCACACAACCTGTTCTCAAACCAGCTCCTCAGTGGAGCACTGCATAGGAAGATTGAACAATTTAAATTCTCGATTCTATTTAAAAATTATCCCAGAGATATTTTAACTGTAATTAATTTTAGTCTTCACTGTAATTTGTTATAGATCAACTTTTCATATATTTTCCCCCAAAAGGAGGATTTTATATGAACAGACATTATTACAAAATGATGCAGCAAAATATTTGGCATAAACTCAAAAAGCTGCTACAATTGCAAGGAAGTTAGTTCTGCACCATGCTAGAAATCTTTTACAACTGAGTGGGCAGCTGCAAAATCATGGATTTTTTTGGGTAATTCATCAATACTCCCTTTTGAGAAAACTGCATCTTTCAGTTTGGACAATTTTAAATTCTGTGTAAGCGGGCTTTGCAGTAGCTGAGGGATGAGCAGGATTGTCATGACTTTTCTCTTTGCACAATGTACACAATGAATAATTGGTCAGTGACATCACTGCTTCACCAACCAGCAAACTTCAGCACTGAAATTTCAATCACTAGGGAGTGCAATGGGACAGGTAATTTAAAAGATTGAGAAGATTTAAAAGATCAAGAAGAATAGTTAATCTAGGCATTCAATTTTAAAAGTTTGTACAACCTGAGGAAAACTGGAGATTGTAACACACATAATCTTCCATTATATTAATAAAAAAGAGAAAACATAACAGTAGCTTTCAAGCATACTACTAGAATGTGTATGTACTCCTATTTTTATTTTATCTTTAAACAATATTCAATATGTGCCTGATGTTTTATTCTTTCATGCTTCATTTTGCCATGATGAGAACCAATATTGCACTTCAAGTAAATGAGAATGCAGATTTTCCCTCTAAGGGCAAAAGGAAGTGTTTTGTGATCGTCACGTTGCCTGTGAGAACTTTAAACGTTTCATGACAAAAGAACTGCCATAGAAATTATCACTGTAGGATTATTCAGTCAGCAAAATATAAGAATATTCCCCACCTCAAATGAAGACCTATTACAAACTTCTGCCAAACAGAAATTGCAATACGAAGAACATTTTTTTCCTTGAGATGTAGCATTGGATACTGGAATAGGCAGAAAAATGTCTTTTCAGAAGAGAATTTAAGATTTTATTGAGTCATCCCCAAGTCAGTTTGTGCATACTGTTATTGTTAAAGGCACATGGACATTCTTTGTTCTAATTTCTGTTGTATTTACTCAGCATTTTGACAGACATTTGATTTAGTATGTACTATATTAATTTTATTTTATAAAATAGTGATCCTATTATTTATATCTCTTGTTCACTGTCACTTTGTCATTTGTAAGGTGATCATTTTGTCAACATTACTACTTGATCATTTTTTCAGTATTCAAATTGGCATGTAGAACCAAGGAGAAGAAAACAATCCCAAATATTTTAAACGACACATAAGATTTATTTGGATTAAATTCAACCTAAACATCATTTGTGTCAACATTGAAATAGCAGATTTAAAAAGTAAGCATAAAAAAAGTGAGCTACAATTTACCATTGGAGGTACATTCATGCATACTGCCTTAGTCAACTTTTAAAATAGAGTAATACTTTTATAACTGCTTCATAAATAAAACTTACAATAAGGCTTTTAATGTACCTATCTCCCTAGAGGCAACCTTTTCATTCTGCATAGAATTTTATTTCAGTACTGTGTCAGTACTGAGTTCTGCTTAAGTGCCAGTTTACTCAGGTCGTCTTTATGAAAATGAATGATAATGTTTAAGTAAAGAGAAAAAAAAGTTATAAATGCCTCACCCAAAGGCTTTTTCCTCTCTCATTACCAGTCACCTTTGGTAAAGTATAGCTGCTTTCTGTAAGTGATATAAATTACAATATACTTTGTGAAAATGACTTTGCCATTCATAGCAAAATAATGCAAACTGTTTCACATTGGTATTTTTTTTTTGCATATATATACGCAACCAGTAGAGCCTTGAGAAAGCAGATTGCAATTCTGTTCCATGCCCAGGGACTTCATCTAGGACACAAAATGTGTGGGATGGTTAAGTTAAAATTATGATAACTGCAACATGTGGGGTGGTTGATGATCATAACTACAACCTGAACAGTAAAAAATCAAGTGTAATTTTGTATGCATTAACATTTCTGAATCAAAGCAAGTGTTTCCCAGAAGCAGACAAAGTATCTCATATAAAAATAATTTGTATTAACACAGGAGGGACAATTTATCTTTGGCAAAGTAGTCATTGTCATCCCGACAGAATCCTAATATGGCATAAAAAATAATGAAAATGTAAGATCAAACCCATAACAAGTATAGATAGATGGAGAGATTAAAGTATGGCTTAAATAACTACTGAATACCCAATTTTTTTGTTAAAAATCTATGAAAACTATGCTCTGTGAAGTTAGCACAAGATATTTAAATACTGTTAAAGGGGAATTCAAGGTGGGTTGTTCATATAGACACTTCCATATTAAGGCACATTGTCTGTCATGGTACTTCATATTGTAAAACTGAGCCTGCACAAACTTGTATCACCAGAAGATGCAAATAGGATCTGACCTATTTGTATGATGCAGTGTTCTTTACTTGGAGGGTCAGCTTAACATAGCTTTATTTTTTTTTCCTTTTTGGTAACAATAGTTACAGGACATGAATGTAGAGGTATCTCCTATTTGTCACGGATTACATGTTGTGTTTTCAGCACTGTTAAATACCCTTTATTGGCCACTGTCAGGATTTACAGTGACCTTACTTTATATGACTTGGACTTACGCTTATCCTTTTTGGGCTTTTTTTTGTTTTTTCTTCCCAGATACTCAGAGTCCATTCACCTTTGTCTGTCTCCAGTTGGGTAGAACACAGCACTGTAGCTTTAATTTTGATTTCTTAGAATTTTCAGTTACTGCTTTTATTGTTTGCTCTTGGTATGTAGTTTCTTTCTTCATGGAATCAGAACTGTCAGCATTTACTGAAGACTGGTTATCCAAGACTCATTTTCATTTAAGACATTCTACAACACCTAGATGCATTCCTTCTATCTGAAGTATATTTCCTCTGAGTAAAAGTGTGTATATCCTTCACAAGAAAATGTATTTTTATAGCTTCAGGAATGGAAAAAACTAATTTCGTACCAACTAAAATTGTAAGAACCTTGGTTGATAATATGGTTCAAATTCCTGCTCAAAATAAGGCCAATTTCTAGCTCAACTCTGACTCTGGTTTAATGAGGTTATTGAAGGCTTTGTGTGGTGGAGTTCTGAATGCTTCCAAGGATGGAATTTTCACAGCCTCTGTGGGCAAGCTTAAACTGCTAGCCAAGTTTCTTAAACTGCTAGCTGTATATTCCTTTTTATCATCAGATTGCTGAAGACAGCAATTCAAAGGTCTCCTTTAGCCCTCCTTTAAACCTGAACAAATCCAGTTCTCATTTTCTCTCAATACATAATGCTTCAGGCCTGTTCTTATCCTGGAGACCCTCCTTCTGGCCTTGCAACAACTTTCCTGTACAAGATAGCCCAAAACTGATGGAGAAACACATCTTTAATCAGCTATATTTTTTAATCATCACAAAAATGCATATACAGCTGTACCAAAGAAGCAAGCATCTCATACTATCTCTTTTTAATTTTTTTTCATAATTCCCATCTGTACCAGTTTTGTTCATTGCCTCAAGCTGCTAAATAAATACACTCTTTGCTCATGCTCACCACCAACTTATTAATAAGGAAAAATGAACCATTATGCCCCAGAACAATTTACTCAATGATTCATGACCTTTGCATCCATATCACCAACAATCTTGTCTAACCTGTCTGAGCAGAAACCATTACAGCAATAAAATCTCCATTGGAAACCAAATAATTGGACAATAAATAAAAATATCATGGCCTATTTTCTAGGCTAAAAGTCCTCCCTTCTGCCCTGAAAGCCTCTCCTGTTTTGTTTATATTTCACTGACGTTATTTTTCATATCTCTTTGTAGGTGTATGACTATTCATGGATTTCAGATCTTCTATTGCAGATTTTCTAGATACTCACACTGACAGTAGTTGCAATCACCTGGCTTCCAAAACATTGAAGGAATGAGTGACTGGAACCAAACAATTTTGACAGAAACAAAAGTGAAGCCCTGCACTCAGGAAGGAAGGGTCCTACACATCAGCGTGGCCTGGGAGCTGCCCAGCTGTTTCACAGCCTTGCAGGCAGTTACCCCTTCTTTGTGCAGGAGATTGCTGACTTTATCAGAAATTTTCCACCAGGTTAAGTTGGTCATCTATAAGCAGTACAGGTAGAGGTGGGGAGCAGACTAGGTATTGAAGAAGAGCAGAGCAGCATACCAAATTATGGAAATGGATCATCTGGGAATTAAGTTTCTGAAGGAGATAGAAAGAACCAGTTATACAAGTACAGTTATACAGTTATAGCAGTCATACATCCATGGTCTGGATGGATTTCACCTTGCCTGTTGTGAAGTGTCTGGAATGTGGTTTCTGTGCAAGTTACTTGTCTCAGTTAACGTTGTGATCAATGGAGATTTAGTCAATACAGCCGGGGGGGATCATGAAAACTAAATCCGCAGGAAATGGGGGAAACCTGTGCAGACTGTAACATTTTACAGTTTCTGTGTAATTATTATGTAATTGATCTCTCTTGCCTTTTCCACACTTTCCTTTGATCATGCAGTGCTTCTTACCAGATATAGCAGAACTGGTTTCTGTGAGTGTTAAAAGTAAAGAAATTAATTTTCCATAAAAATAGAAATGTATTTTTTATAATAAATATATCATTAAAAAGAATTTCCACTGACATTGCTTTCTCAATAACACAGTAAATCAGAATTATTTCCCTGATTTATATAGTGAGAATAGCAATTGTCTGTAGTTTAGCTATTAGAGAAAGAGCCATGTTTAGGTGTTTGCAATGCTGGCACTTCTCTTTTCCAGAGATCAGATGCATAACTTTCAAAGCCTCATTGGCCAATGTCCATAGATTAGCATGGCAAATGCTGATATGCAGAAAGTCATGATTTCATGCTAAATTTTGTAACTAAAGAGCAAGATTCTTATCTTCCTGTGGAGGACTGAGAAATTTGTCTCATTGTTCCAGTATAACCCCACAGGCTTACATCTAAGAATATGAAGAAAACATTAAATTACTGGACTCTCATAAATAGGAATAATTACTTGATAAAGATGGGGAACAGTATTATCTGTGACATATATAGTTCAGAATATTAGTTTTAATTAAAATGTGGACATTACTTAAACACAGGGGTTTTGTCATCTGTGCACATAATCTTTCAAAAATAATCCTCTGCTTCTGACAGTAACAGGAAGTGTGGTAAATCTCATAGTCATTATTGTCTTATTGTCTCGATGTAGAAATTACTGAATTAAACTCTATGACCTCCCTTACAAACGCAATCTGTCTACCTGACTTTATGGCTATGTTTTCCAGATAAGAAGGCCAACATACTAAGTGAAATATCTTTAATTTTTTCTCCTTCTGCCAATTGACGTTCTCTGCACATCTTTTCCTACAGTTGGTTATTACTCCAGGTTCAGCCAGCAAAGGTAAACTGATCTCTTAGAACCTCTTTTGTGACAGAGACTTACTAAATGAAAGGTACATAACCCAGTTCATATCAACCAAAATGAGTTAGGAGTGGAGGTTAGAGGGCTGATAACCTCAGGTCATGAGAAGGTAAAGTCAAAATGGAATCAGTGATGTGCTCCTCAGCCTGTGGAAAAGGACACATGAAAACAGAATAACACAAGTGTACATGTTCTGCTGCTAATACAATTTACTTAGGGTAGATTGGGTGAAAAGGGGTAGTGAGGCACAACATGGAATATGTTCTCTGCCACTTTAATCTCAAAATTCGAGTCATATAGAGTTAGGATTGGGAAGTTTACCAGGGATGTCCTGAGCTGGCTTACTTGTAGCTTTATGACAGGCCTGTAACATCCATCCTTCTGCAGCAGAAGATCTGATGTACGAGGCCCTTCACGTATCGTATTTATAACAGATCTTATTGTTTGAAGCAAGCGTTAGGGTCAGTGTAGTCTTGCTTCACTTACATAACAAGTTAGCTCCAAGGTTACTGTTGTATGCATGCTGTTTTTAACAATGAATTGAATTATACAACACTGATGGGAACCAAAGGGGAAAGTAATTTCCTCTTAAACTCCTCTTCATTTCCTGTGCAAGTAACAACACAAAATTAAAGCCTGGCAGTGTGTACCACAGAAATAAAGGAGGATGTGCAGATTTGAAGCTCTGAATGATCATATTAGAATCTGATTAGCTATTCATAGGGTAAATGAGGTATGCTTTTTTTCTGTTTTTAGTTTTCACCACATCAGTAATTGCACTGTCAGTATATTCATTGAATGTATGACAGACAAGAGTTAAAACAGCAGAAGTTTGTCTGCTTTATTATTTTACAGTTATTGCTGAATTTAACTTCTAGTTGTTCATTTTTGAGCTCTGGATCATGAGGTTTTAAATGAAAATGATAAGGATTGTAATTAAGGACTAGTAGAAGCAAATAAAAAAAAATATGGATGCTGTCTCCTACTAAAGACATGCTTGGAATATTATAGAGACAGCTGGAAAACTTATCAGTCTCTTTGATGTACTGATGATAAAAGTGATAACATACAATACAAACTCAATTACTTGCTTTTACAATTCTGAATTTCCCAAAACCACAATCAGAATCACTATTAGCCAATTAGAACCTTCCCTCATATCCAATAATTTTATATGTCTTTGAGTGATCACTGAACAAACAAATGCATATTTTTGCATCTGTTCCTAAATTAACTGTTCTGATGTGAAAATGTTAGCTCAAAAGGGAAGGTATGTGTAAAGCCAATGGACAGTAGAGTGAGAAGTAGAATTTTGCATGCCTAACTGAAAATTTACAATTCTGCTAACTTCAGTGTATCGCTTCTTAACAGTCTAAGTGTCAAACACTAGATTCCCTGGGCATCACAATTCTTTAAGCATAATATTCAAGTTTTTGAATGTTCTTCTTTCATTCATCAGAAGTTTCTCAGTTCTTATTGCATGGAGTATGTCTCTAGTTTAGCACAATGTATTGGATGCCAGATGCACCAAAGCTGCTCTCTCCCTCCCCTGTGCATCTGCAAAGGGGAAGAAAATGTAAGGAAGAATTCATGGATTGAGACAAGGACAGAAAGAGATTACTCACCAAATACCATCACAGGCAAACCAGACCAAAATTAGAGATGTTAATTGAATTTATAAGTAACAAAATCAGAGCAGGATAATGAGAAATAAGACCTTAAAAACAACTTCTCCAAGTTTCCCTCCCTCCCAGGTCTATCTCCTCCCTCCCCAGCAGCACGGGAAGATGGGGAATGAGGATTGTGGTCAGCTCATCTCACGTCATTTCTGCTGCTGCTCAGGGAGGGGAGTCCTTCTTCTGCTCCACCCTGGGCACATGGAACAAGTACTGTGTGTGGAAACTGACAAAAAAGCTGTATTAACAAAAAAGTATTTTCAACATAGCACAGCAATCTGAAATATTTCCAGAATATTTCAACAGAATAACTAGAATGTTTGGAACCTTTTTATCCTGGAGCTCACTACCATGAGATACAAAAATAGAAGTGAATTAAAGCATTTATTCTGAAAACCTGACAAAGTTGACACTTTGATATACAGACCTAATTTTCCTTAGGTATTTATTTGTATGCTGGGAGAATTACAACTAAAATTTCTGTGAAAGAAAAATGTAATGTATTCCATTGTAAACAATATATAGTCTTACAATTCTAACCAAAGTGCCATTCATTTAAGAACAGCTTCAATTGGAGGTAATGTATTGCAGAAAGAGTGAGTCTTAGAAATATCAGATATGCCGAGACTCCATTTGGTGCCAGAGATCACAGAAAAAAATTCATTCATTTCTTGAACAAAAGTTAAAATAGATTTTTTATCTTCCCTCCCACCAAGACAGAGGCAACACAGGAAGTATTTTTTTCTTAAATAATTTTTGATATCCACAGTTTCCATAGAAGATAGGTGAGATACATATGAGGAAAAAATCAGATTTACTTCACGCTTCATGCTAGTCTCAACTCATAACGGAGATCAAGGAGAAAAAGAAATTACAACTAGGTAATAACTCAAAGCTTTCCCTATGTTTCCAAACAAAGCCCCTAAGACAAACTTCTCCCATGGTACTAAACTTTCCACTATATTCAGTGTTCATCTCCTGAGACACGTGAGTCTTGAACATGTCATATCCCTGAATGGGTCAAGTTGGAAGGGACCACAGAGGGTCATCCGATCCAACTCCCCTGCTCCAGCAGGGTCATCCCAGAGCACAAAGCACAGGATTGTGTCCAGATGGTTCTTGAATGTCTACAGTGAGGGAGACTCCACAACCTCTTTGGGCAATCTTTTCCAGTGCTTGATCACTGCACAGGAAAGCTCTTCCTCATATTCAGGTGGAATTTCCTGTGCATCAGTTTCTGCCCATTGCCTCTTGTCCTGCCTGGCAGCACCAAGCAGGGCCTGGATCCTCTTGGCACCCTCCCTTCAGACACCTTTAGACATTGATGAGGTCCCCTCTCAGGTGTCTCTTCTTGAGGCTGCACAGTCCCAACTCCCTCAGCCTTTCCTTGTGAGGTGCTCCAGTGCCTCGATCATCTTTGTTGCCCTGCCCTGGACTCCCTCAGGAACTCCTTACCCATCATTTTCTCGCACAGATTTTATGACAGAGAAGTGTAAAGGTATTAGTTTTATATGTAGAGTTATAAGTCCAGTCTGTTTACTTCTGCGCAGGAACTTTAAAAGTGTATATGAAATGCTTAATTGTTAATTTGTGTTAAAACCCAGTAACTTTAAAAGATGTGTGAAGCCTCTGATCTTTGTAAAGAATGAATCATTAAAAAAGAGCCAGCGGCAAATATGGAGATAATTATTAAAATTACAATTTCTGAGTGGGGTGTCAGTGGACAAAATTACTCCAGACCTTTCTAGGGCATGTTATTTGAACTGGATTACACAGAAATGACAATATGAATTAGCAGAATTTAGAGTAAACAATAAGGTTTGTTGGTGAATTTTTAAAGACAAAGCCAAAAGGTTATGAAATTGCACATATATTATTTGACTGGTAAGCAGTACTGGGAGTTTCTTTTTAGCTTTCAAAACTAGATGGAAATGTATGTTATGCTAATGGGAAGGTATCATAAAAGTCAAAGTCAAAGTTTGGTACATGAAATAAAAATTTCAAATACAAATCAAGCCAAACACACACTGGCCTGTGGAAATCCTTCAGTGATTTTCTATTTGCTACTAGATTGTGTACAGAATTAAGGAATGTTATATAGGTCTGAAGAATATGAAAAGCAATTATTTTAGCTCTGTAGCTTAAGTAATTTGGACTTTAGGCCAATCCTAAAGCCATTAGAAATCCAGTCTACCTGTGAGCTCTCCTTTTCAAACAGTTTTTCCTGTTTTGAAGATGGAATTTTTTGTCTTGTCTTTTTTTGTGTGGGAGCAGACACCTCTCTTCATAGGGCGCAGTTTACCCTTTTGTTCCTTTGCCACATCTGATTTCTTTTGCACTCTGGAACAGCAAAAAAAAAAAAAAAAAGGCCAAAAAAAGATCTCTTGTAGGCAACTAAAAACTTAAAAATATAAAAAAATTTCTTTACTGTCTTTGGCCTCCAGCACTTTATCCACAATATCCTGCCATTTTTTGTTTAATGAAGGTTCACATTTGCTTTGGTTTCTCCTTAATTTACAGCTTCATCTCTTCTACTTCATCTGCCACAGCTGAGATAGGAGAAAGGTAGCTGTTCTGGTTGGAGAATGGGTTTATACTGTCTGGCTCAATTAATTTGGAGGCCAACATGATACGAATTCAGACATGCTTACTTGTTTCTTTTAGCATACTATATATCATAGACTCTCTCCTATTTCAAGAACAGTGGACAGTTGGTATTGAAATGTCAATACTCCACATGACAATGCAGACAGAAGTGTCCCCAGCTCATCTTCCCCTTGCAGAGAGAAGGCATGACTGCTTTCTTCACATGCTGAAATGTCTGTAATGTCACCAAATAAATTTATGACTATGTCAGTGATCACATATTTGTTTTCTTTCAATATTTTCTTCAGTGATTTACCTGGGACATAATTTGGCATTATAAGATGTTGGTTATTCATCTTGGTTATATGATATTTTCTTTTATTTTTGCAAATCAATAGTTTTTAATTTTTTTCCATTAAAGCCAAGCATTTTCATCATCTAAAATAGGAAGTACTATAGGAGATTTATTTCCTAATTCAGTAATTAGACAGCAATTCAGTAATTCCCTAAGGCTTTTCTTTTTACCCTTCTATATGTTTTCTGTCTTGAGGTTTGATAATGAGTCTCATTCACCATATTCCACGTAGTGGCTGTTATTGCCCACCAGTGCCAAATTAGACCCTTGTCTCACTTTCCTTTCTCTTCTCTACTGCTAAGCTCTTTCCATTCCAAATACAAGAGTTAATCCTGCAAGCCATGAGCAGCTGAATCCCTACAATTAGATGGAAAACACATTATAGATATATGAGTTGTCAGAGGGGCAGAAAAACCAGCATCTATGCAGCTCATTGCTAGTTCATGGTTATAAATCTCGACTGTTGTCTGCTGTTTTCCCATTATTGACACGATCCTTCATTCTCCAAATACCTTCTGATAGCTGTTTCATGTGATGTGATAGATGACTCTCTTGCAATTCTCCATTTTTTAAATGCTATAGGAAGCACTGGAAAAAAAAAATATCTACCTTCTTCATATATCTCATGTATCCCTCTTACATACTTGCTGCTGCTGCCTTCATGAATTTTTTTCCCCAAAGCTGACAATGTTTCATGTCTGTGTTTGGCAAAACTATTAAATGCGCCATATACAGACTTGGTGAAGTAGAGAAAGTGATTTTCCTTGCAAAGCAGCACTATCGGTAAACTGCTGTTATGGTAGTGAAGAGTCATAATGAGGGGCACTGCAAGGAGAAAGTTGCTGTGTAATTTGGGAGAAAAATAAAGCACCTACAGAATTCAGGATTTTTTTGTCCTGGATGAATAATAGCTAGAAGAAAACTGGTAGAGAGCTGTACTTGTTTTGACTTGGGTAGTGTTAATTTTATTTGCAGTGGCTGGTATGGGGCTATGTTTTGAATTTGAGCTGAACACAGAGTTGATAACAGAGATGTTTTTGCTATTGCTGAGCAGGGCTAACCCAGAGCCAAGGCCTTTTCTGCTTTCTGTACAGCCACACTTGTGAGGAAGTGGGGCATGCAGGCTTGGTTGGGCAGACACAGCCAGGACAGGTGACCCCAAATGACCAAAGGGATATTCCAGACCACGTATTTCCACATGCAGCATGTAAATCTGGGGAAAGGAGAAAGGAGTGGACATTTACAGTGATGGTGTTTGTCCTCCCAAGTCACCATTGTGTGTGATGGGGTTCTGCTCTCCTAGAGGTGGCTGAACATCTGCCTGCCCAAGGAAAGCAGGGAATTAATTCCTTATTTTGCTTTGCTTCTGTTCACAGCTTTTCCTTAAACTGTCTCATCAATGAGTTTTCGAGCTTTTACACTTCTGATTCACTCTATGATCCTGCTGGTGGGGGAGTGAGGGAGTGGCTATGTGGGGTTTGGTTGTTGGGGTTAAACCACAACAATTGTGTAAAAATATTTTAAAAAGTAGGAGAGAAAAGGATGACAAAGTGTTTCTATTAATAATACCTGATTAGGTATTATTATTATTACCTGATAAATTAGATGACCAGAGCAAATATTTCTCTCTTTTTGTTTTTGCTACATTGAGTAAATAAATATCTCAACATCTTTCACTGATCTGGAGAAAACTGTTAGTTTGTTGCTGACTGCTGATAACATTTCAGATTCTATTAAAAATGTTTCTTTAGTTATGACACTGAAAGCAGACTTAAATCTGCTTTATTATGCAAGCTAACTTAAATCCAGATAGTGTTAGGTAACCATTTCTTGACATGACAAATTGAAACAAAGATGTTATTGTAATGTCAATTCAAATGAACATCTAGCATCAGCAAAGAAGGTTAAGCAGAAGAGTGGTGCAGCAAAGATTAATAAAATTCCTACAACAATGAAAATTTATATAGTAATGCACTGAAAAAATAGCACGTCTTGAGAAATAAAACACTGGAGAAAAAGACAGGTAAAAGATTATTCAGGTTTTAAACTAATTCTGAAATTTAAAAAAGATAAAGCAGACAGGAAGTTGCTTTTGGTCACTGCAAATAATTTTCCCAGAAATTTAAAAAGAAAATAAAGAAATATCTACAAAATATTCCTAGATTCATCTCTTTTGTTTCTGTAAAATAAGAAAATACTTATATTACTTCAAACAACTTGGATATAGAAAAATAAATCGCACACTGTACGATCTGTAGAACACTGACCTTCAAGATGGTTTTCTATGTACACTTTTGTTGATCAAAGACTGATAACTGATGCTAATCCTTGCATTCCATTTGGTCATAAGAAGACAAGTTTTAAATTAAAAATATAATGTTACAACTGATCTAAAAAGGAAACAAATCACTGAGAGTCATATAAGTGTAGGGAATAATTGAAGTTTAAAAAAAAAAAAGAAACTTAGAAGCAGCTGTCAGTGTTGTTGAAACAGATGAACATGCTTGTTCCATCTGATCGTACAAGTGTGACCTTTTAACAGAAAGGTTGTGAAGAAAGACTCAGGTGAAATGCTGCTTTCTCTGACACATTAACCTCCCCACTGATACCAGTTTCCAATTAAACTGTCAAGATGTCCGATAAGGGGTGGTGGCAGTCAGACTTTGGAGAGCAGAGGATGGATATTGACGGACCGGAGCAAGGCGATGCTCACGTTCCCTGGAAATGAGAGGAACTATGTCCTGT
Source organism: Dicaeum eximium (assembly GCA_013396995.1). Taxonomy (NCBI): domain Eukaryota; kingdom Metazoa; phylum Chordata; class Aves; order Passeriformes; family Dicaeidae; genus Dicaeum; species Dicaeum eximium. Next base: position 52,497 of record VWZP01010966.1, on the reverse strand, counting down.
TGTAATACACAAAATTAGACACCTTGCAAATTGAGTGATGCTGCAGGGAGGGTTCTTAGAATAAACATAGTTCATCCCAAAAACTTACCAACTGCACAGATCTGAAAACATATTAAGACCATAATAATTTGGAAGGCTTTTGTCATTAGAAGTTCTACAAACAAGCTCATAAATAGCTTATGTAAACAATGGAGGTTTGTAATAAATGTAATTAGAAAATAATGAAAAAGTACATTAAATTAATGTGAGAACACATGACCCAATAATTGGTGGCATCATGTATTTTAATATGTATGTTTTCAATGAAAAATTAAATGTAATGTTTTTCTTTTTGTAGGATACTTTGCTTTCTTTTTTGAGTGATTTAAGGGTATATCATTAGTCATTCTGGTATTAACCAAGCATTTTACTAGTTCTTTTACTTTTTAAATTTTAAATTTTGTCAATTAGTTTTTGTAATTGAGTTTTGCTTTTGATTCTTTAATGTACTTGATTTATTATTCAAATATGCTGTATTCTATACCAGATTGCTGCCACCTGTGCTGTTTAGATCCATGGTAAGATCACCCAAAATATATTTGCGCAGTTTCAAGTTTTTAGGCTTTGAAGTCTGAGATGAGTCACTCCTTGTGAAAGAAACCTAATTATGCTAAGGAAAAAATATAATTATGAAATTTTGATATAATGTACAAAACATAGATTTTATGACAGACTTCTTCAAACCAAGAAAAACTGAAAAACTGAAGAAGGAATTGCATAAAATTCAGTAGAAGCAGATAGGTTCTTTCCTTGAATTTGCTTACACTGAAAAGTGTGAGTAAAACCACACATTAAAAATGGCTGTCAAAGCCTTTAATTGCTTTTGTGCAGAATAAACTAGTTCACATTTCAGTAATTCTAATAATTTTGTATCTAAATGTATTTCAATTTTGGAAAGTTCAGAAATATTTTCCAAAATGTTCCCCTTGTCACAGATATAACAAATATTCTCCCCTTCTCAAAGGTATGATAGTAAGATTCCTGTACTTATATGCTCCAATGCATTTTAAAACTAGTACAAGAAGCATTGATAGAAAACACCTCATAAATATTCACACTTCATTTCATTTATGGAGAAAGAAAAGAGACATAAGCAGATTTTACAAGAAAAAAAAATCTTTAAATTTTAATATTTCTAACAGAATTTCTCTAGAGTTTGGATTTGGGTCTTTGGTTTATAGTTTTGTTGTTTTTGTTCCTTGTTTCCTTTTCTTCCAGGTTTGGGAAACCTTTTGGACACTGGAAAGAATACTGTCAGCCTGGTTACTATGCATATGCAGAGATGCCAAAGAGGCAATTGCTGAAAGATTTAGGTCTTGAGTGAGCCTAAGAAGAATCATCCATCTCAGGTAAGCTGAATCTCTCCTGAGTACCCATTGTTTATGATATAATTAATAGCAGGACTGTTGGAAACTGACTGCAACAGAAGGAAATTAATGGAAGAGAAAAATTAAGAAAGGCCTTATAATATCTTTAAACAGGGCCTGACCATGAAATAATTGCGTTTTCTTTGTTCTAATGTAGTTAATATTTAGACATCTATGGTGAAATTTTGATGTATCAAGAGGAGAATCACAACCACTGAAGCATTTTATCAGCTAGGAAGGGTAGGCTTTCTGGCACTAATCCCTGAGCAAGTTTCATGCCTGAGACCTTTAGCAGCTTCCTCTCCTTTACAGGATACAAGTGGACAGGTTGTGTTTAAATATTGACCAGCACTGACCCAGGAGCTGCAGCTAGAAGGCAAAAAATATAATGTAGTATGTTAACTCATACACCATTTTTTTTTCCTCCCAGATTCAACAGTCTGAGCTTTTCATTGATTTTGACACCTTAGGAAGAGAACGTTTTGTCTTATGGTTAGGTTTATCATCCAAGGTTGTCTGATAAATGCCAGAAAATTCCTTTCTTCCTATACTGCCATGAAGAAATATTTAATTCCTTAAAAAAAAACAAACAAAAAAAAACCACCATAAAACAAAAACCCAAACAACATAGGGTTTTTTTGCCTCTAAAAATGAAGCTGCTATTTTGATCTGTCTATTTGAAACTTCTGGAGAAAAGACATTGCCCTGATTTAAGGATATCCTGAACCTATGAGCTTGTAAGAGATGCAATTCTTAGCAAAACAGCACTAAGGAGGATACCCATTGCTTTGCTGCCCACATTCCTTTAAGATTGTTGCTGGGTTTGCCCAGTTCTCCTAAAGTGTAGACTTTTATGAATATGCATGACAAAAAATATTGGACTAAATTACTCAACCAAACCAAAATTCAAAGTGTCAAGAGGATTATATAATGTTTCCAGTGTTCTTTAGTTTTATTCATCCAGTCCATATGAGTGTATGTCCCATGCAAATATCAACATATAAATCTGGGGATTTACATGTCAGTGTAAGACAGGGTTTAATTTTCTACATAAAGGATAAAAGGTAAGACTGCTCCATTTTCTGACAGTTTTATCAGTTTGTTGGCAGAGGATCTCAACAAATGAAGCTAGCTGTTACAACAATCTCTTTCTAATTCTTTAAAAGGTTTTCTCAATTTGCCATTACAGCAGGATGTCGTCTGCAATTTCCACAGCATAAATATCCTTTCCAGAATACAGACAAGATTCAGATAATTTGGTGATAGTTTTTTTGCTTCTAGAAGTCTAGGAGTAGATAAGGTTAGTTAAATACAGGTGCTCTGCTAGTAATAAACCTTACAAAGAAGCTTATATCACCATACTAAGAGCTATAATAATGCAGCTATTTAAAAGTTTGTTAAGAAGAAAAGTATTTATTTGTTTGATAGACACTTCTAATATTATTAATAATCAGAAATTTTCTTAAGGTAATACTTCTATTGTCTGTTGTTGGAGATGGGTTGTGCATCAAGAAAAGAGCTTCAAAAGAAGCTTGAAAACAATCACAAGTGTTTCAAATAATAATATATCAAATGCATCTTCTCAATGCTGTTGAATAATTATACTGACATCTTCAGAAATGGGAATTCTGTTTGATGAAGAAAATGAATATAACCTTAGCAGCCCTGCTGCATCATATAGACACATTTATTTCTTGAAAAAAAAACAAACAGTGCATACACTTCATACCTTTTCCTTTCCTCTTGGTTCTAATAACACTTACTTATCAATAATTGTTATTATTTCAAATTAAATTGGTGGAAGTAATTATTTGGGGAAGAGGAAGTTTTCATTGCACTGGTTTTGTAAACAGGGCAATATATACTCCCATTCCAGTATCTTGGTGTTTTTCTTGTTTTATAATCCATACTAATTATCTGCAGAAAAGTAGATGGATTTCTTTTTAGCTACTACATATTTTCATACACTTCTGCAACTAGATTAGTAGGGCATGACAGTAAAGCTTTAAAATAATAGATAGATAGATAGATAGATAGATAGATAGATAGATAGATAGATAGATAGACACATCAGTAAACAGGAGTAAAAAAAATCCTAAGAAGCCAATTCATTCACTGCTGTGAAGTCAAAGAAGCAAACATATTTTAAAGTTTACTGCTAGCAATGGCAAAGAAATTGATTCAAACTGTAATTAACACTGGTTTGAAAAGAAACCCTGCTATTGTTCTGTCCAGTGAAACAAATATGGTGCATGTCTACAGTACAAAGAGTGTAAACATCCTTTCTTTGTCTCTCTATATTTTTATCCCCTGATAGAGAACTGACCTAAGTTAATTCCCAGCAGAAAATGACAGAAACAATTCCTCAGCAGCCTCTTGTGTTAATTTACTCCTCACTTACCTTGCTTAAGTATCACGTACAGATGCCTATGAGCAAGTTTGTTTCTCCTGAACTGTCACACAAGAAATAGCAATTATTAGCAAAGATCACTTAGTCTCAATCCCAGTGCTTTCAAGATTTGTGTTTACTGTTTACTTACACCTGAATAGAATCATGGAAGGGTTTAGATTGGAAAAGACCTTTAAGAACATCGAGCTCAACCATTAGTCTAACACTGTCAAGTCTACCACTTGTCCCTATGTCCACATCTACACATCTCCAGGGATGATGATTCCACCAGTTCCCTGGACAGCCTCTTCTAATTCTTGACAACCCTTTCCCCACCTTTTTTTTTAATATCCAACCTAAACCTCCCCTGATGCAACCTGTGACCATTTCCTCTTGTCCTGTTTCTTATTATTTGAGGGAAGGGACTGACCTTTCAGGTAGTTCTTGTGAGTGTCCCCTGAGTCTACTCTTCTCCAAGTCAACAACCAGCTCCCTCTGACACTTCTCATATGACTTACTGTCTAGAAACTTCTCAGCTCTGTTGTGTTTCTCTGGATCTGCTCCAGCACCTCAATTTCTTTCTCAAAAGTGAGAGCCCCAGAACTGGACAAAGAACTTGATGTGTGACCTCACCAGTGTCAAGCACAGGAGGACAGTAACTTCCTTGGTCCTGCTGCCACACTATTGCTGAAAAAAGCCATGATGCCATTGGCCTTCTTGGACACGCTGCTGGATCATTTTCATCCAGCTGTTGAGCACAACCCCCAGGTTCTTTTCCACCAGGCAGCTTTCCAGCCAGTGTCACCCAGACTGTTGTGCTGCAGGTGGTTGTTGTGACAGAAGGGCAGCACTTGGTCTTGTTGAACCTCACACAGTTGTCCTCAGCTCATTGATCCCAGATCCCTCTGCAGAGCCTTCCTACCCTCCAGCAGACCAATACTCCCACCCAGTTTGGTGTCCTCTGCAAACTAAGGGTGTACTCAATCCCTCATCCAGATCAGTTACAAAGATATCAAATAGAACTGGCCTCAAAATTGAGTCCTGGGGAACACCACTTGTGACTGACCACCCAGTGGATTTTGTGAGTTTTAACAACAGCAGGCGGAAAGCAAATTTAAAAAAAAAAAGGTGCTTTCATATTAGGAGTGACAGGAACACCTGCATAAATATCACTTATCCAGTGGCTACATTCAGTGTATTTAATACTTCATATTAAATGTGTTAAGTATAATCCTTTATCTACTTATCATTGTCAAATATTATGCAATTTGTTGTGAAGACAGAAAGGGAGGTGAGAGAGGCATATTTTGGCATGTAATATTAAAGTGCAGAATTACAATCCATTATGTTCCATTAACAGCAAACAACCTTATTCATAACAGAGTGTTAACTGCCAATTATCATAAGCTCTCTGCTTATTAATTGACATGTGTTAGCAAGCTTTTAAAAAAAGATTGAGATTAATTTGGACTGACATACTGATTCTTTCTGAGGTCTGAATATGTGTTATGACAACCTACTACTTTTGAACAAATTTAGTTCCCAGTGAAGTTTATTAAATAGCTGTAGTAAACATATACTAACATTTTGCCATAGGGGCAAAAATGTGCAAATATGGAGATGAAAATATCTTCCAAAGTGTGCTTACTTCTAGATAGGTCTTCTACACCATATTGCTGCCCTGACTAGAATTACTAGCTTTTTCTTATCTTTCAGTCATGAGGACAGGTTCCCCTACTTCAGTGATGTAGCTTCTATCTCAAAAACCTTCCCATTCAGCGTTTGAAGGTCAAATTACCCCTACAGCTTTATCTATATACTGCAGTTCTCTTTTGAGATAGAAACCTTCTTTGTGCTGTTCCATTCTGGTTTCCTCTGAGCAGTCCAAATTTTTTTTAAGTTTTAATCTGTTACTTGAAATGTTTGAGGAAACGTTTTCAAGGTTTTCTCTTCCTGAAGTATACTGTTAAATTGGAGGTTTTCCACAAAATAATAAAAAAAAAAAAAAGAAAAAAAAAACACCCCAAAAAACCCACAAAAAACCCTTAAAAGATAATAAATACCCTTTTACCTTGCTCCCTCTAATTTTACCCTAAGCCTACAGAGGAAATACGAGATGGAAGGAGTTGACTGATGTTATTGTTAATCCACTGTTCGTCATCTTTGAGAAGTCATGGAGAGCAGGAGAGATGCCTCAGGACTGGAGGAATGACAATGTCACTCCAGTCTTCAAAAAGGGGGAATAGAGGGACACAGGGAACTATAGGTTATCCAACCTCATCTAAATCCCTGGAAAGGTGATGGAACAGCTCATTATGGATGTTCATTCTATGCACATGGACAAAAAAGTATGTTCTCAGGGTAATCAGCACGGATTCCTAAGTTAGAAATCATGCTTGACCAATTTGGGACACTTCTGTGCTGACATGACTGGCTGGGTAGATCAGGGGAGAGCACTGGATGTTGTCTTCAGCAAGGCTTTTGATACTTTCTCTCATGAGATCCTCACACGTAAGGTCAGGTATGGGTTAGATAAGTGGACAGTGAGGTGGATTAAGAGCAGGAAAATCACAGAGCTCAGAGGGTTGCAGTCATCAGTGCAGTCTAATTAGAGGCCCATAGCCAGTGGTGTTCCCCAGGGTCACTACAAGACCCTTGCATGCCTGACAAGTTTGCTGAAGGTAGAAAACTTGGAGGAGCGGCTGATGCACCTGAAGTCTGTGCTGCCATTCAGCCAGACCTGGCAGGATGGAGAGCTGGGTGGAGAAGGACCTAAGGAAGTTCAGTGAGGGCACATGTAGGGTCCTGCACCCATGGAGAAATTACCCCATGCACAAGTAGAGACAAGGGCCTGACCTGCTGGAAAGCAACTGCATTATGAAGAGTGTGTCCATCAGATCAAGGGAGGAGATTCTGCCCCTGTAGTCTGCCCTTGAGGGGGGCACATCTGGAGAACTATGTCCAGTTCTAGGCTCCCCAATGCAAGAAAGACAAGAAACTACTGGAGAGGGTCCAGCAAAGGGCTATCAGGATGATTAGGGAACTGGATCATCTCTGTTATGAGGAAAGGCTGAGGGAGCTGGAACTGTTTTGCTTGGAGAAGAGACGACTGAGAGGGGAGCTTAAAAATGCATGCCAATGTCTCCAGGGTGGCCATCAAGAGGATGGAACCAGACTCTTTTCAGTGGTGCCTATTGACAGGACATGGGGCAGCAGGTACAAATTTAAAACCAGGAATTTCTGACTGAATATACGGAAAAACTTATTTCTTTTGAGGGTGACAAAGCACTGGAACAGCCTGCCCAGAGGAGATTCATTCTCTGGTGATATTCAAAACCTGCTTGGAAAATGATCTTGTGCAATCTGCTCTAGGTGAACATTCTCTAGTAGGGGGGATTGGACTAAATAATCCCCAGAGGTCCTTTTTAACCCCAAACATCTTGTGATCCTGTGACTCATTCCCTGGAGAGAATGTACCAGAGATAAATTTGGCCTGCTTACATACAAAGCCTTAAAATCTGGATATTTCTACAAAAATCTGTTAGATTAAATAGAAACTAATAATTCAGAAAAATTCTGTGATATTTTCATCTGAGTTGTGAAAATAGCTGCTGTTCATCCTAATTGTTAATAATAATGTTATTAATACAGATGTCAACACATGTAGTTTGGAAAATGAGCCTATACCAGAATTTACTCAATTGTATCTAACAATAGACATTACATGCTTGTTTATACTGAAAAAGAAGCTCAATTAGTAGCAGAATAAAGATAGTTTGTTATATGATAGTGATTTTTTTATTTCCTGCTGCTTCTTTTATTCTACTAAAGGGTAATATCTATACACTTTTTAAAAAAACTCTCACATGCTCAAGCTTTACAGGTACATTTACTATTCTGTATAGACTGTCTTCTGTTCTTCTGTCTACACATTACCCAGAAAAAAATGTCAAATTCTTTATGTAGGGAGCTCAAAATTCTCTGTTAAGCATCAAAAAGAGAAAAAAAAATAGGTATGGGACTTCTGAAATTATTGCTGTTACCAAGAATGTTGTAAGTATAGGGCATACTTAGTACCACCATTCACTTTGACACAAAATATTTCTTTTAATGGAAAAATGCAGATAAAAAGTTCACTAGGGGCTTCCTCAGGTGTCTCTTGACATTTCATGGAGTCTGGGGCAAGTTTTGCCATGTAACAATTATCTAGGTAGCAGGATATTTTCGTTTCACATAAGAACTTTGTGACCTTCCTCAGGTGCATCCCTCGTCTGTGTTATAGTTGCAAGGACCATAGCTACAATTAATTTTCCTCTATGGATACTGATTCAGTAGCACAGCTTTGATCTATTTATAACAGTTTGCTTAGCCAGTGGCCATAGTAAGTTGTTAAGTCACAAAAATATAATTAGTTTCTGTTATGCTACATAGCATAAATATTCAGCCATTGATGCTATTTTAGTCTAAACCCAAGTTCATTTTATTCCAGAGTGATCATGGACACAGCTGCAAAAAACACAGAGACTGAGACTTCAAGCATATACCCTAAAGCAATAACACTTAGTCCCTGAGGTTATTAGAAACTCTTTAGGTAGATGTAGAACAAAGGTGAAAATTCATCAGCTGAGATTAGCTTTCTCTTGTTAACTAACAGCTATTATGCATGGCACTCTGAGATTCATTCTCCATTGTGCTACTGTACATAAAATAAAGGCTGATCCAGTGATTGACAGATAACAAGGCTAAGCACAAGTAGACCAAAGTTTTCCATGGAGAAGTTTGAAAGTGTTTAATGCTTTATTTTCATGTCAAGAAATTCTAAAAGAGAAAATGAGAACTTTTGTAAGGAAAGAAAAAAAAAGGGAACCAAATTTTGAATTCACAAAGTATCATAATCTTTAATGGAAACATATTACAATTTACCAAATGTTCTAAACTATCAATTCTAAACAGACAATATCACAGAAGGAGTTAGATATATAAAAAATGGATGGAAGTCTGCAAGACAAAGAATTGAATCCTATAGCTTAAAACTTACAGGCTTAGGCAATTTCTAAGAAAGGAATGTGTAGGAATTTGGGAGAAGAACTGAAACTAAAGTCATAAAATTAACTCAGAGAAACTAGAGAAAAGCAATTGGCTTTTCTATGATAAATCATTTGTATCTTGTTAATTTCAGCAATTTATACATGAGCAGAAATAAAATCATTCTTCCTACCCGTAAGAGTAAATCAAGTACTTTGCTGGAAAAAAAATTAGGGGAAAGAGAGGAATTTTCTGAAGCCCTACTTTAGGACTATTTTCAACATATTTTACTTTACATTATACAAATTAAACTCATCATTTCCTAGGAAAAAAGGCATAGTAGTTGAAATCGAATTAGGCACATAATATGCATATCTCTTATGAGTCAAAAGAAGCTGAGGTATAACTGTAAAGATCAAAGCAGATGAAAAATCTAATAAAATTTAATTACAGTAGAACTAAAATATCAAGATAAGAAAATGTTCAGGAGTCAAGAAAAATTAGATAAATGAAAACATAGAAATCAGATCTGATAATTATTATTGTATCTGATTTATAAATACTTATTACTTCTGTTGAGTGCATTGAAAATTATTCAGGGTGGAATAATTATTACTCTGATGTTACTCCATTAATTTTCTGTTAACCTTAATTTCATCAGTATTTGAATGTAACTTTTCTGTTGTGGGTTTATTCTTCTGATATACTAGACCATTGTGGGTCAAAGTGCTAAATACAGTGCTGTGGTTTGTATATGGTGGTAGAAGCTGTTCTTTTTTAGTGCATGTATCTATGTATCTACAGTTTTCTCTCTATAACCTGAGACTTTAAAATTAATAATAATAGTAATAGTTAAAAAAAAAAAAAAGAAAGAGATAGAGTTTTTTTAGGCTGCAATCCTAAACAGCTATTTTATTCTTTGGACTTGATGGTTCTGATAAGCTACTAGACATGTAACTAAGGGAAATATATTAATTCTCCCTAAAGTCTTGTTTGGGTTTGAGAACTCACATGGTCATAAGTGTTCACAAAAGCCCTTCTTTGCTGCAGTCAGCCCTTCAGACAGGATGGCAAGAGGCACCTCGAGGAACGGGGCAAGCCAAGAGCCCAGAGCTGACAGATGAGTCTGACAGGCTGAGGTGACAGGACACATTAGCATTCCTCAGCTGTGGCTGTGAGTCAGCAGAAAACCTTAAACTACCATACAGACATTTATAAAACATCGTCACAGTTACTGCTGGTAAGCCTGAAGGCTTACAGCATCAAGACTTCAGATGAGTGCCCGAGGCATAAAGAATTTAGGATAAGAAAACTTTTTAAACTAAAAGAATTAATAAAAAGATTGTGGGCAATCTAATGCTGAGTTCTAAAGTCTCGTTTACCAGCATGAATTTTTTAATAGTATATAATACATTTTTAAATTTAGTTTTTCTGAGAGTATTCTGTTAAAAATTACAGCTGGATCTTTCGATTTTTCTTTTAGACTCTGATGGACAGGATAATTAATTCAAGAACTCTGAACACAGGCTTAGAATTATGCCAAAAGCCATCGCTGAAACTACTCCTCTTTCATTATATTTCTTATTATTTAAATGTATGTATGGTAGTAAATGCAAGAGCATAAATTACAACTCTGTCCCTAGACAATACCATCTGCTGCCTTCCTGTGGTTCTTTCCACATCTAGCACTTCTGTGACCATCAGCAGTGAAGCACAAAACGTGGCCAGTAGACACTCTTGCCTGTGAACAGCTGATAGAAAAGGATAGTTTTTACACAGAGGACATATCTCCACAGGAACAGGGTGATGCATTTTTCTCCAGATCCCATCATTAACTCAGCTTCATTTGGGACACATCTATTCCTTAGTTTCTTTATTGGTAAAAACCAACATGATGGTACAATATTTTTTGGGAAAAAATATGTTTAATATGGAAATTATTTTCAACATAATAATTTTTATTTTTCTAAAAACGGAATCCTTAATCAGACCTCAATTTCATACGGTTTGAAAAAGAGATTAATAATCAAAACTGTTTTATATCCAATGAAATTAAAAAGAAGAAAAAGTAAAATCAAGTTAGGACATTGAGTTGGGTTCCATATTTTGTTGCACAATGCTGGTTATTTACCAGTGAGGTTCAACAATTTTTCAGGAATTATTTTCATTATATGCAGATTTCTATTAAATGTTTTGTATCAGTGTTTTACGCCTTGTGTCTACTCAGCACAGGCATTTGTATTTCCCAGGGGCAAATTCCTGATTAGCAGAAAATGCAGAACTGAGAAAAATGCCAATTCTGGTTCATTAATTGCAGTATAGATGGATAGCTACTTTCATGAAAAGCTACAATATTTTTCTTTATAGTATTAGGAAGTTCATATTATCCTAGAGAAATATCTGTGTATTTTTGTAGTCAGAAAGGACAAGAGAATGAATAATTTTCAGACATTTGATAAGGTATAAATAGAAATATATTTGTGGAATAGAAACTTTCAAATATGACTTATTACCAGGAAAGAAACATTATCTCTATTGTTTTAATTGTATGTTGTAGAGAAATAGACTCAAATGGCTTTTGAAATTCTCCTCTGTTTCCCTCCCCCACTGACTGTTAAAACCAATTTTACACAAATTATTAAATATATATTTATATAAATCTATTTATATACACAAAGGATTTGTTGTAGTAACATTTGGAACAAACTGAAACAAAATCATCAATTTTTCAAAAATATGCAAAATACATTTAGGTAAAATGGCAAATAACAATTTATAAGCAAAGTGAAATTGCCCAAAAAGAAAAATCAACCTCTTCTAATCTTCAAGAAAAGAGACATTTGTTACGGTACTGCAAGTGTTCCTAAAGGCTAATTTAGGGAGGTTCAAATGTTCAGTGTCTGTTGAGGCAGTGATGAATCTTTTGTGTCCCTGCATTTTATAAAGAAAAACATGTCCAATTTATAGTTAGTAAGGTGTTCAACACACAAACAATGTATGATCTGATATGATCCAGTTCCATTTTTCTCATCGGTCACTTGTTCTAGTTTTGCTTGCAGGTGCCAAGAAGAGGGCGGAGCCTAAAGGCACGTGGGCATATCTGTTTTTATTCTATACCACACAAATAATCCCTGGGCAGAGTGGCCTCAGAGGGAAGAGAAGGGAGCACACACACGAGGAGTGGCCACCTTTTGATCTTTTCCTTCTTTGGGGCAGTTGCTGGCAGGCAGTGCTGTGAGCCCTGTCCTCTCTCACCAGAGAGGGTGCGTGGATGTGGAGCAGTTTGTTTGGAGTTTAAACCCCAGCTGATTTTAAATCACCACATCCTTATAAATTTCTCTCTTCAAAATTTCTCTCTTCTATTTTTAGCATCCATTAGGATGAGACAAATTGCATCCTGTGAATTCTTGTTTTACTCCAGTGCCCATAAAGGACACTGTTCAGGTCATGTAGGTGTCTGTTCTGGGCTTAGGTAAGTGAATAAGAACATTACTGATGAGGCAATGCAATAATCAGTGCCTAAGTACTTTTCTTTATGTGTCAGCACTGCCCAGCTGATTGAGACACAAAGTTTGGTTGCCTGAAGTACTTCTTTGCATTTTCTTAATATGATTCCATTCGTTTGATAGTTCTGGATGTTTCTGGTTTGGGTAAAGTGAGAGTATAAGTAAACAGGAAAAAACTGAAAACTGAAAGGGAGCAATTTCTTCTTCCTGCAACTGCTGCAGTATTCGTGTATCTTTTTTACCATTGTTTTACTAAAATTAAAAGGAGAAAAGAGGCAACTATATGCAGCTAATGACAGATTATTGTTTCTAGCTTCTCTTTATCAGAATGCAGTGATTAAGCACTGTGGAAATTGGGACATAATTGGGACATAGAAAAGAATATTCAGAGTGTAGAAAACTAGTACAGTAATAAAATATATCACCTTTTTTCCAGCTTAGGACTTCATAAATTTTAGGAAGATATGAAAAATAGCCTGGACTTTGAAACTTTTGGCTTCTTTTCAAAGGTTTCCCCTAAGGTGGGTGTGATAAATAGGAACAATTTGTTTTCTCCACCTGACCAGAACAACAGTTTAATTTTTAGTTTTGTTTGACAAGCTGACCCATCCATTCAATCTGTGAGAGACAAGGCATTGTTACTGTAATGTCTCAGAAGGAAGAAACACAAAATGGAAGCAATGCAGTTAGTAGAGCTGCTTCTTATCCTGTCTTTCGATCTTTTAGAGTATACCCAGAAAGACGGACCAGCAAATCATGACAAAATTCCTCATTGGCTTATGGTCTGGCAAGGCTCTTACAGCTTCAGAAGCAATTAGGGCTTTTTGAGTAATTTAAATGTACACTGTTTCATTTCTATAAATGAATGAAAAGAATGGAGGTTTTTTCATGGATATTAATTCTGGACTGATAGTGAAGACTGAGATATCTGAAAATAACGACCATAAGAGAACAATGGAAAACAATTAATAACAGAGATGACATGCATAAGTTACTATTTTTCTGTCTGCTCATGTGCTCTTTTGAGGAATACACAAACTGAATTACTCATTATCTGCTATAGTAGTCACCCTTTTAAAGTTAGTATACTAAGTGACTTGTTTGAGTTTTGGTTTTTTGGAAGAGGTCTGAGGTATGGCTGTAATATCCAACACATTTTGTGTTGTAGTTTAAAAGTAATATTCCAATTACAAAGAATTTATATATGTTGATGAAGAATGGGTTTTTCCTTTGAAATTAAAAAAAATACTGAAATCCTCATCTCTTGAAAAGCTGTAGTGCAGTTTGAATGTCTTTGAAAAAGATATGCCTTATTTAAATGCACATAATTGGGCCTGGAGTGCACAGTGGGTCACATTAGATGATCCAGTATCCTTTTTTGGCATAAATGTCTATGAAATTATAGATTTATAATATGCCTATTATATACTAGACAAATCCACAGAGTACAGGAAGATTAAGTTATCAATATAATGCTAACAAAATTATAAAAGGAGATAAGGTTACTAGTCTACTATGACTGAAGACATTTCCTTAATTACTCATCAACTGCATTAACTGAAAGATCAAAAAGTATGATTTGTTTGGAGAAAAATACCAGGCAAAATACAAATCTTACTGTTCATGGACTTTTCTTCTCCTCAAGACACTTCCAGCTCAGACTTTTCTTTTAAAATATGATATGAAGAGATTTCTTCATTCTAATTAATGGCTGTAGCCATTCACCCAGAAGTTCATCATGCAGAGCAGGAAGGGTGATACTATGACTTCTATGTTTGGGATGTTAATTTGGTGTAAGATACCTTGGTCCATACTTTTCCAGACCTTTCTGCTCTGATGGGATGGCTCTTTTGGGGACGGAGCAGACAGTCACTTCATCACAAATTTTTCAATATATTTAAAATTTTAGTTCTCACTGGGTTTGCAAAAGTGAGCAAAAATCTCTGAGGAATATCACTAAGCTGTCTTTTTGGTACAGAACATTAAAATAACTATAAAAGTCTTGTAGAAAATCAAGAAGTCTTATTACAAATATCTTAGCAACATTGAGAGAAAGATAAAGTAGCAGAAGAAGAATGGGAAAAGTAGTGAGGAAAGTTGGAGAAAATTAATTTCCTTGTATATAATAAAAAGATTAAAGACTTGAAAAGAGAGGAAAGAAATTTTAAAACTTTGGTACTGCTAAAAACTGTGACATTTATTGCACAGTTTTGTCCTGTTATAATTTAGTTGTATTTTGCAATGATGTGCAACAATAAGGTGGTTTTCTGTGAGCCTGAGAATAGGATATTATTTCAACCACGTGTTTATTTTCCAGTAATTATTCACAATAAATGTGATCTACGGTTAGGAAACTCATCCTATTATAAACTTTGATGATTTATAGCCAGACAATCCATCAGCAAAGAATCAGACTCCTAAAGATTTCATGGACTTTCACAGCCATTCATGTTTCACAGTCTTTTCTTTTTCTCCCATCTCTTGCCCTCATTCCCCTATCCCCACCTCCAGTTCTTTTTTAGGGGGATAAATTTTGCTGCTGAAGTGTATGTGCAACAAAATATTCATACACAAGAGATCAAGGCCATCTGTTCATTTTCAGTAGGGACATGGTACAAGCATTTTGATTTAGTTCCACCACTGGACTCTAAAATCAACAACCAGAATATTCTCCTGATGGATGCAGTCATTTCTTGTAAACATGTTTCTAAGTGTTCCAATTATTACTGTCTGGTTTTCCTTGGTGGGATATTCTAGACCCTAGGATATAAGCTACTCTTCATCCCATTTGAATTTGGAATTCAGTTTTCACATATGTTGAGAGGCTTCTTTTTCCCAGAGGCAGAGAATTTAAGTTCTCCTTGAATGAGATTATATTGATCATTGAACCCCCAAATGCCTTTTGTTCTACACTCCTTACCCCAACAGGGGGAACATTATTAATTGCTTCATAGCTGTTTGCAGTTCTCAGAGTCAATATGAATTCTAGTCAGAAGGAGTAAAAATTATTATTTCTGATGAGCATTAGAAATTCTGGATTCAGTATAAAACAGGACATATCACTGATAAGCAGGTATGTGAGAAGAATAGAGCATACAAATACAGTATGATAAATCATAAATGTGTGAGTTACAGCTTAAATGAAACTTTACAGTAATGGAAAATACAAAATATTATGACTTTGTGTCCAATTTCCAGCTGGTCTTAAACCACGACACTGAGAAAATGCAAACAAACAAGAAAACACAATCTAAAATGAGATGCTGAAAACCTGCAAAACTAACAAAGAATTATAGGAAAGTGGCTTGGTCTAAAGACTCATGAATTAATTTCATTTTTATTTTTAGAGAGGCACCAGCTGTCTCTGAGAAAACCCAGCCAAAATTCATGAGTTTAACAAATTGTATTTATAAGTAATATTTTCATAATATTTTATTTGCAGTTTGTTCAAAATACAGTTTTAGTAACCTTGTTACAAACTCTTTATCAGTCCCAGATATTGCCAGCTTACAGACTTGTGTCATATGAGCAACAGGATTTTTTTACGTTTGCAGGAAGATTTCCTCCTTTTTCTAAAGTGTAATTCAGTTGTTGCCACAAGACTAGTTCCACACAGTCACTGTGAATCGTGAAGATGGGCTAGGAGATTTTGTCATTAAAAGATTCATGCTGCAGGGGACCTTTTTTGATCAGGGAGATTGGACTAAAAGACCTCCAGCTGACCCTTCCAACCTTACTCATTTTGTGATTCTCCTAAACTTGTCATTATATGCTTCTATCTTTTGGAATTCATGTTAATATTTCCTCTTGTTCTTACAAGAACAAGAGGAAATATTTTTCTTCTTGTTCCCAGTTCCTTACTGCACCTATAAGAAGAAATTTAAGAATGTCAAAAAGGCTTTAAATTTGTGTAAGGGAAGGGAGTTGGTGATCCTGCATAGAAAACTAGGCATGAGTGAACTGCTATTGCAGAAGAAGGGAACTGTTGATCTGAATGATCAGGAAAATGCTGATGCAATGCACCATAGCACATGGCCACCATTGCAGGGGGAAAATGATGACTGAAGTCAAGATAAGCCTTGGAGTGGCATTTGTTAATACAAACGTATTTGATATCACACAGATATGGATTAATTGAAATGTTAATTCCTGACCTGTTTTGAAGACCTGACTCCCCAGAGGATCATTCTCAGGAAGAAGATATGATGACCAAGGACTCAGCAGTTGTCTCCAGACTGAGAAAGAAACTCAGCAAAGTAACAATCAGACTGCAAAAAGGGAGAAATAAAGAACAGAATAACAGGACCAATAATTTGATGGAATAAAAGGCAGCTTAAATGACAGATAGGAAACTTTTGATGTCAAGAGGATCAGCGCTTCAAGTATCAGTGTCTGGTAGTCAACTGCTGTGGAGGACATCATCCAAGTCACCTTCACATTTTAGATGCTGCTGGTTCAGCTGTATCATGGATGTGAACCCTAAAGTACAAGATAGGGGACTTGTTAACTTAAGATGCTTGGGAGAACCCAGGGATTTGTCACTGAGGGTGCATGTCATGTCCATAACACTATTCTGATAGTATTTAATGATAAAATGATGTTGAATTTTCAGTATTCATATAATAATATTGGCATAATTAAATTAATTATTTTATAAGACTGTTATGATTATATTTTCTACTGTCTTTCATGTAAATATCTTAGAGCTATTATTGCCAGCTATTATGTGCTGTTTTGTCCCAAAGTTGAATGTTTTTAAACAGTAATTTTACTTACTGTTGCTATGCTTATGGTGGAATTTGCACACGGTTCCAGTCATCAAAAGTGAAAACATCATACATACTACCTCACATCATTAATCTCTTTTTTTCTGGATAAAACCTCTGCATGCTGCTGAAGACTGTCCTGCTAACAGCTTGCCCAATAAATTCCACTTCCTCTCCTCAAGGTTTTTCCATTCAGGCTGCCTTGCTGGTTGCCTTCTGACCTTCACTTGTGTCTTTTCATTAGTGATCAAATGCTTTCTAATAAAAGCTCCATTTCTGGGTTCTACATCTAATCTGGCTTCTTCTTTTACAACATATTAATCCTTTTCTTTTGTACAGATCACCTCAGTTCTACGACACTACTACAATTTCTTACTAGATTATATCCATGTATATTTGCCTGTCCTTTTCACTTCTAATCAAAAAATTCTGAATTCGGCTCTCCTGAAATTAGATGCCAGAATCCTGGGGTTTTTTAAATAAGTCTCAATTTATACCATGTTGTGTGTTTTCCTTGAAACTGAACCTCCTATGCTCCTTCTAATATCTGTTTAGTCATCTAGCTGTAAAAACATCTTTTATCATGATTTAATTTGGATAGGATAGTTTGCACCCTCAGCTCCTCTTTCCAGCTCCTCTTGCAACCTGGGCACAAATACAGACTTGTCAACTTGTTGTTCAAGAGGAACAAACTTTTTGCTGCTGTCTCTAATTCTGACCAGAGATTCCTTGATGCATGAATGTCTGCTGAGACCTGGCCAGAACATGCTCAGTTGAGATGGAGTACTTAGGGAACAGAGCTGTAAAATTCTGCTTTCCAGCTGAATATGTATGCATTGCAAACTTATTAAAATATGTGTAATTTAGCTTAATTGTGGGGTTTTTAAAAACTTGGCAAAAAATAAAACAATCCTGACAAATTTCTTCTCTACAACTTAAGGCATAGGGCAAAAGGTCTTTAAAGAAGTTTCTAAACATCTTTAACATGGATAAAAGCTCAGATATACTCCTTCAGCCTGTTCCAGAGAAAAGTCAAGCACTGTGTGCTTGATATTTTTACTTTTCTTTTTTTTTTTTTTTTACCAGGCATATACATTCAGAAGCTGAATGTTCAGAGGATTATAGTTTAGCTAATTTTTACTAATTTATCAAACAGGTAGAAAAAGGTGTTATCCTTGTAAACATAAGGAAACCTTACAGTAAACAATGCTATCACCCCTAATTGGTGTAATTAGTACCATATTTAATTACTTTAACTGTTATGAAAATAGTCATGTAGACTTTTCTTATCACATTTAAATATGTGATTTTAAAAAGATGCACAGCATCTTTCTTGCCTCTTGTAAAATATAATGTAGTAGTATACTGGTCTTAATTTGATCTGAATTTCTAAAGGATGTAGCAACATTTCCATATAATATGATTTGGCTATGAAAGCTAGTGAAGACATGATTTTTAATCAGTATGAATTTCTCTGCAGAGACTCTTCAATTCTTTGTTTCACATCAGAAGGATTTGTTTGCACATTGCAAACACAATGAATTGCTTTCCCGGCAAGCAGTAGTATCATGTTTTATCAAGATGACAACATGCTTGAGAGACAGAAATTACTTTAGAAATTGGTATCAGAGCCCTAGTAAGTAATGTTCATTAAGAAATCCCAAGATATTTCTATAAGGATAAGGATAAACACATTTTGTTGGTAAAAATCTAGTCTGGGTAAGTTGATTCTCTGTGAAACACCTCTGTATTTCTCTCCAGAGAGGTGATCAATCACTTCCCTTCTTAACAGTCTTTTTTCCTGGGAAGTGGTTGTTTGTTGTTTGGTTGGGGTTTTTTTCAGAAGTTTTGTTGTAGAGGATAACTACTATGCTACACCCCAGTTCCACTTTGCAAAACAAAAAGATCTATTGAAAGAATAAAAAATTAAAAGCAAAGAATGTAAATGGAAGTTGCTTGCATGAAAACTAATGGAATACAGGTAAACTTATATGGTTTATATCTAGATAAAGACAAGGAGAATTATTAGGAAAAGAACAATAGTTCATTTGTGGGATGATATTTTAAGGTAGCTTCTTGGTACTCCTCAGCCAGTTTCCAAAAGTCTTTTGCAGATATGATTTAACTGATGCTGGCTAATGCTGTGGCCAGTTGCTGATTCTTCAATCTTCCATGAAAGAAGTTTGGGCATAAATATTTTTCATTTTATTTTTAGGAAAAATCTTTGAGAACAAAACAAAACACAATGACCTTAGATGAAATACTTACATCACCAAACTCAAGAGTGCACATTGATGGTAGCATAAAAATTTGCTCATTATTTTGTTATCAGAGCCTAAATTATCAAAGAACTTCTAGAACTTAGAGGACTGGAGGGAAGGGGAGTCATCAGGATCTATTAATATCACATATAGGTATTTGCATGAGTATAAAAATCAAGGAAATATGATGATAGATAGACAAACAGATTTCATATGCAAAAACCCCTCAATTAAAACCCATTTGTACTTTAGAAATTATCACAGATTCATTTAGATATGATCCACATTGGAACAGTCTCATACTCTGATGCCGTATCAAATAAATTTAACTGAAATATCATACATTTGACAGAACAGACTTTGCTATCTGTTTTATGACTGGGGTTTTTTTAATGCAAAAATGTCTTAAAAGTGCTTGTATTTTAAAATAATTCATATGCCTTTTGGCGCATGATGATTGCTATGGTTATTATCTGAATTATTGGCTGATACTTTCATATGTCTGTTGTATGCCTGCTCACTAATGGAAATCAGTATTTCATCTCTTGAAAGCTATAAAGAATGTAAACTTTAATGTTGTTTCCAAGCAATTACCTGAGAATCCCATAGTAGATAACACCTATAAAATATATTCATGACACAGAGAAGTAACCCCCTGAAAATTAATAATTTCTAAGATTTATTGCTAAGCAGCACCACAGCTGCTTTAATGTGAAGGAAGTACATTGGATATTTATCAAGACCCAGCCAAGCAACTGAGTTACAAATGTAAATAGAAGCAGGAGCTGCAAACAGTTAACAGCAGAATAGATGTACTTGCAAACAAAGAGCATATTTTACCAGAACTGGAAATTTAATTTTAAAGCATGTTAATTTTGGTAAGAGAATACTTTTGCTCAGAATCTAGATACTTTGCTCATTTCCTACATTTTCCTAAATATATTTTCTTGCTTTTTGAATTAGCACACTGTAACTTCCAACTGATGATGACACACTTAATGAGTGAAGAGTTTCCATTAACTTTCTGACATATTGTTAATATTTTTAGTGACTGGGGGCTATCAAAACACCTGCCAAAAATGACAAAAGTAAAGAAATATTTTTCTGTGTTGCCACATAGAAGGTGTTCTTCTCAGTTCTTCCCTTTTTGACAATTTGTTCTGTCTCATCCATGAGAGAAAAATATATTTATGAGCAGGAGAGAATTTTAGGTTTATATTTTGTTACCTGCTGCATCTCTTTATGCTAATTTTCTAGAAAACCTGTACTATTAACAGGAGTATGTGAAATATTATGGAGTGGTTGTCCATCTCCGTTTTATTTGTGTGACCAATCAATAAAAGAAGGCTCAGAGAAGATAGGTGCAGCAGGTTAAGAGTTGTTGGCTACCAGATTTCCACCAAGCCATTCCATCAGTCTCCCTCCCCAAAATGACTGCAGAAAATATGAAGGAAATGCTTGTAGGTTGAGATAAAGACGAGGAAATCACCCTGCAATTACCATGATTGGCAAAGAAGTCCTGCATGGGGGTGTGAATACATGGCACTCAAAAAAAAATTCAAAACCAACAAAATTAAGTCTGAAGAGAGCAAAGGGCTTGAGCTGGCTTAAACTCACGTATTATTTCTGGAGACTGAGAACACCCAACATCATAATGGTGAGCTTACAGAGACCTGTAATAAGAATCACATCTGTATTACTGTTCAACTGTATATTGTAATTGTTATATTTTGTTTGTCTTGTGATTTTGTTATTTTGCTGCATTGTTCTGCAAAGTCAACTTCCCATGTAACATAAAATATTCACTAGAAAGTAAATTTGGTATTAAAAATTAAAACCTCCTTGTTTGGAATATTTAAAAGAATCTAGACAGACAGTACTGACTTCTGACAGCTAGCAATACTTTATAAATATAAAAATGAAAGTCAATCTTGGAAAAAACTGACAGGAAAAACAGTATCTCTAACAATGGCAACAGGAAATAAAAAAAACTCCAAAAAACCCAAACTCAACTACCCAATTATTGTATTTAGAATGAATGGAAATCGGGAAAAAGGAGAAAAAAAGTGGACTTATAACTATGACTACTCTGGCTTGTCCATTATAATAAAAGCATTATTGTTAAAGTTTGGATTTTTTGAGTTAAGGAAAGTGAACAATCTCATTTATGTACAGATACAACTTGACCAGCCTACAGAGTGTTATTAGTATGGTGATTCATGGCTTCAAATCATTAGACTGCATTATGCATGTCTGCACATGACACTTGCAGTTTTTTAGATCAGTAAGAAGAGAATATTTATTGATTTGATATCTTATGGTTTATTTCTTGTAGTTTATTCTTTAAAAAAATTGAATATTTCAATATTTTTTGCTAACAGGGATAGATTTTATGAAATATTCAAATTTTTTATTTAAATACCTGTGTTTCTCTGAAATTGTTTAGGTTACTATTAAAATATTTAACATTTTGCTTTCCACTGTGTTTTCTGTTACTCAGACTTGCAGGCTGGACTGAACAGCCCTTATTTGAAAAAGAAAGATGCTTGAAACCCTTTTTTGAAAGAACATACTGTTAATCATATGGTGCTTAGCTTTGTTAAGATGTGTCATACTGGATTAAAAGCAAGTACCAAAAAATGAATAGTGAAGTCTCCACTCTGCCAAACAGCCAATATATGATGCCAGTCACTATCAAAACAACCTGTGAATCTTGGACACATCTCTCCAAATCACAGAACAATTTGGGCTGGAGTCTTATGAGAATGAATATGTCCTTCATCCAGGTAAAATATCAAATCCATAGATATTTTATGGGCCGTAAAGAGCTGATGAATTAACTTCCTTGCATTTGGAAATCCTACAGAAAGGCTCCCTTGCTTCTCTTGGGGCTTCTGCAGATAACCCCTTTGCTTTTTAGTAATTCAAGGAAAGTCTTTCTCTCTTTGTACCACTGTATAAGATACAGTATGTTGAGGGGAAGTCTAATTAGATTTGACATTTTAATTGAGGAATGATAAATGCCCTCCACCAAATTTTGTAGAAACTGTTCACAGGTGGCTGCTTACATGATAGATTTTGTCCATGGTAGCCTCAAGGTATGCTTTGAAATTCTTTTTGGCTACAACTAAGAGAACTAAGTAAAATATTTTTTTCTTAATTTTCCACTTCTCACTGTATTGTGAATGTTAAATACCCGTTGGCATTATCTTCACTATTGATCAGACAGTTACTTTTAATGCAAAAGCCATTTATTGGTATGTCTGTAAAGGTTTATAAAGTTCATATTAGAAAAAAAAAATCCAAATAATATGTAGGAATTAATAGGAATATGGTAGAAGAAATTATGGGGGGGAAAAAGAGTTTATTTTTCCTACTACAACTGTGTTATAAATACCTCTGTGCCTATTTTGTTAAAAAAATTGAGGCAGAGCAGTTTTCTTCCTGATCAAAATGCCTCTGAGTGACTAAGACCCACGTTTGTGAAACCCTTATGTATTCTGCAAATAGCGACATTTCCATAGGCCAGCAGATCAATTCTTGGGTGGCCTTGCTATATATTCTACTACATGTAACAATTAGCATTTTCCAACTAGTAATTAGCATATTCTGGGTTGGCTGGAACTAGTTAAGTACCTTAGAGTTGTCTCAGACTTCCTGTTTTTTAAGTCTCCTATGCTGAAAATGACAATTCAAAAGTTACTGGGTATCACTGATGAATTAGTGGGTTAAATCAATTAATTAATAACATGTCTGTGCAATTAACCTAAGGAACAGTTAAGTATATCTATGTAGATCTAGTCATGGACAAGTAGGGATATCTGTAGTTTCTGATTTAACCCATTTTACTTTTGGTTCTCAATTAGAATCTCACAGTATGAAATTCATCACAGTGTAAATAAATAGATTCTATTTGCTAAACATTAGAAACACAAATACATTTTAAGGAATTCTATACTCCACAAAATATTTTCCAGTTCTGTCAAATAGCCCAATACCTGACCAAAAAAATTTATTTGTTTGAGACTGACAATGGCAATTATCCTGGTTTTTGGCAAAGGTGTGAGACACATATTTGGAGGATGAGAAGGGTTTTGTATGAGCAATCACATGCATATCGAAAGCTTTCTGAAATGAGGAATATTTGGGCACAGCAAAAAGTGACAGATAAAATGTTTGAGGTAAGTAATTTTGCTACAAATGACATCCTGCTTAAAGTACATATAAATTATGACAATGATAAAACTAGCTGACAAAGCCAGAAGTAAAAAAAAAAAATGCTCCTCAAGTGAAATTATCATATTTTTAACAGCTGTATCAAATGTGACTTAAAATTATAGTGGAAATGTTTAGTCATCGCTTTTTAAGTGATGTATATCATCACCATATCAACTTTCTTCTTTCATCCTTGCTAATGGAGATACAGTAGCAGAAGCCATGAAAAAATCCAAGCAAAAAACTTCTTCCTTAGCAGCCCAGAAAGGTAAAGCAGTAAAGATTAAGTCCTTAGATTTAGATTCACAAAAGTACTAATGAATTTGAAAATGCAACATAAAGTACATGTGAACATCAGAGCCCAGGAGTGCAAGGGATGAAAATCTATTATTTAGTCAGTTGAAAGTCTGATTGAAACTGACCTTCAATTGTAAAACTTCTTCATCAGTAAAGATTCTTCTGGATCACATTGTGTATGGCTTTAAGTCTTGCCAAAGATTGCTGCCTGCATTCATCTAGTTGTTATCTGGAAATTCCAACACATCTGTCTGTTTTTGCATTTCTGTGCAAACCCAAGCCAATCCATGCTTAAACTACATGAAAACCACACTCAATGGCAGCATACCTATCATAACTCTTCTATCAAGAAAAAAACCATTGTGGTAGAAAGTGTTGTCTTCTCACCATACAACAGCTTACTCCTGCGATATTCCCAAGGGGGGAGAAACAGTTCTGTGCTTCCTGCACCTGTGAGGAATCAAAATTTTTTGACTTGCTTTGTCTTGCAACATCCTTTCATAAAGAAATATTTTCAAGAGATATAGAAGTCTGTAGAGCTCCTGTGTATCAGAGAATAATGACAAAGTAATAGAATGGTTGGGTTGGAAGGAACCTTAAAGACTCTCTATTTCCAGCTCCCTGCCGTGGACAAAGGCACCTTCCACTAGACCCATTTGCAGAAAGGAATTCACCAACCTGACTTTGAGCACTTCCAGACATAGGGCATAGGGCACAGCTTCTCTTGCCAACCTGTGCCAGAGTCTCACCATCCTCATAATATCCTCATAGTAAACAATTTCTTACTACTATTTAATCTAAACCTGTCCTCTTTCAGTTTAAGCAATTTTCAAGGAAGATGTGGAGAGAGTAATCTGGATTTGAACTAGGAGGCTAACTCCTTTCATTACGGCTTTGCAATTTATTCACTTCATAGCTTCACAAGTGATATACATTATTTTCAATGACAATATGGTCCAAGAGTTTATTTTGCTTACTTCCAAATCTCTTGGGTTTTTCATCTTGCATTACATTATCTGCAGAATAATAGCAGGAGTAGTAACATTAATATTAACAATAGCAACAGCAATAATGTGTGGGAGAATCCATCTGAAGCAAGACAACATAAATGTACTTTTTATACTTTGTTCATTGTAAAAAAATGTAGTCATAAAATATGGTATGTTTTCCAAGTCTCTCACAAGCATCTCTGAGCAGCTTTGTTCATTTTCACATTATCCCACTGTTCCTATTATTATCTAATCCCAGACCTATTTGCTTAAAAGAATTTTGAAAACAAATCTTTTCTTCAGTGAATGTGAGCCATCATGATTATGAAAATCCTTAGGATCTGAGTCAGACTGAAGCCCTATGGTGATATAAAATCCACAAAAAAAAAAAGAAGTAGAAGTTTGTACCTGGTACCACCCATATAAGAAAATGTATAATTTAAAACCACTCTGCTTTTCTGTTTCTTTTTTCTTTTTCACCCTGAAAAGACTAAGATTTTAATGTACTTTGTTTTGATAGAATATTATATGTGAGTGGATGCATAATGTCTTAAACCTTTTGAAGAACATTTCAGATCTGACCAATCACTTGTAAAGCCCTCCCGGATATGTTGCAGAATTGTATCTTAAAGGACTATTACAGCAATTGTTTTTGAGTCAGCAATACTCATATACTTAAAGAGTACAAAAATAATATAAAAAAAGAACTTACCCTTTCCTTGGATTTCATGTGATGCACATAGTCAGGATGATGCAATAGTTTTTAAAATATGTCTCTATATTTTTCATGAGAAATTGTCACCTTTGTAAAATTTGTAGTGTACTGGAATAGAAGTAGAACTTTGAAATACCTAGAAGTCTGGATGACCCTAGAAATACATTTCCTAAAATTTCTATCTCTTTGTTTAAAGTGAACAGGTACAGAAAATTTATATTTCACTTTGGAAACATTTCTCCTTAAAACATAGCCTATCTAATGATTTTTAGCCAGGAATTCAATATCAAAACTGTAATGCTCTGTCTGCAGTTGTTACTGAACTGTCTTGACTGTGCTAAAGACTGTGCCACTAAAGTTATTTCTGTTTCTACTCTGAGTATTAAAATGCTTTCTTCATTTTTCAGTTTTCCTGACACAATCTCTCACTACTGTGTTTGTAGACTGTCATATAATACCATATAGGAAGCAAAACCATTGAAGCAAGCATGTGAGTTTCCAGTAATATAATTTTTGTGGTTTCTATTTGTTTTCGTGTTTTCATTCTTTAATATTTTTAACATCAACATTTTAAGTGCTTTGGTTAATTTTGCGTAAGTTACAAATTCAATGTCCCTTGGATAAATCCTTAAGTAATATAATAGAAATTCTATTTTTACCATCAATTAATGAAAATAAAATTGTACCTTTAATTGTATTATCTTGTAAAAATCAGAATTCATATTCACTCATTATAACACAAAGCTATTCCCAACTGAATGATATATTATTAACTTATTATCCAAGAACAATTTATAAGAAAATTGTCTAATTACTGAAATATTTGAGATAGTGAAAAAAAATTAAGTCCAGCTACAAAATACTCATGAAAGAAGAAAAATCCATTATGAAAGCTTTTATTTTGCTCTCAAAAGACTTGTGAAGAAGAGTATTCATGTGATTATAAATTATTTTCTAGCTTTTATTTTATTATTTCTCTACTCCAATGTTGTCTGCTTGGTCTTAATTAGTAGCTCCAGACACTGAGTACAAATTTTCATAAAATTTTTTAATTCTAAAATCATAGAAGTTCATTATTTTGATTAATAACTATCATGGCAAATTATTTGAAATGTTGACAAATAATAAACAATAAAGGCACTGTAAGAAAATATTTTTAAATCACTCATATTTCTGAATTTACTGTAAATGGCCTCAAGCCTTCTTTTCTATATACACCAAAGATGTCAGCTAAGCTACTGGTAGAAAAAAAAAAAATTGACCAATCAGAATATTTTCTCCTTTTTTCCCCCCACGTTTCTTGAATTATTTTTAAAGAAAATTCCTGTTCTGCTGTTTGACTCAAATATCACAGCTGAGAGTTTGCAAGACAGATATACAACATGAAATAAACATTCTTTATTCTTCTCTTATGACAATGGTACCTGAAAATTATATTGGCAGGAAATTATATTTCTGGTTTCCACAATATATTTATGAACTATTACAGTGAAAAATACACCTGACAACTAGATAAAAGTGGTTATTAGGATATGTAAAACACCAGATATTAACTTTAGCCACATTCTTCTCTATTTTGTGCTGACTAAACTGCCTTATAAGACAGATAGGGTTACTTGAATCTTCTTTAGAATTAAGGAAATGAAGCTCATTCTTACACTAATAAATAAGATGTGTTTTCTTTGGCCTTTTAAAAGTAAAGTAATAAATCTAAAATTTCTTGATTCATACTGTAAACAAGAACATTAACCACTTAGTTCTAGATTGTTCCCTTCTGTATAAAATTGTGATTGTGAGGTGGTAAGGTACCTTGACAAATTTCTCCAGACTCCTTTCAGTGTGTTTTCAACCACTGAAACATAGGCTATTGTCTCTATCATCTTTGTCTTGTATGGGACCTTCCCAAATCTTGTCAATCTCCACAGAATCTAAGAGAATACCATAGACTTCCTTGAACACCCTCCGGCCTGAACAGCAGATCAATAAACTTCAAGAGTTTCAACCAAAATTGCCATAATCTGAGTTCTAGAAAAAATAGTCTTCCTGTGATTCCGCCATGAACTTCTGCAAAGAGATAGAGAAGATAAAGGAAAAGGGAAGTAGAGACCTGCTGTGTTCATCAAGTAATATCAAGTTATATGTTAGACATTTTTCTTCTGGTATCAGTCCAAGGAATATAAGAATCTAACAAGTCCTGTGTATAATTTTTCTTTACGACCCATCTTCTTCAGCACTATTCTTCCTTATGTTTGGCGATATTTACAAAATTAGATTAAAAAAAAAAAAAAGGTTTCATAAAGTTTTGAGAAAATAAATGAACAACAGTCTGAATGTATGTTTTTAGTCATGTGAGATGCCTTAGGATATTTCAAATGCCTGTACAGGGATGACGACCTAAGGCTGACAAGATGTGGCCTAAAGCAGACATGTATTCTCAATCTCAGTTTTAGGTCTAGGATAATTATACTAACTTTGATTTTAGCTTAATCACAGATGAGATATAAATGAGAACATATGCTACTAAAATGGTATATATAAACTTGTAGCAAGAGACATTTAGCAGTATTTTTTAAACTGGTGAGGATTCAGCAATTAGCTTGATGGGATAGAAATACTACATTAGATTGTTGAAATAATACTTCAATCAGTTCTATAACTACAATTTCTTATCAAGATCATTCTTGTCCTCTGTGGAACACAATTTATCAGAATAATATTTAGATTGTGGTAATTAATGCTTTCAGACAAAAATATAATTTCATATAAAATAGGGAATAAAATTGAACTTTCTGCTCTACAGCATCATTATATCCATGTTGTGGTAAATTCAGTGCTTTGAATCCATTAACTTTTCATTGTGTAGTGTTATCATCCACTGCTAAAGATTAGCTACTGACACATTTATCAAAGGATGATAAATGAGCTGTCCTTTCAGATGTCTGATTATCTGACCTTTATTCAGTTAAAAGCACAAGGGGCTGACAGTGTTAAGTGCTTGCTAGTTTAGAATGAAATTGAACCCAGGAAATGAATGTTTGCTATTCTCTTCAATAACAAAAATTTATTCCATCAAATTATTTTTAAATTAAAAAAAATATAATTATTATAAAGTTCTGTAGAAATTACCTATTTCTATAGATTTTTTTTTTAATTTTATTATTTAATGAAGAATTCTTAATTCTAACGGTTGCATTTAACAGAGAATGGTTTTATCCTTATCCACTTGGATGTAGATAGTGAGGCAGAAAACGCATAGTGTTGCAGAATACTTTCAAGTGTCTTGTAAAAATGTGCTAACTTTTATCTATTTCTATGACATCCAGACAGCTGCTGTCATCTGGGTGCCCACAGTTCTAGAAATCCTCATCATTCAACTATAAAATAAATTCACTAACATCAGATAAATAATTTTAAATGTTTACTAAAATTAGTCTGCACTTGCATAAACTGTGAGTGATGAAGTGTGAAGCTTAGATGAAACTTTTAGATTGCATAAAACAAGTACAGAAGAATAATCAGTGTTAAATAAACAACCAAAAATTGGTTTTGACATTCCAAATGAAATAAACTTTGCTAGAAATTAGTGCTCTAAGCTTCCAGTTTAATGTGATTTTGCACATGTTCAGAGACCCTCTGGAAAAAAACATTGTCCAGCTAAGCTCTGTGTTAAATTCTGTCATTGGTGTGAGCCTGAAGTATAGTACTGGGCTAGGAAAGGTCTTGCAAAAGCTTCTTGCAAAAATATTTCTATTCAGTGCAGCCATCTGCCTTGGCTGCTACTCACCTCTGAAGGAAAAGAATGGCTACATGAAGGGGTAATAATTTCCAAACTATGAGATTTATGCAGATGCATCCTTGGTATAAAAAGCTTCAAATTAAAAAAACTATGCAGTGCTTTATCATGTTCCTTTTCCATACTGAGGGTTATAGTTGGTTTTCTTTTCTAGGCAAATCTTAAGAATGATATCCTCCTTCCAAGCTGACTGGATGTGAACTGTCCTTAGCTATAAAGATGTTGAGATTGTTTGCATAAGAGTAAGCCAATGTTCTTATAATCGTGACTTCCTACCACGAAGAAATCACTGCAGGATTAGGGAGAGTTCACCTACTTTCACTGTCAGGAGTGTAAGCAAAGAAAGAACATTTCTCTTTAAAAATATGCAGCTGTCCTTCATAGGATATGAAGGATATGAAGTCCTGCTTCTACACAGACATGTGTAGCTATTACAGGGGGGTTTAAGACTGCCAATGGATGAAGGCACAGCTAAAGTGTTGTTTATAGCAAGAATTCTTTTCCTGAGGAAAGATCAGTCCTAGGAATAACATCCTTGAATTTTTAATGTATGAATCTCTGTTATTAAATTGGTACACCTTATCCAAACCTTCTTGCTAAATTGAGATATTTCAGCTGAAATGTAGTTCTGCTCCAATACAGTCATTGGCAATATGACAGTGAAGATCAAATTAATCTCTCTCCCTCCCTTTACTCTGTTCTGGGCTAGTTATTCTTGTCTGCTTTTGTACTAGAGCCTTGTAGAGTGATGCCATGACGCTAGTTAAGCTTTTAGATGTCAATGTATATTTAAATTCGGACATCTGAGCCTTTTTTCCTGCAAATATCTAGCTGTCAGAATGTCTTCCTCTTCTGTGAGATCTACTGTTTCTCAGTACATGGCTACCCCCATAAATTAAATTTAATTACAGATTAGGCCAGGCTGAGTTCAGGATTTAAATCTTCCAGATTTAGCTTTCTACACATGTTCTAGTCCTCACCACTGGTCAATCCATTCCATGGGTCTAGACAAAGATTCAGCATCTGCCAGGTGCCCAGCTAAATAGCTCTCTAAACTCCCTCCACTAGATTTCTACTCACTATAAATCAGATCTTAGACCTCAGACATGTCTCTGGGTACTGATGTCTAGACACATTCATCTGAATGTCTTCATATCAGATTAAACCCCAACCTCAGGTTTTTAATTACACAGACAGAGACACGTAGTATTGTTTTTATATGTACATATATATTCTTGCTGTCTCTCCCAAAGGATATGGATTGGCTGTAGGGTTCCACTGTGCTTCACCTCCAGCTCTACACATATTGTACAGAGTCATCAAGAGCACTGGAAACTGATTCAGTAAATTAATCACAAAACAAGTGACTCTTAGGTGGCCAGAGTAAGATAGGATGAAATCCCTCTTTGCTTTCCAATTATTGATTCTTTAAAGCAGAATTGATTGCCAAAAATGGGACACAGGTTTTCACTAAGATTTGAAGGAGAACATTTTCATTTTAATTACAATAAGAACTCTCTTCTAGAGCTAGTGGTAAACAAACTAATCTACATTTTAAAAAGAACTGTTTTCCCCAGAAATTATCCTCCTAGCACAAAAAACACTAAACCTACAGGACATTATATCTTGTTTTTGTTCACTTTTCCTCAATGAGGAATACATACAGATTTTGAAGTAAGAATGGTATTGGAAGGAATAGGAACAATCATTGCTTTAATTATTTGTCCTTTATAACAGTATTACTCAAGTTATCTTCCTTCTTCTCAACTTTTCTTGCTTCATTTTATGGATGAAGTTAGCACCAGACCTATTTTTTTTCTTCTGTTTCCAAAGCATCAGACACTTTCTCTTTAAAAGCTCTTTAAAGTTCAATTTACTGATCTTTTGACACTTCTATTTGAAGGTTAGCAAGTCTCCTTAATATGATTGCTCACCTCTAGTCTCTATAGGTTAAAGTATAATCAACAATGGGAAGTCTTTAGAAATGTGATAGAAATATTTCAATGTTGAAATATTCAGAACTTTCAGATAGGATCTCCTGATTTGATTAAAACATTTCTCTGCCCCTCATTCTCTCTCTCATATGAGTTACGTGTCTGAGTCATATTTTCATGGCAACTTCATTTCAGCATTGTAGGTGTCTTTATAAATTTGCAAGATTAGAATGGATACTTTCCCCTTCCTTCAACCATCTGGCTGATAGTGGTGTCATGAGTAATACCTCCTAGTGACAATCAAGTATATTAGTCTGTTTCCATTCCAGACTAGCTGACAATCCATCATAATCTAATATGCTCCTGGGAAATTCATAGGGATTATCTGTCAAAGCCTTGATAACATTTAAAAACCTAATTACAATACTTAGGTATATCTATTAATTTGAATATTTTTTAAACTCTTCCCAAATGATCAAAATGGTTTTTAATCCTTTCCCTATCCTTTGTGGTTTTCAGTCTCATAAAATTATAGAGGCAAAATAAAAGGACTACTTATTTAATTTCTGACACTAATGAAAATAATTAGTAATTGTTGTCCAGTACAGACAAGCAGAAAATGTCACCTTACTCATCCTCAGGTGGCAAAGCACCCCTTCAAAACAATATGGTATGTTTTTCCAACTAGTCTTGCACCTATTTATGAATGTACATCCTACCGTTTTCTCTCAGTTTTCTTACAGATATCAATTATAGCTTTGTCAAAGACTTTTCCATGATTACAGCACATAATACTTCCTAACTCTCAACTCTCAACTTTGCCAGTCTACTACAAAATAAAATTAAATTGTATTGAAATGTTTGATTCTGATGAATTTATTTCCTGTGGATGGGCACATTTTTTTACATATATATCTGAGGATAACTGAACCAATGAGTCACTCTCCTTCCATTTTATCAACAAATACAACTTTCTAGAATTTCTCCCACTTTTCATGAATTCTTCAAAAATTAATGTTTACATCCCTTCTACAAGCAGTTCTTTAAACATTTCAAATTATTTTTTGCTACATCTAATTTGCTTTAAGCCATGTAAATTGTGACATTACTTTATAATCTGCTTTTCTGTGCTTGCCACTTTGTGACTGCTATCAATGGCACTAGACACCTCCATGCCATAAGAATTATATTATTTTCATTATATTCTTGTTAAATAGGCTTCCATATCTTTTTCTAGCTTAAACTTTATTTTGATTCAGTTAATATTTTTTTCCTTTTTAGAGACAGGTTCTTATTAGTCTCACAAAACATCCTGGTGGGAAGCACTTGTAATGAAAATAATTCTCAATTAAAAAAAAAAAAAAAGCGTAAAACCAATAATACAGAATCATTGAAAGACCAGAGAAAATAGGGCCTTCAATGACATTTAATGTCAGAGCAAGATTTTGAAATATCTGCTTCAGAGAATGATACTATCAAACCCATTTTTACACTCTGCTATTCTGTGGCCTAAATATGAGGAAATAACTCCATTTAAATAATTGGGGAAATAGCCTTTAGAGAGCTAAATTACACAATAAAAGACAATTATTATTAGTAAGACAGAACAAGATATTGGGGTATTTTCAGCATGTGGTACATTGGTGCGATGGAAACCAGGCAAATACAGATTTATCTGTGCAAAAAATATAAATGAATACAATATGGGAAAGTAACTTTGACTAAGAGCTAGCAAGTCCAATATGATTAAAAATACCCATAACTGTATAAAATAATGCTGTACTTGTAATCTAGTGCACAGACTGTTCAATACAGGAGAACAGGGGAAAATAGAATTAATTGCTGAAATTGAAAAGAAGGTATGGGAACTGATACATGGAAGAGTAACTATTAAACACAAGAGAAGAAGGTAAATCTCAGGAAAATTTAAGAAAAACAACAGTGGAGGATTACTCAGTGTTGGGGTGACTAATTTTAGTAAATTGAAACAGTAATAACTGGAAACTGGTTCTGAAATAACATGACTTAAGAGAGGTCTGTCTAGGTGAAGGATTGGCAGAGATAAGATGTAGTTGCTATAGGTGTCTGTGGTGCTTTAATCCAGATTTTGTCATGGGGAAAAAGGCAATACATCTTCTGTGTGGAACTAAATTTATTGTTAATTAGTGTTTTAACAGTTTAACGGTCCATGTTATTACCTACTACAGAACAGCCTCGGTAATTACAGAATCATAGGATATCTCAAGTTGGAAGTGACACAGAAGCATCACAGAATCTATTGGCCTGCTCCTGCACTCTTTAGAGATGGTTCTTAAAAGGTGACAAACACTCATCGATAGCAATCCCTACAAAAGCACATTCCTAGAAGACATTACTAGTTGGCTCCCTCAGCAGTCTGAAGTCTCCCTTCACCTTATCAGGACAAAGTTTTGCTGGCAATTTTTTTCCTATTGCAACACAAACTTCCTATTGTATATCTTTTAAAAAAATATATACCTTTTACATTTTCTAGTGTGCTCATCCCTTCACTGCCCCTTCAAGTGCAGAAAAGGATAAGGATGATTAAAGAATCAGAGGCTCAAACTTTGCCCATTCCAGTCTAGAATTTATTTAAGGAGGAAGACTTGACAAAACCCTCGGAAACACATTCCCATCTTCAGCCACCATCATTGTGTCTTCTTAGTTTTGCTGTAATTGAGCTAAAGATAAATAAAATCCAAATACACCAAATGTTGGAAAAATGAATGATTTCTAAAGCAAACACATAATCATATGTTCTTTTTATGTAGTTTGAATTCATATATGTTGATGTATAGGTGTAGTGGTTTTTGATGATGCGCATTTTTTCCAGATGTTTTTTACTCTGTAGTAAGAAATTGGGTGTTTCTTTTGCTCCAGTAGTGGACTGCAGTTCAAAGTATCACAGACTTTTTTTCTGTTTTAAACTTTCTGTCACTGAGGCAATAAGCTTTATTTTGCAGAGTAGACACCCATCCAGCTGCTGCAATGTGACATCTTGGAGAAGACAAAGGAATGGGTTGGTATGCTCTTCTCTTTGCTAGTAAGGCAGTATCTCTTTGCCTGTGGCCAGAGTTGGAATACAGGCAAGTGTAGGACTAAGTTTTCACCTATCTGTGCTTGCAAGCAAAGAATATATAAATCTCATTGTAATGGATATGAAATAAGTATATTTTCCTAACACCTCTGCTGCTCTGACACACCTAGCACCAGTTTTCTGTTTGTTTCATGCACTTAGTGTATACACAGATGCCTGTCAGGGTGTTTATAGTGAATGCTCAAGACCAGAGGATGCTGTGCACTTTGGATCTTCACTTAGTGAGGCTGCCCTTACAAACTTTCTATACAGAGCTGGAGCCAGTCTGACCCTGGGAGCCCCTTCTGCAGCATTAACTTATTGTCAGTGCCACCACTAACATTCACTGACTCCTGAACAACATCTCTAGCATGGTAGTGATTGAAAGATGAAAAATAATTAAGTGTTATCCACACAAAACCAGATTTTGGTTAATGTTCTTCAGGGCCTTTGAGAATATTTTGATGTAAATTGTTTACTAATTTGAACTTTTTCAAGGTTTTGATATTCATTAACTAAGATATAGTTTTGTGTTATGGTAGGTTCTTTTATCATCCCAGTTGCCACTGGATAAAATAAAGTGTTTGCCCCTTAATGTGCAGTAACTTTGCAGATGGGAATTAAAGTAGAATTTTATATCCAGTCAAAATTATAGGTGGAACATAAGCAGTCCAGACATAATTGCCTGGGATGGAGTTTTGCCAAAATAAAGAATTTTGCTCTCAGTGAAATGTCCTTTGGATCTCTAAAGATCACTTTTGCTCATGCATTTTGAGGTTTAAACCTTACTGGACAGATGGTATTACCAATACAGAAAAATCCATATAATCAGTTTAATAGCTGGTCAACAGGGACGGTTGTGCTTATGAATTCTGTTGTGCATTTACTGTGGCTGACTGCTAGGTGCCTATCAAGATGCTCCCTCACTCCCTTTCCTCAGAGGGACAGGGGAGAAAATAAGATTAAAAACTCATGGACTGAGATAAAGGCAATTAAATAAAGAAAAGCAAAGGCTGTGTGTGAAAACAGAAAAAAACAGAAATGTGTATTTTCTACTTACCATCAGGAAGTAAAGCCCAGCCATTCCTTGGAAGTAGAGCCTCAGTATGCACAGTGGTGGTTTCAGAAGACAAATGCCTTAATGAAAGTACCCCTCCCCCTTTCCCTCAGATTTTACTGCGTGAACCTGGTAGTTTGAACATGGTACTCAAAAAATTAAAAATATAGGGGGGTTTTCAATATAATTTGCATAATACTGTCATTTTTGAAGTTCTATCCTTTATGTACTGTTGTTAGTATTCACTTGTTAACTTCAAATCGCTGCCTAACAGTGTTAGGCAGTTTAGATAAAACAGTTCTGTGCAGTTCTTGCGTCAAATTCAATTTAAAATGCTATGGTGAAAACTGATAGAGACTATTCTTTCTAATCCCAAACCTTAGTTAAAGTATACTATCTTTGTATTAAGATATTGGCTTTATTTGAGACCTAGGAAAAACAATCGCTTCTAATTAGTAGAGATGACAAATCATCCCGAACTTTCCTCCTTTGTGTTTGTGCAGGACCTTTCAATACAATTTATCTCATTAGACTGCAGAAGGCTGCTGATTCAAGTGGTCTGCTGGAAGTAATTAATGGAGATTGTTCAATAAAGTGTGACCTCAAATTTTGTCATTTAAGGCTTTAGACACCTCTGGGGACACAGAAGACAAGCCTGTAAACCAGACTGCACACATACAAACAATGCACAGCAGTAGCAATGTGTTGCAGAAAGATAGTAAGCATATCTGATGTCCTGAATATGATCAATTCTGGCCCAGGCAGGTAGGCAGATAAGATACTTATTGAAAATAGTAGAAGTTTAGAAAATTGTCCCAAATAGACTTTGCCTTAATTTTTTTTTTCTCTTTTCAAAGCATAGTCTTTTTAATTACCTAAGATTTAATCCTGAAATTATAAAAATAATATGTGGCATCTATGTGATAAATATTAGGGAAAATACAGAAAATAAAATTTTGCATTCACAAAAAGAAAACCAAAAAAAAAACAAACCTGTAGAAATCAATAGCACAGGGCAAAATTATAAAGAGTCTAAGGACATATATTATTGGTGGAATGTCTAAGATATGAGGGATAATAAATATAATATGGAAACAGCCTTAACAGATACATATTAAGCCAAAGAGAAAATAAATACTGTTCAGTATTAGTTTTATTACTATAGTGACTGATGTAACAGAGAACATATTAAAGTACTGCTTCCCAGTGATTATTCTAGAATTACTCAATATGATTTCCATTTCTAATACTCTCATAAGGGAGAGCTATTAAACCTACTAGATAACAATTCATTTAGGAAAGCAGAAATTAAACAAGCCAGTATATTTTATAAAGGGAATGTGATGAGAAAGCAATACCAAGTCTTGCACTGGTTTGTTTGCTCTTCTATAAAATAACGATAGCGATAATGATAGTTAATAATAATGATAGTTAATAATAATAATGATATTAATAATAATGCTGCCACTGGAGTCAAATGGATTAAGTTCACTCTTTAGAGCTGCTGCATGAAATACAGCATTTGAACATGTTTAGAGTTTTCTCAGGTTTAATGTCATAGGTCCACTAAAGCTCACCATGTTGACAAGGTTAAGTCATACTGGGGTGTGGCCAACATCACAAATGATGGCATCATACATCCAATTATAATAGATAAAATAGCATTTTAGAGTGTCACTAATAGATGTTAAGATTCAACAGATGCTAAATAGGACTCAGGTTTTAAGCCTAATGCTAGGAACATCAAGCCTACCACACAACTGAGAGGTTCAGGAGTTCAGAAGTTTTCACATGGATATTCATAGCAGAATCTTATTCATGTTGAAACTCCTGTTTGTAGATACAATCATAATTTTAGAGTTTTTTTAATAGAATTTAAGCTCATTTCTAAGATAAATCTGTAACACTATAAATACACATGGAAAATGTTTTCAGGTATGTGAGACCTAACTTCTGTCTAATCCTTTTATCCTGTGGTTTCTTGAATTATCTTGATTTTCTGTGCTGTTGCTAGGTCACTGAAAGGGTATCAGAGTATTCCAGAAACTTTTCAACTTTTATCATTTCTGTCATAATGCAATGCCAATTGCCATTGGCAATGCCTCCTGGTCTTTGGCCTCCTTCATGTTCTCTTGCATTTGTAAAAGTTGTTCTGTGGCTTATAAAAATGTTCATAAAATGATATTATTTTTATAACAACCTTCTTTATATGTTTTTTCCTTTGGTTAGAACCAGCCTCTTCTGTCACCCTACAATTCCTCACAAAGCAAGGCAATACAGCTACTACATTGTAGCTCAGTAAAAATGATTTTGCAATTTTTTTGTACACAATGATATTTCTTCCTGACCTGAGAATGTAGTGTCAGGGCAGGCCTGGGCTCACTTTTGCTGAAGCTGAGCTGAGCTGGTTTCAGAGTCAGCCTAGTGACCAAATGCCTGCTAGTGACCAAATGCCCTCTGCCTTCACTGTCCGAGCTTGAGCTGTGCCACTGCAACCAACATTGTTAAAGTGACTTTATTGATGAGCAACAACCCGAGCAAATACCTTTTGGGTTCTCACTGGTTATACTGTGTCAACCTGTTTGTTGTGCATACAACAGCATGCTGTTAATAGGTAACCTAGATCTACTGGCAAAGGGATTATTTTCAGTCTGATTAAAGTTTCACCAAACTGTGACAGTGCTTTTGTACCCTGGTCCACTAAAAGCTAATTGGTGTGTCCTTTCACTTCACTATTGTATCATAGAGATTTAATTGTGTTGTAATTGTCTTGCTAAGCACAACTGATTGATGGGAATAAAATTCTGGATACAATTCTTCTCTGATTTTACTTCAGAGCTTTGATCTAGTTACCCTTTTCTGTAACAAGGGTCAGCAAAGCCTAACTAAATACACATGAAGTAGTGAACCTGCTCTCTACAAAATCATTATTTTTGGCAAGTAGATATATATATATGGATCTTTATATTTCAAAATTACTACTAAGAGGTTCCAGAAATACAAATCCAATTAAGTTCTGATCGCTGCAGTGGTTTTAAGTGTTGTTTTTCTTTTTATTTTTTTTAAAGAAAAACAAAAACTGAAAGAAAACTCAACTGGCCTTTCAAATATTATTTATCGGTCTTTTTGCTAGTTTTATTTTAATAGATTACAATTGTTTGTCCAGAGCTGAATTATTCCCCCATTTGTTTATACTGTAGTTGGTGTGACCATGAAATTACAAAAAAAAAAAAAAAAAAAAAAAAAAAAAAAAAAAAAAAAAAAAGAAATAATCACAAATAATGATATGCTCCTATTAAAACAAATTTACACTGTTTTAGAGCAGATGGCTATATTAACACTTAGTAAGAAAAACTGTCATTTAGAATTAATTTTGAATTCTGTCAGAAATCCTGAAGTATAACGTTCACAGCCATTGGTGCTTTTTCAGCACATTAAGCTTTTATGAAAGTAAAAGTTAATTACATATGATGACTAAACTCCAGGGATCATAATTAGCTGAACTGAATGGCTGCACATCAGTAATTAAATGTCATTTCAGTTCA
This sequence comes from Dicaeum eximium, assembly GCA_013396995.1. Lineage (NCBI taxonomy): Eukaryota > Metazoa > Chordata > Aves > Passeriformes > Dicaeidae > Dicaeum > Dicaeum eximium. The sequence continues at coordinate 13,505 of VWZP01010966.1, read as the reverse complement.
TTGTACTGAGTCTTAAACCCTCAAACCCCTAAAAACCTTAAAAAGCTGTAGGTATTGGAATCTGTTATATCCATAGGATCATTTATTCAGAAAACCTGAATGGATCACTATTCAAAATGTACTGAGTGGAAACCATAATTATGGGTTACTTTCAACACTTATGCATTAACCAGGGTAGCTTTTTTCAGAGTTTATCTACAGAGAAGAGATTGTACTTTGATTAGATCTTTTTTTTCCTTTTTTCCCTAGCTTTAATGTGGGGGTAGGGAAGGGAATTTTTAGATTTTGTTTTTATTTGTATATTATTTCTTTTTCTTTTCTTTTTTTCTGTCTTTTTTTATAGCTTGAAAAGGTCTGAAACTTCTTTGCACATTACTTAGATTGTAGAAGATACAAAAATAAATGTCCACATGCATCTCTGCATATTGTTGATTTTGACTGATGGCATATCAGAGTTAAGATTTTATACAAAAAAGAAATTTCTGTCTTGAGTAGAACAAAACACAGAGCTTCACCACGGAGAGATGTTCTTGATCTGCATTGCAATGCAGAACTTGTCATAATTTATATGTTCTAAACATCCTTTCTGAAGTGTGTCTGTTGACTATCAAGAGAAATTTTTGTGCTTTTTGTTAAACCTAAATTCAGCACCTAAATTTATGGCATAGACATTTTTCTTACTCACTTAACTCAAAATTCAGGCCGCAAAATTATTTTTATCTGATTTTAGCCTAAAGACATTTAACTAATTTTTACTAAGTCCTTAAAAAATGTAAGTTACTAAAATATTTAAAACGCCATTCTGTAATTTCAGTGCATAAAAGATAAACAGTAATTGCTTTTATGTACTACATTTTGGCTTTGCTTGGCTGGATTGAGCATCCTACTACCTTATGTTACCATTTCTTCTCTTGCATTCACCACCTGAGACAATTCTGGCCATTGCCAGTAGCAGAAGAATCCAGGTCCAGCACAAACAGATGGTCAAATTGTAGGAAAGCCAAATTTGGAGGACTTGTCTAAAGTGTATTCCTTTTTTGTTTGTTTTTTTTTTTTTTTTTAGTTCATAGACATACTTTGACATTGAAAGGTCTCATACAATTCAGTAGAAATCTCAAACCATTGAAAATACTGACATGTGTAGCTTATGCAGAATCGAAATAGATATGTTTACATTCTCCATGTTTCTGTCTAAACTGCCCTGAAAAAGAGCACAAATAAAATTTCACTATGCTTGTGCTTATAACAACTTCCTTTCTTTCTGAGATGGTAAATGTTAATTATACTACCTAAATATAAGATAAGACTCAGATACTTGCAAAATTGATTTTGCTCAATCGCGTGCCACTTATCAGTTGTCATACCTGCCTGTATTTCTTGGTGTGCTGTACATGTAAAATAAGAAACACCACTAAATATTAAAAAAGGGCTTATTGGTAAATAAAGTCACATTATTTTCTATTAGTACACTCAGCACATTAGCTGATGGCTTATTATTGAATAACTTGTTAAGCCACAGATGAGTTTAACACACTTGTTAAGCACATTTGATGAATTTTTTTCTGTTCTATATTTCTGTTGCAAATGCAATGTATTTCTGTTTGTATTAGGCAAACTCATAGCAATAATTATGTACTTTTTTCATATGGAAAAGAACTTCAAGAGAGTAACAGCTTTGACCACACTCCATTCATCTAGTTTTCTTTTCTCCATCATCAAAGACAATGACCTTAAGCTGATGAAAATATTCCTGCATTTAAGGGTGTGACAAATGAGTCAGGCCAATTACAACTGAGCCTTCAGAAATGGGGTACTGATATCAGTACAAGAAAGAGAAGTATATTTTCCTTTCACATTAGCAAAGGTGTAGCCTAGTATCAGTATAACACATCAGACTTTGTTTTTTTGCATTCACTGTTCACTGTTCTGAAGAAGCATAGCTGCATTTAGTTCAGAGATTTTTTTTTTTATTATGTAAGCAATCTAAAGGTTATTCCACCTATGCTGTCAATAACAGGTATCTGCAACAAACTATACCACAATGCTATACATTTAAATGATGCCCTAAAATAGACCCTACCCAACTATTGAAGTTGCATTTATTAGTAACAGCACATTTTTGACTTACGTTTATAACTCTGTAATCATCCTGTGCTTTTTGTTTCAAATTATCAACATGTAATTTTGCTATAGTCCTCTGTTTTTTCACAAGGTTCTAAAGATGTCTCCATTATTATGGTGACACAACCAGTGTTTCATCAGTACAACCTAGTTTCACTTGTGTTTTTTTCACTTTCCAAAAATAGCACTCAACAGAAATTGATCACAAGGAAAGACTGAAAGACCTGACAGAAGGAATATCTGTTTTTATAACCGATTACATTTATAATCTTACATTAACATAATTGGTATCAAAAGTATTTTACAAAAAATGATTAGGTGTTCCTAAACTCTTAATGGTTTTGTTTAACCAGAGATAATGACAACATCCTGGTGGCAGGCCTAAATCCTTCTCCTGACTCCTTAGGTCTTGGATAAGTGAATAACTCTTGGTTTGAAGAAATTAAAAGATGTTTGAATGCATTAATTTCTCCAAGTCCTGTAGTCAGTACAAATTAAGATGACCCAAGGATCTTTGACATTCTTGATACAACATTTTAATTTATATTGCCTTTTTATGTTCCTCAGTCTTCTAGGAACAAGAGTGAAGACTATAAGAAAGATGAAAGAAGAGCATACCAGTTACTATACATATACATGCAGGTAAAACCTAGTCATAAGTGACAGGGCGAGAATTCTAGATGAACACTTCTACCCAACCTAAAAGAATCTTTGCTGAGCTGACCTCCATGACATCAACCTTCAGTTTACATTTCTGGAATATTTGCTATGTAAAGTAAAGGTTACTTCACTTCAATTCTAATGTAGTCATTAACTCACTTCAATTCAATGTATATTACTGTTATGCTATGCAAAAGCTAATGCATTTCACTGGGTTTGTGCTAGATTTGGTTCTTAAAGATTCCCCTTCCCCCTTCCCCTTCCCCCTCTCTTTCTACCCTCTTTCTCTGTCCCTCTGTCTTTGAGATTTTTAATCAATACTCAGTAGACTTTTTTTAACTACAAAGCAGTTTTGTAGATACTTAAAACAGGTAGGATGTGTCCTGAGATGCTGAAGCACTAAAACACTGTGAGATGACTTGCTACAGTGGTAATAGCTGAAGGATGAGCTCATTATTTGAAAACACTGTGACTAGAATTAGCCCTCTTATCCCACAGATTTTCACCCACACTACTCACATTCTTGTTGTTCTCATAGAACATAAAGATGTTAAGGTCTCCCTCACACAAAATCAAAATCCTAAACTACAATGCCCCCAGTCAAATGGTCTCATCCTCCTATATGCTATAAGGTTTTTATTCTGACACTTGAAAAGATTTCTACTATCTTGAGAATAGGAAAATAAAAAAGTGACAGGATGAAACACTAAATAAAAGCAAAAATCAATACCTTATATTTATATATAAGGTAGAAAAATGAACAACATAGCTTTCTTTCCCCTAACATACAGGCCCAATATTACATTTAAAAATAAAATACCTCAATTGCCTTTGGGCATTACTGAAGACTAAAGTCATTTCTTCCTGAGCAAAGACAAAAAGGTAAAATACAAAAGTAAATAATTAAAGTTAAATAGTCTGGATGGCCCACATAGCTGGTAAAGAGATAGAGCATTACACCTCTCAGCCACTTCTTCACAACTGTATCAGATCAGCTGTGACAGAAATTGTTACCCTCTGGCAGCTTTTCAATGCCCGGAGTGAAATCAGCTCCTGGGCTTAGTCTCAGTTCTAATGACTGAGAATTCACATTGCAAATGACATTAATTGGCACCTGTGTGTGGTAATACAAGCAGAGAAGCCAATGCCTAAGTTCTCAGGAAGACTTAAAAAGAGATGGAAATGGTCAGTTACAGTCATTGTTAAGGTCTATTGCAGAAAGTGGTAGTCAGAGAGCTGCGTTTTCTTCAGAGAAATGTGCACCTAGTGGAAGTGAAGTTTGAATATTAACATAAGCAATATCACTAAAGCTCTAAGCCATGAGATTCCTCCATGTAGGTCCTTGAAGAAGGAAAAATAGTTCTCCTGAAGTCCAGCTTTGTAATCCTACATTTCACCCTGCTTTTCTCCATGTAGAATCCTGTATTCCACCATCTTATGTTCCCTGCAGCCAAGGACACACCCAGCCTTTTCCATCTCTAAGTCCTTTCCTACATACTCTTCGTTGCATTAAAAATGGGAAATAAAAAGACATTCCAGATAGTAAACTTACTATTTTGGGATGGCACTGGTAATTTGATTCTTACAGAACAGCTGAGCTTAGCTTCCCACATTTTTTTCCCCACAACTTGTGTGCCCTCAGCAAGTCATGCAAGAGGAAGCATTCCTCCTTTCAGAGAGCAGACTAATGCTATTACCATAAAACTTAGCCAATAGTCTGAATTATATTATCAAGAGAATAAAAGAAAAAAAACGTGCTTTCATAAATAGCACTCTGTTTTCAGACAAAATTCTCTGTGGTTTCTGTCTATAGCCAGTATACAGTATGTTTGGACTTTTCTTGTTGTTAGCTGGTCAACCTGTATCCTGATATGTAGTTTAGCAGTTGTTAGAGATAAATCAGGCATGTTTGACAAATGCCACATCTAATTAGACTGTAAAGCAGTTAAACACCTTCCTCTGTGATGGGCCATTAGAAACACGGTTATGCAGAAATTACCGATCCAGAAAGAACTGTCTGTAGGAAGTCACACTGGTATTTTTTATATCACTTGTCTTTTTCAATTGAGAAATATTATCTGGTTCCTTTTAATGAATAGATATTCCACTTACAAGTAGCACTATAAAATAAGATCTTTATTAAACAACTTTATCTTCTATTGCACTGACTAATCCTTTTAAAAGAAGCATTGAAAACAGCTTCCAACACAAGAAAATGAAAACCTCTTTAAAACACCTTTAGATTTACTGTTCTAATATTAGAACAGAATCCAAACAACAAAAACCCATGTAGGAACATGTGTCTTAAGAAGAAAGTCATGAGAATAAGCTTGCCTTTTTGAAAGATGTTTCTCCAACAAAACCTAAAAAATTTTATCTACATTGCAACCAAAACTCTCCAAGAGTGAACTTTTAAATAGTTCCCTGTAAATTCTAGGAGTGAACATGTATTTATTTTGAAAGAAGTAAGTTCACTGTCGAGCGCAAGATCTGTCATTATAAGTTGACCAAATACTTTCCTTTTATTCATTGTTTCAAAAGCTTGAAACAGTTTACTTTTCTGTGAGACAGGAGATATACAAATTAACCCAAACCTGACTTTAACTATATTTCCAAGAACTTTAATGAGCACTGTAAACAGTAATATATCTGACCAGTAGGCACCAATATTACTTTAAGGGTACCTGTGGAAACCATTAGCAAAATGCACAACTAATTTTCCTGATTTACCCATGATTTTTAAGGGTTGAAAAAAAATAGTTTCTATTTGGACTGGGTTTTTAAAATTTTTTTTTCCCCAGTTTTAATTATGCAAAAAGAACATATATGTCTAATTCAGAGGGGTTTTAATGGGGTTTGCTTCAGCTTAGGCTTAGATGTGCTGAAACTTGTTATAATAAAAACCTTCTGTCATTTTGATACTGAAACTCAAAATTTCTTAGTGAATACACTATAACTTATTCCATCTCACAGCAGCAGACATACACAGAAATAGAGAATTAATACATTTCTAAACTATTCTATATTAGATTCTTTAACTGTCTTTAACTGTCATGTTCATTTGCTGTCTATGTAAATTAAACAGAATTGATTGTGCAGAGATAAATCTGTATGAAGGGTTGGCCAGAAAGATTGTATAGAGGTATTGATCAAAACCTAGAAATTCTATGTTGGCTTTGTATGTCTTATGAAAATATAACTTGTCATGTAAAAGAAAAACCTTTCTACACAGTGTTTTTCAGAGTATTTTAATACTCTGAGCAGTTTGGGGCAGCGAAATGCAATATAGCACACAAAATTGTGTATTGTACAGATGGCAATGTGATTATGATGAAAGAAAAGGAGCTTAGTGAAAAGAGAGGGTATCAAAAAGGCACATTTTTTACTACATTATAAGCCATTTTCTAAGTGACAGATATTCAGCAACTACAATGATAAAATTGTTGTAAGTTTGAAGAATTGTTAAGAACAAAATAACACAACTTACTATGCTATTTAGCGGAGAGTTGATGTATCTTATTTTCAGCCAGCCACTTTTAAGTTAGGCTGCTTTCTTATCAAAAGCTTGGATTTCTCCTGCTGTCTCAAAGGCTTTCTGTCTAAACATAAATGAAGATGACTACTTACTGCTCTCTATTGTCAATACAGTCATTTAATGATTAGAAATCTGCAAGCAGCAAGTTCTGTAGCCCTAAGCAGTCAGTCATATATTAAAGTAAATGCAAGAAGAAGATCAAACTGATATCAGGAAAAAAAAAAAATCAAATTCTGAACAGTGGAAGGATATAGTGAGAAGGATCCTAGAATGATACCCTGAGTTCTAGATTTGCAAACACTAAGAGATCGATCTCCCAGACACCAAAGTTTGTATTTCCTTCCAAACACAAGTATTTCTCCTGCTTCTGGTCATCCTTCAAGAAATATTTTCAACATGCGTATTGGGTGTGGCTGAGTGGAGTTCGTTCCCCCAGCAGCCCTCCCTCCCAGCGCTGTGCTTTGCCCTGGCAGCTGGGAAGGAGCTGAGAACCCTCCAGAGCTTTGGCTGCTGCTGGGCAGGGCTGGCACAGCCCCAGCGCTGGCTCCAACATCCCGGCCCCATCAGGGGCTGCGCTGGGAAAGCTCCTGGGAGGGGACACGGCCAGGCCAGCTGTCCCAAATAACCCAAGGGCCATTCCATACCTGTGACAGCTCAGGTGTAACAGCTGAGGGAGGGAGGAGGAATGGAGGGGCATTTGTTATCTGCAGTGTTTGCTGCTTCTGAAACAGCTCCTCCATGCGCTGAGCTCCTGCTGCCTGGGAAATGCATGAATGTTGCTGGGTGTTGGGAAGTAGAGATTAAATGCTTTCCCTTTTTCTTATATACACACAAACTTTTCTGGTTTTGGTTTTATTTTTTTTTCCTTTTTCTAAAATATGTTATCAGGGAGGACTTACCATCATTTCTAATTGGCCAAGCCTTGACAGGGGCTTGCCTGTCTTTGGAGAGCCCAAGGATGAGCTCTGCCATACATGGAGGAAGCTTCCAGAAGCTTCTCACAGAAGCCACCCCGGTACCCTCTCCACTACCAAAGCTTGCAACTTCAAACCCAATATACAGCATGTCAGGAGACATTTTATCCTATCAGGATTAAAACACCTAGATTGTTATCATATAAAAAAATTTTAAATTGAGAGTAGGAAAGTGGCTCCTTTTTACAAGGGCGTGTGTTGACAGGACAAACAGGAGTATCTTTAAACTGAATGGGGGTAGGTTTACATCACCTGTAAGGAAGAAATGTTTTATTGTGGGGGTGGTGAGACATTGGAACAGTTTGCTCAGAGAAGCTGTGGATGTCTGCTCCCTGGTAGTGTTCCAGGTCAGGTTGAATGGGCTTTGAGCAACCTGATCTAGTGGAAGGTGCCCCTGCCCATGGCTGGAATGAGATCTTTAAGGTTCCTTCCAATCCAAACCATTCTATCATTCCATAATTCTAAATTGGTTTTATGTTGATTTATTTTTATCCCCGTGCTAGAGAATTTCTTGTGAAACTATTTATAATGTACATATGTAAATATAATTAGGATTTTTAAAAAATATGGCTTCCTAAGAAATATTATTTGGAGGTCTTTCTTTTCTTAATATTCTGTTCGAAAGTAAAAATAATTAAAAGAATAATGATGAATCAAACTTTAAAAAGTCATGTCATAATAAAGTTATGGTGTTCTTCAAGACTGATGAAAATTTGATATTTAGCCATCACTCCTTCATGTAAACTCAGTTAAAATTTTTAGAGAAAACTAACAGTATTAAATCATTCCTAGTTAATATTCTGAAATATTCAGATGACTACTGATAGAATATGATGTGTTTTTTAGTAACATCTTTGTAGTACTTGTAGACGTATTTTTTTACTTGTATTCCTTCTTTAAAAAAATAAAAAGAGCAATATATCTCATTATTTCTTTTTTTTTTTTTGTGAATACAGTGAGAGCATGCATTTTAAGGTCATGTTCCCATGTTAAAACATTTATGAAAATGCTTTTGAATTATGAAGTACCATACAATCTTGTCTGAGAAATAAAATGACTATATATTAAAAAATATGCTTTGGCTAGACTTTTTCAAAATATCAGTTTTCAGTATGGTTCAAGAGATTAATTTTTAAAGATATTTTCTTTCATATTTTGAATGTTCAGATGATGATAGCAGGTGCTTAAAACCAGGAATTTCCTATTGAGTTTTTGCATATTTAAACACATTTAAAACTTTATGAATCTACAGCTTTGAACAAGGGTGAAGGAGCAAGTTGTGACCTGTCAATTCTTATTATGTCAGCTACTTATCATTAGTTGGAAAGTATATTGGAATTTTTCTTTTTAATGAAAATTCTCCTAGGGAGAGGAAAGCATTCTGTTCATAAATTATGGTATCTTGGACAACTAGCAAGATTCTTTCAAAACACCTGTGCTTAATTGTCTGTGATAATTTATTGAGAGACTCTGCACAGTGATAATCAAAATACACCAGTTACTTGAGCATGAGCTGCTCTTGTACTTGGAATTACTATTTTCCCTACAGTGATACTAAAATTTCATAGTTAAAGAATGGAGCCTCACTAAGTAGAGTGCTGTTTTCCTCTCTGCTGTCAGTGATATGTCTTACAAGTAAAATGGATCTAATCCTCAGTTATCCAGTTATCTCTTACTGGTCACTGTAAGTTCCATGTTCTGGAACTAGAAAAAGATCTGTCTGATACCTGGAGGCTGTGTGTGTATATATGTGTGTGTGTGTGTGTGTGTGTGATAGTATAAAGCTGAAAACAGTGATAGTATTCAACACTTTAATTTTTTGCACATTTCATATCCTTGAAGTAGACCCCTTATATAATCTGAATATCTATCAGTGGTCAAAAAAGCCCCTTAAGTGATCACAAACAAGTTTACCTTTATGCCTATCACTTTGGAAAGGTATTTCAAGTTTTACCCTCAGAATTTAATACAGATTAATTGTTTCTAGGAAATTATTGCAAAGAATAAACTGATATCTCTTTAACCTTTCAGCTTTACTTTTCCAGATTTTTACTTTTGGTTCTTTATAAGGAGCAGCTCTTGTTTTGTTAGAGAAGTTAAGAATTTCAAACTCTTTTGTTACAGCCTTAGCCTAGAGAGAAACCTTTAGAATCCTAAAAGAGATTATTTCAGTCTGGTGGGTTATGGTGTATTTTTAGTGTTGTCAGCACCTGAAGTCTCTCATCAAAAAGAATATGATAATCATATCAATTTTTTTTTAAATTTCTCCTCCAGAGATCCACTCCAAATAGTTTCCATGATTGCTAACGCTCCTTGACACTTTGGTCTTCTTCTTTGGTATCAAACTCCATATTGCATTCAAAATTAATATGTGTGATACTTTTTATGGATGTTACATATTATTTCTTTGTTATGTCTAAAATAATGTTTGTCCTGCTCCCGTTCTTTACTGTTTATTGCTGCAGAGTCTCCAGTATCCACCCTGTGCCCCATCTCTTAGCATCCTATGTCTCATTTTTTTCACTCTACCCCACACAGGGTGCCTCCCATCCTGAGGCTGCTGCATGCCTCAACACACTGGATTTAGGTTTGTAATATCTCATTCTACGTGGAATAATTGCTGGTTACTAGTATCCATGCAAAACTCTGGTCATAACGCTGTTCCAATGTAAAGGAAATTCAAACATGGCAGTATGAAATTGGTCAAGTTCACAAATAGGCCTGTGAATGAAGTCTTATGAACTTGAATAGTGTTGAAAGATTGATTTTGGGTCAGGAAAAACAGTTCACTTCCTATAGAAAAAAGCTAAATAAAATCCCATTCTGCTAAGAATTACATGCTCAAAAAAACCAGTTAATTTATAAAGCAGTGACATAATCTGTCCTATAATAATGGTTGATATGTCTCACTTGGGGCCAGAGACTCACTGATAATGTTTACACAAAACAAGATTAAGTGTGTTCATGCAAAGAAAGGTACAAGATATATTCACTGATTGATTGATTTGATTGATGAAGATTCCGACTTGACATCCATCAAGTTGTGGATGAATTGTAGGTACAGTAATGGAAAATTCAGAGGGCACAGGCTCTGTGAGAAAGGGCATATTTCTACACCAACTCCAAGTGCTGATTCTTTAAAGAAGTATTTATTTTTTACAAAAGAAAGTTGTGAATCTCTATGGTGAAGTGAAAGCAACAGGTTGAGACAATGTTCTTTCCCGAATCTGCTCTATGCAGAAATGTAAATGGTTTCTGTTTATCCTTCAGAACTATAAAAATGTCAGCCTTGCATCCATCACAATAGACCAGTATCCGATCCCAGAACATGGATATGGACAATCTATGGGGAGTGCAGCAAAGCTCACAACGCTACACAAAAATATTAAAAGCATTTTATATGCATCACAACAATACCCAATTCTTCTATAATCAATCTTAAAGACTTGAAGACTTGGGTTTTTTATTATTGTGGGGAATGTTATCTGCATCTTAGATTTAACCCAAGGGATGAGTGCTATCAACACAAGTAGTGTGCAGAACTGGACTTATGTGTTGAGATGTACAGAGGAAATATTAATGAAAAATATGGCATAGGAATTTTGTTCCTGCGGTAAATATTTTATGCAAGCTGCTGCAAGAATAAAAGCTCTTATAAAACTTTAAAGATTTCACGTGCTTATTCATAGCTTACATAGTTAAGGAACCAAATAAAGCTCATTAGATCTTACACACTTTAAGTCTGGCACCCCAGGAATGCTTAAACAAGTAGAAGCCCAGCTTCACTGGGCACAATCCCACTGAGCTGGATGTTTGCTGGCTGGGTAGCTACAGTCACTCTGGAATATTCAGTGGCACAGCAATGTTGTCATCCTTCTAAGAACTGCTTGCAATCCATATGGTAAATCCTGAGAGGACACCTGAAAAGTTACTAGACTGCTTAAAGCAGCCTGTGAGGAAGTAAGGAGAAAGAAACTGGTCCATTACACAGCCAGGAAAAAAAGCAATAGGAGACAAGAAATAAATTATTCTCTTTTTCTGTATGGCCTAGTACTTTGACTGCTCTTATGGGCTATATATCAAGCCCTCTCTCTTAGCAGATTCCCCTGGAATGCAGGCTCCTAATTCAGACATATGTGTCCATAAGTCTATTTTGCAAAAGATGAAATAATTACCTTTTCTGAGGAGCAATATAGACCCAGATTTATTTCAGAAGGGAAACAAGAAGATGAGATCCCCAATGGCTGTAGTTTCTTTATACACTATTTTGGCTGCTTATAGGCTCAGCACCCTCAAATCTTCCTGGCAGTACATGTGTGACTTTAGGTTATCTGAAAAGGAATGGATAAAATCACCTGTTCTTAGACTGGAGTTCTAAATCTAGTGAGGCATGCTAGCTCTTATCCAAGAATTTAAGGTGTATACTAGAAGAGAATGCATGTAGAATTTTGATATGGAATCTTCATTTTGATCTAGGTGGCATCCATTAAGGAAACAGGGGAATAGCACATAATCCAGCAGCCAAGTAAATAAAAATAACTGCATCTTCTAGTGTTGAAAACTCCTAACCAACTGCCTATGGATGACACACAGAATAAGAATCATTTGTGGGAATTATTCAGCAAATAAATTCAAATAAGGAATGCATTTGAGAACATAATAATCTGCTCAATGACAACTAGCAAACAGAGAGAGGCAAAAATTGTCAGATAAATGACACATTATGAATTATTCACTCAGTTTTGCAACATGTTGATTATACTCTGTAATCAAATACTGTGCAACTCATTTAATCAGTGCAACTGAGGTCTGGGAAAGAAACATGGTTATACATAAACAGCTTACTGTTAAGATGGATGAGGATAGTTTGTAAAACATCTAGCCCCACAGCTTTAACCCTTCTGAACATCGTTTTCTGTAATATGGTTCATTTGACTAGTCACAATGACAATCATAAAGAATATTTTCCTTATTTTAGAAGACAGTTATTCCCTTTGTTTAGGTGCTAAACTAATTTATTTAAGTTTAACTGGAAGTTGTTTTACATATTAAAGGAACATTTTGTTAGGGAAATTCTGTTCTCACTTAGCTTACACAAAAATAAATTCAATATATTTCTGGAGATAATTCTATGTGATGCTAACAATGACACATTACAGGATAAGTGTACATTTATTCTTCAAATAGTAATTGAATGTCAGTGTGATCATTCAGTCCACAGGAAGAAAGTAAGTACATCTAAAGAGTGTAGAAACACTATATATATTAAGGGAAAAGCAAGGAAGAGACATAGGGCAGAGAAGACACAAAGCTCCATAAATATACCCAGAAAATATAACAGATGGGAGACACATGCCCTTGTGAAGTGACTTGAGCTTCACCTCTGTCCCTGAATGGCAATCACAGCCACTCCAGGGCTAAAGCAGGAATATGAATAGACCAAAAACTGGTATGAGCTGCACAGTGTGACAGACTGCATGATAAAGTAGGCACGGAGAGAAGGTCGTGCTGCTCTTCAAATGTAGATCACAATGTAAAATGTCTAGAAAGAGGTTTTCTACAAATATAATATCAGTTCATTCTCCGCAGTAGAAATAAGAGAATTCCCAATTTAAAGTGTCCTGAAGTGCGTTGTGTTAAGAAAAATATTAGGGCGAGGGGGCCTTACCCACTTTCTCTGCTTTGTACCAAAGACCCTATGATTGTTCTGCACTTCACTTAGAGACATCACAAGATGCAGAACACAACTTTTCCTACACCAACTTTAAGTCCAGTCTTATGCTACATATCCTGAAGTCATCACTGTTAAAACCCTTAATGCCTTTCAGTGTGGAATCACAGACACTCTCATGCTGGGAGAAACTAGGGGTTTTTTAAAGTGAAACACCTGACTTTCTCAAACTGTACTACAGTATTTTTAATTATTTCAGTATTGCCATATGTTCTGATTCTTGAAAGTACAAGAAAATGGACAAAGGTTTGGCTGTTAAATTAACAGGACATGTTTGCACTCTGAAGAAAAGTTGAAATCTAAATTGACCATACTGCCATTTCTCTGAGCATTTTTTAAAATTTTTATTTTTCATTTTTTCATTTTTCATTTTTCCATTCTCTTTTTCGATTTTTTTTATTTTTAAAAATTATTTTATAATTTTTCTTTTTTTATTTTTTCTTTTCCATTTTTTCATTCCCTTTTTTCATTTTTTTATTTTTCA